>JASEVX010000008.1:61911039-62053565 GCA_031761405.1 Serripes groenlandicus
AAATTCACCCTCCTCCTACCCCATGTCCAACCAAAAAATTCAATGTCATAATTTAATTAACTAACCAGTCTAGTTTATGACCTTATATATGTATTGTTAGACATTCAAAGAATAGGTAACAATACAATAGAAATTGCACTTAATGAATGTGCATGTCTAGTCATTCTTTAATTGTTATTGTGTTTACATTGTTTTAATCGAGGATGAATGTCACTCCTTTCGAGGTGTTCATCTTGTAAAATTCACCTTGCTATTCACCCTTATTTGGAATACGGGGGCCTGCGCTTAGTTAGCCACCCATCTTTGATTTAAGGGCGATTCTGACATTCTGTGATATTCATTCACTATTGCAAGTTTTAATTTGTTTGCAAATTATAAACATTGTTTATATCATTTATGCCTGATAAAACTTGCTGATCAAAAATATTTGGATGAATCATCATTTAATTATTAAATGGATTTTTCAATGTCACATCCTCTTGTTTAGTTTTTATCACCCGGTCAAACAAAGCGGCTTCAGTAAGTCCTAGTAAATGCTGGCATAAATACATTTTATTGAAAAATAAAAGAATTTATGACAGATTGAAAATATAAGGTGTAGGGGAGATAACTGTTGATAATAATGATGTATCTTGACAAGTGGATCTCATGAAATGATCTCCCCTGTTCATAGGGGGACGAGCACCACTTGGAACACTTCTTCTGGAATGCTTCCACCAAAACTGCGTAAAACATTTTCAAGAGAAATTCACCCTCCTCCTACCCCATGTCCAACCACAAAATTCAATGTCATAATTTAATTAACTAACCAGTCTAGTTTATGACCTTATATATGTATTGTTAGTCATTCAAAGAATAGGTAACAATACAATAGAAATTGCACTTAATGAATGTGCATGTCTAGTCATTCTTTAATTGTTATTGTGTTTACATTGTTTTAATCGAGGATATATGTCACTCCTTTCGAGGTGTTCATCTTGTAAAATTCACCTTGCTATTCACCCTTATTTGGAATACGGGGGCCTGCGCTTAGTAAGCCACCCATCTTTGATTTAAATTAAGGGTGATTCTGACATTCTGTGATATTCATTCACTATTGCAAGTTTTAATTTGTTTGCAAATTATAAACATTGTTTATATCATTATGCCTGATAAAACTTGCTGATCAAAAATATTTTTATGATTCGTCATTTAATTATTAACCCTTTCCCTCATATAGACCCTTTCGCCTCTGCAGCAGACGGCTTTTTGAAAACATAGTAACAAAAGAAGAGATTGCACAAAACGTGCCATTTCTCCTTTTGCCACAATGTTTTCCACTTTTAGTCATAGGTTATCCATTCAATTATAGAGATTTTCCATTATTCGATAAAATATGTTCAAAGTCGTCTGCTGCAGAATTGTCGTATGAGGGAAAGGGTTAAATGGCTTTTTCAATGTAACATACTCTTGTTTAGTTTTTATCACCCTTCGGTCAAACAAAGCGGCTTCAGTAAGTCCTAGTAAATGCTGGCATAAATATAAACAAAGTTTTGAAATAAATCAAAATAAGCAGAATTCTCCTTTTCCAAGATAATTATACCCCCCACAAACAAGTTTATGGGGGGTATATAGGAATCACCCTGTCCGTCTGTCTGTCTGTCTGTCCATATTTCTTGTAAGCGCAACTCCGCCTTAACGGCTGGACTGATTCTGATGAAACTTTACACAGTTGCAGTACACAACTTGAGGATGTGCATGAAGTAAGATTATCCCAGTGGGAAGTATATCTGTCCGTGTCCGTCCGTCTGTCCATATGTCTTGTAAGCGCAACTCCGCCTTAACGGCTGGACTGATTCTGATGAAACTTTACACAGTTGCAGTACACAACTTGAGGATGTGCATGAAGTAAGATTATCCCAGTGGGAAGTATATCTGTCCGTCCGTCTGTCCATATATCTTGTAAGCGCGAGAAGGCGGGTATCCTTTGTGAGTTCACTTACAGTTCTAGTTTCTACTGTAGTCTAAGGATATTTGGATAGCATTTTGTGCATTATAGAAAAACATTTTGATACATACCTTATCTGTCTGTGCCTTCCATTTTCCCACTTTTCTAACTGTATTAGTACCTTCTTTCTGAAATAGGTATATATTATCCTATAACCCTTTCCTACATACAGCAAATTTGAAGCAGACAACTTTGAAAATGTCTACTTAAAAAAATGGTAATTCTCTATAATTGTAGGTGTAATTACTGAAAAAAGTTGAAAACATTGAGGCAAAAGCAAAAATTGCTTATTTTGAGCAATTTCTACTTTTGTCATGATGTTTTCAAAAGTTGTCAGCTGCAGATGTGTCAAAATGCATCTGGAGGTGGGAAAGGGTTAACTAGATAAATGCACTTTTTGACGCTTTATGCAGCAAAACTCATTTGAAAACATTGCTTAACAAGCAGATCATGCTGGTTCCATATTACCACTAACAGAATATTTATGTGAAATAATTTTGAAATTGAGCCAGTGGTTTAAAGAGTTTTCTATTTTTAGCTCTTTTTGAAAAATGTGGGCCAGTGCTTTAGGATGAGATGTTTATGAACGATTTTTCTATTTTTATCTCTGGAATCCATATTGTACAGCGCAGGAGAAAAGTTTGAATTTTTTTTAGAGGACCAATAATGAAACATTTGTATGAATTGATTTTAAAATAGGGCCAAAAGGTTTGGAGAAGGTTTTGTTTAAAGCTCTGATGGCCATTTTGGGAAGAGAAGTGGAACCAATCAACATATTTTGCAAGAGGGCGACTAAGAAGGAATACTTTTGTTTGAAATTGAGCCAGTATTTTAGGAAGAATTATTGCTTAAATATTTTTCTATTTTTAGCACTTTGCGGCCATCTTGTGCAGCAGAAGGGATTGAATAATTTTAGAAGGCCATCTGAAACATCCCTGTGAAATTATTTTGAAATTGGTCCATTGTTTGGAAGGTGGTTCTTTGCTGTACAGTGAGTAATCAATCAAGGAGTAAATTTTCTAAATTTTGCATTTTCATCATCAGATAATTTTAAAGCACACAACAAAAGTTATGGCTTATCAGCTATACCTTTTCCCTCATACAAACTCTTTCCAGCATCTCTGATGAAAAATATTTTTGAAGTTTTACTGTACATACATACATGTATTAGGAAAACAAGCCCTGCCCCAAGGCAGCAATTGTTTTTCGAAGGATGATTATAATTTCAAAACATTTTAAATCGAAAGATTACTCATACTTCTTATTAAGAAGTCTTCAGCATCAGATGTGACAGTGTGTCAAAATTGAGTCAGAAATAAAAAGAACAAGTACAGCTTTTACCTCATCTACTGGTTTTTCTCCTGCTACAGCTTTTTCAACAGCCGTCCACAGTTTGGCCCCCAGTGTTTCACCGCACGTTGAGGAAGTGTCTGGAATCAGTTATTGTTTGTTAATGTTTAAAATGTTATGCAAGTCCAAGAACATTTTCATTTGTTTAGTGTTTTATATGTATCTTTGAAAACTTTCAGTCATATCATGGTGACTGGCATTTTCACACCAGTACTCCAAATAATAGTCTTTCCAAGTAAATGGCTACTTTTCCACACAGACTGATAGCCCATTGGTGGAAGACTAATTAAAGAGATGATTGTTGTTAAATGTCAGACAGAATGATTGCCGAGCTGGGGTTTGAACCCACAACCCCTATATTAACAGGTTGCATTGTTTCAGTGTGAGCTCTACATTTTTTACATTTTCAGTTATATCACAGCGTTTCCTCGGTAAGTTACCAGTACTTCAGGTCCTTTTATCCTGACACAAGTGACTCAGTTTTAATGCTAACCCAACAAACCTGAGCACCAAGGAGGGAAAGCCTTTCTACTATTTTTATAATCTTTGGGTATGACTCAGCTGCAGATCGAACCAACAACCTCCCACTACACAACTTAAGCAGTAAATGTAGACAGAGGGCTATTTTATGAGTGTAAATTTATCTTTATCTTACAATATCATATTACCAAACCAGTCCCTATGTTACAGGTATCCATACAAATCATCTCAGTAAACTTTTCCTTTTATTACTACAAGAAAGGGTTTTACCGTATATCCCATTTGCAGACACATTGACACATCTGCAGCGGAAAAGTACTGCAATGATTGTGGCAAATAGTATAAATTGATCATACTAAGTAATTCTCCTTTTGTAACAATGGTCTCAAACTGTATTTAATAATGATACTACTTTCATTTATAGAGGTTTTTGATTTTTGCCTTGATGTTTCAAACTCTTCTACTGCAGATTTGTTTAATAGGGCAAGGGTTAAATAAATCATGGACCAAAAGTACCTGCAAGCACAGCATTCCTGATAAAGCCAATTTGTTACGAAAGTAAAAATCTTATTTACCTTCAAAATCGACAAAACACACATTGTTATTGCAGGCCAGATTACTGCGATGGTTCACCAACTCCATCAGTGTTTTTCTGAAGCGTTCAACCTGGAGTTTTAAAAACTCTGGCCCAACTTTTGCAAACTTTGTTATCTTGTACATTGTCTCTATGATAAAGGGACATAGTGAAGTAGAAACTCTGGAAAAAACAACAACAATTGTGTATCAAAAATATTTTTATGTCGGGCAATATTATTCTTACAAAACTCATGTACCAGTAGTTGAAATATTGTGTTTTATTTTATCAGGTAAGATAGGATACAAGATGTATGTGGGAAAGGGCTGAGGTCCAACTAATGAGGGAAATACAGCTATTTTCCCCACAATATCTTTTTAATTATCCAACCAAACCCTATGACGAGTGTACTAAAAAGAATCGTCTCATTTAGACAATTTTTTTGAGTACCCACAACATAGGGTTAGAAGGTCAAATAAGGATATGAAAACATGCAAAACGTCCCTTATCTAGAGTTCTGAAAGGGTTAATTAACCCTTTCCCTCATATAGGCCCTTTCTGACGCCTCTGCAGCAGACGGATTTTTGAAAAACATATATATATATATAGTGACAAAAGAAGAAATTGCTCAAAACGAGCAATTTCTCCTTTTGCCACAATGTTTTCCAGTTTTAGTCATAGGTTATCTATTCAATTATAGAGATTTTCCATTTTTTGACAAAATATAATCAAAGTTGTCTGCAGCAGAATTGTTGTATGAGGATAAGGTTTAACTAAATAAGAACATAAAATTGTTCCTACCTTGTTCCCTTTACTGATAGAGTACACAGAGAGGTTGTAGGGCCTGAACGTGTCCCCATGTGTAGCTTTAATCTCTAGGCTTTCTTTCATCTTGTTAATCACAATGTCTCCGTATTCCCCTTCAATGGGCGCGACACGACACGAAGCAGGGGTGACAACAACAAACTTCTGTAACATTTCATGTTCTCTGTCAGTGTAGTATGTACTACCTTGTATAGCTTCAATCAATCCTGGGGGAAATAAAACAAAGAGTTCTGTGTGTATAATGAACGCATCATGCAAACACGGTTTTTGTCTTCTTGTTTGAAAATATTGGAACATTTGTAAAATCTCACGTAAAATGTTGATACAGAATAGAAAACATGATATAAAATGGAGAAGTAACTTGTTGTTAATAAATACTCCTTTTCTTCTTAATGTTTTTTATAGATTTCTGCTGCATAAGGCTTCAGCAGCTGTCTATATCAGATAAAAGGTTATTTATTTAGACAATTAGACGCATATGTAGCAGACAACTTATAAACATTGTTCAAAACCAAATTGATCAGTGGGCAATTTTTTCCTTTTCCAGAATTGTTTAAAACATGTATTCCATTAAGGGTCAATTTATGGTGTGTGTTTTTTACTGTCAATTAGAATATTGCTAAACTGATAGCAGGCATCCATTGGTATTCAGAAGTAATAATTGGCATATAATAGATGTAATTATCAACAAAACTAAATGTTTATACACAAATGCGGATCAGTTGCGAAATAAGCTGGATGAGCTTAAAATACAACTATCTTTAGAGAATCCCGGTATTATTTTCATCACTGAGGTCTTGCCTAAGGTATCGTCGGATATGTCGTGTTCTTCAGTATTGTATCAGCTGGATGGTTATTGTGCATTTCCAAGTAAAGACAGTGGAAGGGGTGTAATTATATATACAAAGTCGGATATGAATGTTTCGCCTAATATTCATCTTAACAATCTCTATGACGATGCTTCATGGTGTAACTGGGTCTTTGAAAATCAGACTATAATACTTGGCGCAATTTACAGAAGCCAATCATCACATGATTCACATCTCAAAATAAATAGACTTATAAAGGATGCAACGGATAGTTGTAAAAGAGTGCTTATTGCCGGAGACTTCAATATGAAGGACATTGATTGGACACAGTATACAACTTCTCATAGTGAAACTCATCATGAACATAAATTTCTTGAGTGTATCCAGGACAATTTTCTATTTCAACATATTTCTGAGGCGACACGTTTTAGAGTTAATCAAACTCCTCATATTCTTGATCTTGTTCTAACAAATGACGAAAATGACATCGAGGAAATCGAGATTTTACCTTCCTTAGGTGTGAGTGATCATGTCACAATATTGTACAGCTATTTGTGCTCATTTAAAGAATATCACACAGGCGCTTCAAAACTGAAATATGGCAAGTGTGATTTTAAGGGTTTCTCGGAAGAATGGATTGGTATAGATTGGAAGAAAGAATTTGATGAGCGCGACATAAACGATATGTGGGATATTTTTGCAAACCGCTATAAAAACTCTGTAGCCAAACATGTGCCAAAGGTAATACCTAGGAGAGGTTGTAAACCTAAACCACTTTGGATAACTAGTGAGTCATTAAAATGTATAAAGGACAAGAAGCATGCGTGGTCACGTTACAAGGCAACAAAATGTCCTACGGATTTTGTAAATTATAGTAAAATAAGAAATACTGCTACTGAAAGTATTAGGACAGCAAAACGAAACTATGAAAGGTTAATTGCAGCCAAGGCAAAGACAGAAAGTAAACATTTCTGGAAATATGTGAAAAGTAAAATAAAAACAGTATCAAATGTAACAAATCTTGTCAAAGATGATGGGTCAATAACCAGGACGGACCTGGATAAAGCAGAAGTTTTAAATGGGTTCTTTGCCAGTGTATTTACACAAGAGAATACAGAAAATGTTCCTGTTGTACCTGATCGTGTCTTTAATGTACCCCTTGAAAGTATACAACTTAAAATAGATAGTGTTCTGAAAATCTTGTTGGGACTAGATGGTGGTAAATCGATGGGACCTGACGAGTTGAATCCATTATTATTAAAAACTATGGCTAACGTTTTTGCAACCCCACTAGTACTGTTATTCCAAAAATCAATTGACTGTGGCAAATTACCCAAAGTGTGGAAAGAGGCCTGTGTAACTCCATTATTCAAGAAAGGAAGTAAGACATCACCTGGTAATTATCGGCCGGTAAGCCTGACATCTATCGTTTGTAAATGCTTGGAGAAACTGATACGAGCTGCCGTTCTAGAACACTTAAATACAAATAATCTCATATCTAGTGCGCAATTTGGATTCCGCTCGGGTCGTTCCTGTGTTCTTCAACTACTTGACGTCATGGAGGACTGGTCTACTTTTATTGAGAACAAAAACGCATGGGATACAGTGTACTTGGATTTTGCGAAAGCATTTGACAGTGTTCTTCACCAACGTTTACGTAGCAAGCTTTCGTCGTATGGTATTAAGGGTTAACCTTCTATCATGGATCTCGGATTTCTTATTTGAACGTAGACAATACGTAGCGGTTAAGGGACATTGTTCGTCATGGCAGGACGTCATAAGTGGTGTATCCCAAGGCAGCGTCCTAGGACCTATACTGTTTATTTTTTACATTAATGACCTACCTGAAGTAGTAAGTAGTAGTCAAGATATTTGCGGATGATACTAAACTTTATTCACATGACAGTGATTTTAACATAATTCAACAGGACTTGGAAGCCCTGTGTAGCTGATCAAAATTGTGGCAATTACGGTTTAATGTCAATAAATGCAAGGCCATTCATTATGGAATCAATAATCAAGAACATACATACTCAATGAACTCTGTTGATCTGGAAATTGTGACCGAAGAGAAGGATTTAGGTATAACATTTCAGAGCAATCTAAAATTCAGTCATCACATTGCCTCAAAAGTTAACAAGGCAAATAGTATACTTTCATTAATCGTACGTTCATTCGATCACATTTATAAGGACTCATTTATCATGCTCTATAAAGCTATGGTGCGACCGCATATTGAGTATGGAAATACTATTTGGTACCCATTCTTGAGGAAGGACATAATTAGTATCGAAAAAGTTCAAAAGCGAGCAACTAAGATTGTACCTCAGCTGAGGAACCTTGAGTATATTGACAGATTAAAAGAACTAAAACTTCCATCATTGTCACACAGGAGAAAAAGGGGGGATATGATAATAATAATAATAATAATACTTTATTTATAGATGGTGACTCATTTAGCCATTGGCTATTTTACAATGAGGCCATCTTAATAGCTATCATAAAGAAACATACAATGATGAAACAATTAATTGCCCCCCCCCCCCCCCCCCCCAATAACATCAAAAATGAAGAAAACGTCAATTGTGATACAGAAGCGTCACAAGTGAACAAGAAGAGTAAATAATGTATCAACCTTGTATGTGATACATGAAATTAAAGTGTTTGCTGAAAAACAAGTTACCCACATGTACTGTGACTAACTTTTTAGAAGTAATGCATATTACACAGGATCTATCTTAATGCATTTGATAAAACAAAATGATGTTGAATTGCTTTTTTTTTAACTTGTGAGTACTATAATAATGAAAGAAAGACTCGTGATTTACAGAAGATGACGTTTTGAAACAATGTGCTTTAAAATTGCACACTTAAATTTTGTAAGATTTGAAAGGAACCTAATGTTTGAAGGTATGGCATTCCATATATGTACACCAGAAAAGTGTAGGCTTTTTTTTAATAGTTCTGTAGATGGTTTCGGACAAGAAAGGTTATTATTTGAAACCGAGCGTAAATGGTAAGTATTGGTTGACTGTGAAGAAAACATATCGGTTATATATCCAGGTGTTTGTCCATTCATAGCTTTGTATATCAATATTGATTTATTGTATTCTAGTCTTTCATAAACATCCAACCATTCCAATTCCTCAAATAATGGTTTGGATGGCGAGTCATAGGGTTTATCTAGAATTATTCGTGCAGCAGACTTTTGAAGTTTGAGGATTCTATTAAGTTGTACTTTTGGTGCATTACCCCAAATAGTTAAACAATAATCAATGACAGGCAGAATATATGCATTATAATACATTTTCCGATATTGTATTGAAAGGTAAGGTTTAATCCGTCTAAGAAGAGCGGTTTTTGAAGTAATTGAGTGACATACACTGTCTACGTGTTTGACATAGGAAAGATTGTTATCTATATTTATGCCTAAAAGTTTATGATTCTTTACACAATCTACAGGAATACTATTCATTGATATATTCAATGATTTTGCGGGAAGTTTTGTCAATTTTTGATTTGTTGCTAAGAGCATACTTTTAGTTTTTGAAACATTGATCACCATACTGTTTTCATTACACCAGCGTTGGATGTTTTTAACGTCTGTAGAAATATCCCTTTCAATTGTATACAAATATGGGGAAGACTTTTGAAGGGTTGCATCATCAGCAAATAAATCTAAAGAAGATAGTGTGACATGCAGAGATAGGTCATTCACATACATTAAGAAAAGTAGAGGACCTAGCACAGAGCCTTGAGGAACGCCAGACAATATAGGGAGACATTTTGAACTAATGCTCCCAATTTGAACACGTTGTATCCTTTTTTCAAGATAAGATTTAATCCAAAGTATTGATCTATTGTCAAATTTGTATAATTTAAGTTTTTCCAGAAGTGTATTATGGTTGACTAGATCAAACGCTTTACTAAAATCTAAAAATAAAATTCCTGTAAGGTTCCCTTTGTCCATTTCTTTGAGCCATAATTCTGTCATCTTTGTCAGAGCTGTTTGGCAAGAATGTTGTTTTCTAAATCCTGACTGTCCTATATGAAGCAACTCAAAGTTGACAAGGAATTCATAGATTTGTGATGCAACATGCTTTTCATATATTTTAGATGGTGTAGGAAGAATAGAAATAGGTCTATAATTTCCAGGGTCAGACTTTTTCCCTTTTTTAAAAATGGGCGTTACTTTTGCAATTTTTAATTTGTCTGGAAAAGTGCCTTCAATTATGCTTCGATTTATTAAATAAGCAACAGGTTTGCATATTACATGGGCGGCAATTTTCAATAAGTTTGGCCCAAGAGTGTCAACCCCAGCGGATTTATTAATATCCAATTTAGAAAGTAATCTGTATACTTCATGTTCATGTATGCATTTTAATTGGAAGTAAGTATCAATTGGAAGTTTTGTGTTCATGAATGTTTGAAGATTGTTCAATGTTATTTTGCTAGTTCTTTGGAATGATTCATTTTTGAATGACACGCTTGTAAAATAAGAATTAAACATATTAGCTATATCCTCGGGAGTTTCAACCTTTTCATTTTCAGACATTAACACATTTGGCATATTTGTCCCTGTCTTCGGATTTAGCTCTTTCATATATTTCCATATATCAGTAGTGTTTTTAATTTGAGCAATAGCATCGGAATAGTATTTTCGTTTTGCATTTCTGATTAACGATCGGACCTTGTTACGCCAAACTTTAAAACTATCCATATCTTTTAATTTGTGAAAACTATCCCTTTTATATCTTGCCTCATTTATTTCCGGTGAAATCCATTTCGGCTTATGCTGTAGCTTGACCCTTTTTGACTTAACTTTTGAATGCTGGTTAAGAATTCCAAAAAACAAATCATAGAACAATTGAAGAGCCTCATTTAATGTATCTGTGTTTATAAGACAGGCCTTTTTCTATAGTTCCCACGGGTCCGACTATCGGACCCGTTCCCCAAGCAAAATATACTCTTTTTTTCCCAATCTGACAAAAAAATTCCCAATCAGAAGCACCTACGAAAAATCGTATACATTTACCGCGAATCTGTCGTGAAGCCGCAAAATAAACTTCAGTTAAACTACATTCGGTATTTTCGGATTTTATCGCTGATTATATATAAACCGCACTAGATGACAGGGAATGACAGCGTTGAACCCGTCTGCATGTAAATGCAGGCCGTTTTCTATAGGTCCCACGGGTCCGACTATCGGATCCATTCTCCAAGCAAAATATAACTTTTTTTCCCAATCAAAAAAGAAATTACCAATCGGGAGTACCTACGAAAAATTGTCTATCGGGACCGGTGAGTCGCGCAATAACATGAAAACAATGCGTTTGGATATTCTCGGATTCATCATTGATTAATACGAAAAAAAAACCATGAATGGGTTTTTTCGCTTATAGTTAACAGGTGTGAGATTTTTTTTTTTTTTTTTTTTTTCAATAACCCATGAAGCTTTCTGAAATGAAACTGGCCAAATCCATGGGGGCCGCCATTTTGGGTATGTATAAAATGAGCCGAGAAACACGGATTGAAAAAAAAAAATTATTGTCGTCTTTTTAATATTTTTTTTTAAATCGATATTTTGGGTATGTATAAAATGACACGAAAAACACGGATTTTTTTAATTATTGTCGTCTTTTTAATATATTTTTTTTTTTAAATCGATATTTATTAAAGTGCTGTGTTTTGGGGGAATTAACATTTGTACGAAAAGTTAAAAATAAATGGAACTCTGTAAGAAATATGTTTTCCCGTTCGTCAAAAAAACGACAGCATAGACTTCTACGCCTGAACCTAAATGTTGACTGTATCGTAGCCAAAGAAGGACGTGACGTCATTTCCGTAACACTTAATCTTGGCGTAACGTCAATGGAGCGACGTCGTTTCCCGCAAAAAAGTGGTATCAACATGAAATACCCCAAATTCCTATACATGAGCTATTTATCAAACATTGTGGCAAAAGGATAACTTTCTCATAAGGAGCAATTGTTCTTTTAGCGACAATCTTTCCCTAAATCGTCTGTTGCAAAGGCCTCAGAAACCGTCTCTAATAGGGAAAGGGTTTAGCAGATATTGTGACCCCTTACATCATTTGTTCCAGTCATATTGACTGGTTGAAAAAGGCAGTTGCCAGGTGGCATCAGCAAAGAGCTGATCTTTTTGCTTCTTTACCATAATGCAGGTGATCGATTAAGGATCATCTTGGCCATCATGTTTTAACCTCGATCATCATAAATGTATTCCTTGATTTTCTGAAAGTCTTTACTTTATTATTTTCTGTTCGTAATAATAGACGACAGCAATACGAATTCCAAATATTTTTTGATAATGCACGAAACATGACATTAACATTATTATTGTCTAGTCAATTACTTATAAATCCTTTTTTATGGCCAAAGTATGCTCTTTAATTTTTGTTTATAATTATCTTGCGTTTTTTCGTAAATAGGTAGCACCTATAGATATATTATAA
Source organism: Serripes groenlandicus (assembly GCA_031761405.1). Classification (NCBI taxonomy): domain Eukaryota; kingdom Metazoa; phylum Mollusca; class Bivalvia; order Cardiida; family Cardiidae; genus Serripes; species Serripes groenlandicus. Next base: position 61,923,540 of record JASEVX010000008.1, read on the forward strand.
AGCATGTGATGATCGTCGACTTTCGTTTTATGAACGTTTATCATGCATCATCACCAAAGTATCGCAAGTAGTAAATATTACTGCGTCAAAATGAGAAAAAAAGATTCTAACAGATCGAAAAGGGTAAATTCCATGTTTGACACATCATCGGGTGCCTTCTGTCAGAACTTTCTAAGAGAGTCTGATGGTTATTCAACTTATTTATGCTGGCGATGGACATCGCACTGGTCAAATCCCTCAATGGTGAGCGCTTTGTAAAGTTTCTTTGGGAATCATGTTGTTTTATTTTATGTTTTGAAGACGATCTTTTCTGATAGATTACTGTCAACGATAATTGGCTGTTGGAAAGACCTATAAATATGACCCTTCAAAACTTATTTCACATTTTGACATTTTCCAGTTAATAAGTTACATGCAAAGTGAGAGTAAAAAAATAACATAATGAATGTGCATGTACACGTCTAATATTTTAGAATAGCTGTAGGAATGAGTGTATGCATGATAAAATGATACACCTAATTTCCCAATGCTCATCTGGAAGCTCTTTGAATTATTCTAGCTATTATTGTCCTTGTGTCAGAAATGTTGAATATTTTGTAATTGTTGACAAATATTTTCAAAAGTCCCATTTATAATGATGTATGTTGGAAAGGGTAAAGTTTAGCCCCTTGCCTGATGTAAATTACTTGATTTCTGTGACTAATCTGAATATATTGTCAGAATGGTGTAATTGATCCAAAATGAACATATCCAAAATGAACAATTATATGTTCCTATTCAACAACATTTCCCTTTGAACCCCTATCTCCTTTTCTGGTTTTTAATTTGTAAAACATGAAACAGCATCAGGTTATTTGTTAATAAGTTCCAGACTTAGTGTCTGAACAACTGATTATGTATGTATACATGTATATGAAATATGTCGTTTGAAAAAAAAGTGGATAGTGAAAGATCTTATCAGACCTTGACATGTACAGATTCTCAGAGTTATCAATGATGCTAACTTTTCCTTTTTAATTGTTATTGCGCAATTATAAAAGCTTTTGAAAAGGGTACAGGGAGTAAACTATTTTCACTAGAAGCCAGGATAAAAATGTAATAAGTGTTTAAGTAAGACTACTCCCCACAACATAATTGTTTCATGTATAAATGTTAAGTTTAGTTGCTTCTTTCAAAGCATGTACCTGCTGAGATTTGAACTCAGAACTCTTGTTAGACCAGGACTGGTGTTCTACCATTAAACTACAGTATAGGTTTTTACTTTGAGCAGCAGTTCATGAATATATGTGTAATTTTATTACCAGTAAAGTATAAGATTTTTTTTTGTTACAATGAATGTAATACTAGTTTAAATTTTACCATTTCTATTGTATAGATTATACAATTTCACACAGAAAAATGGATTTCACAATAAATTACATAGAAAACAGAAAAGATATACATTTCGGTGGTATTTCAGTTATATCAGAGGACAGAACACTTATGTGAGGTCACTGGGTGACTTATAACTGACATTAATTATGATTTATAATATAGCCTTTTCTGTTGAAAAACAGTTCTATGACATCATTGGTTGTTGTGCTCCCAAGTATGAAAATAGTGCTGTCAATAGATGTTGAATCTTTTGTAAATGTGGTTTGAATACATACATGCAGAGTATTTAAAATAACCTAGTGGAAATAATGTTGAAATTCTTAGTAACAAGTTTGTCCAATCTGATCAATAAACACATTTTGGATAAAAAAAAATGAAATTCAGCCTGTTGAAAAAAAAGTAATGTGTTTTACTGATAGCCCACATATGACATCATTTCTTTAAAACAATCATGACTCATTTGAGATTGATCAATAAACATATTTTGGTTAAAAAAAAGATGAATCTACTAGAAATGCAGCCTGTTGAAAGAAAAGTAATGTGTTTTATTGATAGCCCACATATGACATCATTCCTTTAAAACAATGGTCTCATTTTAGTTTGAGCAATAAACAAATTTTGGATAAAAAAAGGTGAAACTACTAGAAATTCAGCCTGTTGAATGAAAAGTTATGTGTTTTACTGATAGTCCACATATGACATCATTTCTTTAAAACAATGGACTCATTTGGAGGCATGAAAGGGTTTTCCTCTCTTTCAGGTTGGAGGATATATGGCTCAAAACATTTACTATGTATACCCCAAAACCAGGGTGAACTGATTCTGGTCATACTTTCATGATTTGACAAATGCTAGGTCATAGACATAAACTGTTAAACTGTACAATATAAAAAAAAAAAAAAAAGAATATTGAAGGCAAATAATTTGAAATTGACTGAAGTTTTGTTTGCATGTTTACTACATTTACTTCAATATATTAATAAACGTCTTAAAGCAAACACGACTGTCTTATTAATAAACGTCTTAAAGCAAATACAACTAGACAGTCGAAGATATGATAGTTTAGCTATTTTCTTGAGTGGGTCAACATTTGACAAGACAGATTCGGCTTCAAATGACAGATACAGACAAAACAATACACACTATGTGACGTGACGCGATGTGACGTAAGCATCGTGGAACAGATACAGACAAAAACAATACACACGATGTGACGTCACGCGATTTGACGAAAGCATCGTGGAACGGTTCTCAACAGATACTAACAAATCATTTAGAAACGAAGTTATATTTTTAAGCAAATTATTGATATAATAAATATCCTACCTTGAAACGAAGCTATGTCGATACAGAAACAGAATTGTTCGTCCTTTTCAGTTTAAATAATATCCGAGGCCAGTGTTACGAACGATAACTTCCGTTGAAATATTTACAATCATTTTCAAGTGTTGATTGCTTCTCTATAGTGCCAAGATATAAGATCCATGAAATAACTATGACAGGTACAAAAGAATAGTCGACTTACCCTTCATAAAGTCCTTGCAGTGAATGAAATCCATTTGTGACGAGTCAAACTATCTTTTCCTACCATTCCTGTCGTTTTCCTTTTGTTAATTATTTATTACTTGCCTTACAATTACGTTACTTTCGTTGCAATGACGTCATATTTGGATGTGTTTACTTCCGGTTGAGAAAATAGCATTTTAAAAATAGAAAACGAGTGCAATTACACGCAAATTATCACGTGTCAGATTCCTTGTTTTCTTTCCTTTATCAAGAAGGAATTTAATTTAATTTTTCTCTCTAGTTCTTAGTATTTTTTTATTTGTCAAAACATACGAATATCGTGAATGCGGGTTTTAACGGTTACGAAATTATTAGGTTACGGTAATTTGTCCGTCCAGTAAGACCGGAAGCAAAATGGCCGAAAAAAAGTGCTATGGGGTTGAGATTTGATATGTGAAAAACAGTAAGATTGTACTGAATTCTCGTTGTTTTGATCTCGTATGACGTGTTCGTACGGGTAACCTATAGGCGTGCTTCGCTGGAGCCTTCGGCTCGAGCTTTCACACGTATTAGTTAGTAATAGTTACTTACTTGGCAGAACGTTTCTCAAAAATCCAGCAAAATAGTTGAAAACCAAACCATGGGCTACATTACCAACTGGCAGCACATCACGTACCCAGCTTCGGATTGGGTTCTAAAATGTTTGAAATAAATAGATTTTAACTACCTTTGATTTTGAAAGAGCTCATAGTCAAATGTTTTATTAATAATATCATCAGAATGCAAATGGGAAAAAGTTAATATCGAAAGTTTCAAAAGTTAATAAAAATCAATTGCAAACTTGTAAATTCGTTTCTTTAATAATGCTTTCACAATCATATGGTGAACAGGTCATAACCTGATCAGACTACTCAAAAGTCCTGAAGGTCGGTTTTTGAATGGTGCAGCAGAAGACTAAATACACCTTTCCACACAATATCTCTCTAATAACTTAACCAAACCCTATGTTGTTGGTACTCAAAATAATCGTCTTTCTATGACCGATTCTTTTGAGTACCCACAACATGATAGGGTTTCAGTGTCTAATAACTTTAAAGAACATGGGAAACTCCCCGTATCTAGAGCTCTGGTGTATCATGTATATGGTTATCACATGAAAGTGATTTGGACTTGTACGACTTACCGTTTATTTTTTCCACCAAGTCTGTTTTCCATGCCTCATTATCAAAGTCAAGGACATAGTATGGTATATATTCAATGTCACCCGTTTTAAACTGTTTGATCTCTTCATCACTCATTCCCTGGAATACAAGTCTGACACACATAGAATCTTCCACAAAAGATTTCTCAATGGACAGAACAATCTCAAAGGTCACCCAGCGTGACGTGACGGCATTGGAGGTCACCAGTATCAGAACGAGTCTAGAATTCTGCACAGCGTGTCTTATATTATCCGTCACGAATTTTCCCACAGAAAATCCGTCCTCTTCTGATCTATAGTGGGCATAGGTTTTCAGTCCATTCTCTATCAGTGCAACATCAATATCGTGAGCTATTTTTTCGTCCTCACTGCTGTGCACTAGAAACACATCATACGTAGAAACGTCTTGAGTTGCCATGGCTAAACCGCTCAACTCTTCAACATTAGCCTCTCTCTTTTTTTTTTTTAAATTTAAATAAAATTTCAATTCCGTTTCTTACTTGAAATATGACTTCTATAGATACGTGTTGTGACAACAGGAACTAGTGTTTGTTTCTGAAATGTAAAACAAAAGGTGCTGTAGAAATATCTGTAAAATAAACACGATTTGTCAAAATGAGCTATTTAACCTTTTCGTACAGCTGACGACCTTGAATGGTATATAGCTGGTGAATTTCGAAAACTTTTCTAGAAAATATAACAATTACTCAAAACTACGTATTCCTCCTTTTTACACAATATGTGTAAACCCTCTGAAGATTATTTCAATATTCTAGATCTATTCTTATACCATTGTCCGCACTTTGACCAGGAATGTAGATACGATCTTATCTGCGTTCTTCTTTGTGGTGGATCTTAAGTAGAATACCTTTGAAACCCATTGGGACAGCGCTTCAAACTGTATTCCGTTATACGTTCAATGACAGAGATTTTTCCATATTTATGTCAGGATATTTTCCAATTCGCCGGCCTCTGATTTTGGTCTTTGAGAAAAAGGGTAAGTTAGACTGTAACACTATCAGATCTTATAAACGGTTATGAGGTAATCGTCTCCAGTTACTTTCTCGATGGACAGATTATTAAATTATTCATTAGTGCTTCATAGAGTTCTTATGAGCGGGGCTGTCCTAAATATAACTGGAATGCAGTTGTTACCGGTGTAGATAAAGGTCAACTAGCGCATCCGCGTATTCTGATCAGGGTCTGCACTGCACGCGCAAGTCATAGAAAGTTTGAAGAAACTTCGGTAATGCAAAATTCATTTGAATATTCAGCGTTGAACCTCACACAGGTCCTATAATTATAGTAATCCTGGTTTTCGTAGTTACAGCGTCAAAATAATTGAAGGTCCTTCGCTCACCAGTGCCATCAGCGCTTTGATATTATAATTTGTAATGAGGAAATATCCGGAAAACGATTCGACGTAACTTATTTTTCTAAAATTTACAATAACTTCGTCATGTTACGTTTAACTTTGATTAATTTGAAACAAAGACAATTTGGCCTTCTACATTTTGTCATATTAATTTGAAATTTGAAAAGTAAAGGAAACACAAATCATTATAATTATAAACGGACACAAATTATTTTTGGTTAATTTCGCCAACCAACATAATCTTTGTCCTATATTTATAATTTTACTAAAAGCAAAGTTATTACAATTTGGTTATGAAATATTCATGTTGGAGGTTCGACAGATCGCGTTTCCAAGAACACATACAAAATATATCAAGGAAATGAAAAGATATCGGAAAATGTTTCAATATACATCAATATCAAACTGAAAACATGAACAAATATAGTTACTGCCGCCTACACGTACCATCATTATCTATATTCTTATTTAAATTTAATTGCCATTGTTACATTATGTTATAACTTTTTGTATAGCAAGCCTCAATAGCCCAGAAAGCATGGTTCAATATAAGATCAGCGCACAAAATAAACATGTGTATGACACTTAAAACTGCTGACAACGATTGTAGAATCAACATTCTGTGTGGAAAGCAGAACTTGCCTTTTAGGGGCCACAGAGATGATTCAACAAGTACATCTTCCAATAAGGGAAATGTCAGGGCAATTCTGAACTTACTTGCTAATCATGACGCAAAGATAATCTGCCAAACGTTCATAGGAAAAAATAAAAGACGAATGTTCCAATCGAGTATATTGGATTTTACCTCTTCAGTAAAGGTAAAGCGGTGTGAACTTCATGTCTTTAGTCGTAACCATACTGTTGTGCTGCACACACTGACATACTCACAGAACATGTAAAAATGTCATAAAATGTATGGAAAAACATAAAAAAAATATTTTTTTTTTTTTTTCTAAATGTGGTCCTCGTGGTTAGAACTGGACACGTTGACTATAACTCTACTTGTAAAGTTAGAACGGCTAACATCCACAGCATCAGATCAATTAATTAGTAACTGTATAAAGGCACCTTGCTGTTTGTTATAGTAAAAATTATTTTTATGTTTTTCCATAACATATTTGTATTTATAGTGAATCAGGTAATAGTATATATTCTTTATTTGTTTATTTTGTTTAAATACACACTATGTATATTAACGATTTTCTTCAAATTCTGTTTGGTATTAGATCTATATGTTTACAGCATATCCAGATACGAAATTGTTTGTTTTTTGGTTCGTACCAAAACATTTTCGTTCCACCTGCTTGATCCAATTTCAAATTATTTAAGAAATAAACTATCAACAACCGTGGGTTATTGGCGAATAACCAATGGTTTGGAGTTCTGATGCGCAGGAATTAACCACGAAGGCCTACGGCCTGAGTGGTTAATTACAACGCATCAGAACGACAAACCATTGGTTATTCGCCAATAAACCAAGGTTTTTGATAGTTTCATTTCGATTCTAACATGACCCGACACCTTAACAAAGGGAAATAAATGCACTATTTAGCAAACCAGTTTACCCACCAGTTTGCTGTTCCATCAATTGTGACTACCCACTGCATTATACGCATAACTGCAGAAAAAAACGACAAAGACAATGTAATTTTATTTAATTAATTATTTAGTTTTCATTGTACTACACAAGTTAACAATATGTATAGAATGAGTGTAGTGGAGCAGAATTATTATATTCTGTTCTACGGAACGAATGTCTACAGGGCTAAATTGTGTCCCAATCATGAATGTGTCCGAAAATTCAGCGATTTGAGGACAAAGAAATTTCGCTGAAATTCCCCACACTTATAGAACTCAATGTGATCTAGGTCTGGGCGTGTTCGTTAGTTCTGGGAAAAATCTAGTTTCAGAGATTTTTTAGGTTAAAATCTGAAAAATCTACATTTTCGCAACATATTTCTGTAGATCTCGCACCAGCAAATAACGGAATCAGCTAGAAACCTGAAATTCAACCTAAAACTTGTCCGAGATCCAGTGCAAACAACGGTGTGTTTAGATTTCTCATACATTTAGTTTGGATTCTTGGAGAAAGCTTTTAATAGGGGTTCTTAACTTAAATTTTTTCTGTGGGCGTGACTAGGAAAGTGACGTCACCTGAGCGGTTTGACGTCATAACGTTACAGTGGTGCAGAGGTAGAGCGTCGGCCTCTCGTATCAAAGGTCCCTGGTTCGCGTCCCGTGATGAGCGGGTCCTGTCTTTGAGATTTTTCCACACAAAACGGCACGAGTACTGGTTAAGTCTCCAGGAAGCAGACATCGAGCATGATTTCGCAATCAATGTAAAATAAATAAAAATAAAATAAATAAAATATCGAGTCAGCCATTGCAGACGACGTAGTATACACATGTATGTTTCTTTACATCACGTGACGCTGAATGACAGGCTTATACGCGGGGGGTAACTGGAATAGCCAATGTGAAAAGTAGTACATTTCCATTGGTTATTGACGAATAATCAACGGTTATTTTCTTCGCTCTCTATAGGCAAGGAAAACAACGTCATGTTAGAATTAATTATACTCACTAAAGTTTTTCCTCCTTAGTTTAAATGTGATTTCAAAATATCTCCTTCTTTTAGGTTTGAATATGAGTGTAGCCTGTTTTTTGGGAGGTAAAAACATAAATGTTGATGAATTTTAATTGATTTTGAGAATAGGAAATACATGTAGTTGGTTAAATTTTACATTTAGGTCAGACACGGGTGGCAACATCCATTGTCCTTATTGCATAGCTTGTCCCAGAGCCTGTACGGACAAGTGAAATTTTATTCAGGGTTCGACATTAACGGGATTCCGTGATCCCGAGGATCGTATATTTTAGTGAGGATTATTTCATCCAACTGGCTGGCGATTCCGTTTGTCTTACTTTTGTTCTTCCCTTTAATTATATAAGTATTAAAATACCAGGTTTTGTTGCGAAAAACAGTAATAAGAATGACCCATGAATTTGCATTTCCGGCTTTGATAATAAACATAAGCAGATCAAGTGTGAAGAACAAGGTCACACTCTAAATAGCAGTTCAAAAATATTACATTTGCCATTATTCTTTCCTACCTAATTCTTGGTCATATTATTCTTCCAGGAAGCCTTTCTAAATTGCACGGAGGCAAAAACGAGGGATGTGATGTCCAAATACCTAAAATATGCGCCAGAAAGAGCCGGATGAGCAGACAGAACTTGAACAATGCAATGAAAGAAGTGCAGGAACTGTTACCAGTGTTTCCCCGCACCTTTTTGTGAATGGGGCCAGGGCCCTTGGAATTGTGAAAATAGTGACAAATATCTGAAATTGTGAATTTACGATAGTATATGTCAATCAAGGATTTTAGTTAGGATTGATGGATAGTGAATAAACTAATTGGCTATAATTTCTACTGATTTCGTTGCATTGCGGCGCTTCTAGTATTATATAAATGTATTACAAACTTATTATTATTAAATTTGTCCTCTGACAGAATAGACCTAAAACTTCTTGTGAGAATAAAACACAAGAACCATAACTCTTTTTGTCGTTTTTATTTCTTTGGTTTACCAAAGAAGTATAGTTACGGGAAACTCAGGGCTAACCTCGTTAATTCCAGTTCTCATGTTGCCTACGCCTGAATGTAGTTCTACCAATATGCACTGCATTTTCAAATAATTCAGCATTATTGATAAAGAAACACAATAGTTATCTTATAAGTTGTATAGTGTCGTCTAGTTTTTGGAAAGGAATTTCGTATTGATATGTAATAGAGTGTTTTAAATAATCGAACGCGGTAGAATTGATCCTTACACTTATTTCGACCGAAGTACACACAACCGATTTGCCGATACACCGGTACCAATTGATTAGCCTACGCGCAATGTAGTACCTGATTTTAAACGCTTACGCTTGAAGTACAATCTAAGGAACCCAGTAATTGCTGAAAATTGAAAAAAATATAATTAGGATTTAATTAATCTTCAAAAGCGCATTGACATATGTATAATTGATGGTCTTTTATAGCGCAAGAATATACTAACATATGCTACCGGAAATTCCCATATGTAGTAGGTAACTTCAAATATGGGGTACGTGTTAATACCGGAATATACTGAATATACAGAAATAGACTTTAATATACTGAAATACACTTGTGTTATTACACAAATAAGCATTTTTGAATCGACTCATGGCCTTTGATATGTATCAATACCGCTTAGAGTTGTTGGTCAGTCCGATTAAAAAATGAATTAACACTACACAACAATAAAACAAGTAAAGTGTGAAATACACAATCCTGTCAAAAAGATAAAACGGGTGTAAAGTTGTCAGCTGACAAGATGGAATCCAACCCGGGAAAATTTCAACAAATATGAAGTAATGAAAGACAATACTTTTCTGTGCTGTATGTCGATTCAAAACTGCTTATGTGTGTACTACACGAGTGTAATTCAGAGTATTTCGGTATATATTCAGTATATTTCGGTATATTTCAATGTATTCCGGTATTTCCCACGTATCCCGAGCGTGCAAACCTGTTATGTTTTCGTTTTTCCTTTTATATGCAATTTCGGTGTTTTGAAATAAGTTGCATAGCCTCTCTGTAAGTATTATTTCTGTGTTTTGCTTTTATAAAAAAATGTGATTGTTCAATTGAACTGTCAATCTGCCATGTTGTTTATTTGAAACAAAGTTATCTTCGTACCCTAGTTATTTTGTACTCATTTTGACAGCTATTTCTACTTTCGTTAAAGTGTTACAAACTCCTTTCAATAACTTTCATTTATAGAAATATGCCTTAATAACACCTCAATAAAGTCGTCTTTCTTTTGTATCTGGGAAAGGATATTTAATTGATGTGTGATGCAATTTTTGTTTTAAAATGTGTATTGACTCGTGTTATTGTTACTGATTTTCCAAAGAGTTAAATTTTTCATTCAGTTAACAGGTTTTTAAGTATATTACTATAACATAAAAAATCTCTCTTACACCAGGCGCGTAGCTGGACCGAATAGGATTTGCAAGCCGCTATACAGAAATCATGCATGTACTTTAATGAATTAATTATTGATATGAAGAAAAGTAGAATCAAGAAAATAATGTACAAGCTTGGGCTTTTTGGCGTAACAGCAGCTACGTGCCTGGACACACGTATTGTAGTTAAAAAACCCAGCTGCTTTCCCCTTTATCATTGAGGCCTAAGTTACGCTAATCAGATTTGGGAAATGCTATATAGTCATTAATATTTTATGAGTATTGGGTAAAAAGGCGAAAAAGTATCTTGAAGATTTAATTTATTAACCTTTTGTTTTATTTTCCAGTGCTGTAACACATCATTTATAAATTTCCAATGTGACAGAAGTTCCCAGAAGGATGGATCGGATGGAGCTATCATAGCCAAAGTCAGAAAATTGTGGTCCATTGGATCTGAAGGCTGTAAACAATCAAACTGTTCCAATTGTTTCCCTACACAGCTGGTGTTTGGGGATTTAAAAACTGTGACGACATGAACAAACTCCAACACATGGCTATACAAACATTTCTGGGCATCGAAAGCAAACTTCTTTTATTGCCCTGGACGGTGAAACAGGACTTAATAGCCCACTCTACAGAAGACACTGATATAATTTGTCTTTGGCATAGACTATCTTGCTTACCTGTTTCACGCGTTGCACATTGCGTTTTGTCTGGGATAAAGGCAAAACAACGCTTTCAGGGGACACGTGGCAGACGTTAAGCAAATACTGGAGGACAACTACCTCATAAACCTTTTTGATGTTTATACCATAAAAGATGTGTCGCGTGAATACATAATTAAGTGTTTGAACCTTAGTATGAGACACAAGCTGGAAACAACCTGGAGAGATGGGTTACATCAATCGCGAAAGCTGCAGACGTATAAACTGTTCAAAGACTGCTTTAAAACTGAGCAATATGTAGATAGACAATTGTCAATAAAACAAAGATCCGCATTGGTGTGATTCAGATGCTGTGTTTTCCCACTATCCATAGAATTGGAGTGATACAGGAGACCCGAGTACCACTAGATAGAAGAACCTGTAACCAAGGACACGTAAGACAAGACACACTTCCTTGTGTCGTGCCTAGGCTACAAGGAACTACGACATAAACATTTTGGTGACATCTTAGGGCAGGACAGTGATAACAACACTCTAAAAACAATGATGAGAAATATTGACTCTAAATCAATCGCTAACTTCCTCATTGAATCATACAAGAGCCAAATCAGATACTAAAGCATCGCCAGTGATATTTATTAAAAACATTGAACCATCTAAATTTAATAACTGTGATAAATTGTAGACATTATGTTGTGATGAAAGAGACTATATTAATTTTTCTGAATGCCTAAAGGAGAATTCATTCTCAAATTCAATACTTGCACAAACAAAACGAATACGATTTACTACTTAATACAATCACTGTATTAATTTACTAAAAGTAACGATAACGTGACCTTCATAAACACTTGCAAACATATATTTCAAAACAAGCAAGTTATCCTTTCATCACAATGTTTTCCACTTTAAGTAATAGTTTATCCATTCTGATGCAATGATCGAGATATTTTTTAAATAATGTTCAAAGTCAATCTGCCGCAAAATTGTTGCAGTGGTAAAGGGTTAAGTTAAATGGTTTCGGTATATAACTGAAATACTGTTGAAATGGTGTAAATCCAAATTATAACTGAAACATGATTTTTTGTTTTGTTTTGTTTGTTTGGAGTTTAACGCCGCTTTCAACAGCTTTGGTCATATCACAGCGGTCAGTGCACCTACAATGTTTTCCTAGCTTTCCCACACCAGTACTTACACAACATTCTTTCGAAGCCACTGACTACTTTCTCACACCGAAACATGGTACGTTTGTTTTAAGTTTGCTGTATGGACTTTGACATGTTGCTTATAATAATTTTTATTGAACAACGTGTCCTTAGATAAAAAAAATTGTTTACCATAATACAGTTTTTGAATTTGTTCAAGCTGTTGTGATTGGTTACAAAATCATAGCAACCATGCGTCATTACAAAAGGGGTAAATTGAACCTTTACCTACAAATGACAACCCCTACCATTCCACTCTACCAATTTCAAGGTAACTTTATAGGAATTTTTCTTTGATGGGTGTTTTTCAATCTCTTCAAAAACTTACAATCTGTGTAGGCATTATGTGTAGAACTTTTATTGCTGCATCATCAGAAATTGAGAAAAGTACCCAAACTTTCAAAACCTTTTCCTCAATAAAGTTCATTGGTCAGATTCCAAGATACTTTGGCAGTAATGTTCTTAAAGTGATCCTCTTACAAAATCTGTTGAAGCCTTATTGATTTTGTTGACAAACAGGGCAGCAATGTGGCATTAGGAAAGGTACAAAACGACAAAACTTGTTACATTTCAAGAAACAAATGACCTTTACTGATAAGCTATTTCTTTAACAGAGTGTCCATTCCTTGCAATATCATATACATGAGCTCCTGTTCAAATTTTCACAGATATTTGCAGTTAAATATTTGTTGCTAATTTACTATCACTAAGAGTGCATGATTTAGGGCCATCTTGGCCCTCTTGTTAACTGTTCTACAATTCAACTTTCAAAATGTTACAACAAAGCTTGCAATGCTATAAAAATGAAAATTTAGAGTCACTTTGAAAACAAATGTTCATTTTGAGTAACACTAAAACTTGCTCCTATGTTGTAAACCTGCATGTTTTACTAATCTTGGTCTTAAATTTTGATGTAAATGGATATGTGTATAAACACTGTTTGCTGTATTTCTATAAGCACACAATGAAACAGTTTAAGTAGCATAGTTGAGTGTTATTCTGTAACAGAAACAAAGGTCTTTGAGACTAGAATACATTCAGACAAACCTCCACCTTTGTGCAATTTGATCTGATTGATCAGATAATATGCATGCTCAGATTGATGTTTATCGTAAAGAGTTATTGATGTTTTCAAGTGGTCAATAGATATATAATGATACAATTATTTTTGCTTTGGCAGATCTGTTATTCATTTCTCTGATGCGTTTATCTGCTCACCTGTCACATAGTGACAAGGTGAGATATTGTAATCACACTTTGTCTGCCATACGTCCACAATTTCTTAATAACACGATAAACTCTTATTTTAATCAGATTTATATCAAACTTATCCAGAGCTTGGTTCCTTTCGTAAACCAGTCAGGTCCATCAATGCACAACTGGATTATGGCCCTTTAAAATTGGCAAGATTGTTATAATTGACCTTGTAAACGCGATAAAAGCTTCATTCATTATCTTATGTTTATCAAACTTATTCAATAGCTAGATATCTGTGACAGCTCGGCTCCTTTCGGAGATCAGCCAGATATGTTTATGCATGACACGACTATGGCCCTTTAAAATCAGGAAAATAGTTATAATTGACCTTGTGAGCACAATAAATCATTATTTATCACCTGGTGCTTACCAAACTTATTCAGTAGCTAGATATCTGTGAGAGCTTGGTTCCTTTCGAAAACCATTTATGCATGTCAGGATTATGACCCTTTAAATTGGCTGAATTGCTATAATTGACCTTGTGAACATGATAGTCATCATTTACGTTCCAATGATTACTAGGAATTTGCTGTGCTCGAGTGGTCAGCGTCGAGGATTTCGAAACAGGGTGTCCCTGGTTCGATCCCCAGTTGCGGCAATTCGGTCATAGTGGAGTGCCCTTGGGCAAGGCACATTTTCTAACCTAGTACTGATTTGTTTATCCAGGGATCATGAATAATAAAATTTAATTGTGCGCTAAATGACCTTAGCTGTCTATGCGCCATAAAACAATATACATTCATTCCAATGATTACCAAACTTATACAGTATCTATGTATGCATGAGAGCTTGTTTCCTTTTGACCAAAGGCCCTCATGGGCCTCTTGTTCCTATATGTAAATTGTAAACTGTTAAAATTTGGCACAAATGTTTCTTAAAAAACATGGTTGTTTTAAACACATTAACAATCTAATTAATCAGGTGAGCAATATAGTGCCATCATGAACCTCTTGTTATGAAAAGTAAACACATTTTAATAGGCATCAAGGAAACAGCCATGCAGCAGTTCTAATTATTCGCATGTGTGAATAACTAGAACTGTTGCATTGCTCTTTGAAAAGGCAGTCTGGATTTCTGTCCACAGCAGGTCATAGTGTACTGCACATTTCTTAGCAATACTAATTTAATTGTAGTATGTATAAGCACAGTTATACTTAGATATAACCCATATACTGTTGAAATGGCATGAAACCCAATTTATTGTTCAAGGTTGATGCATGCATTTTAAAATGTGTTGACACAAGTAGTATGAACTGAAATTGGTACAGTATGCATACCCATTTTAGAGGAGTATTGCTTTCTGATCTGGGTCTACTTAATTTGTCAGTGTTTTAGACTGTCACCTTATTATAATGAGTAATGGTGATACATGTATCCAGCCTGTTTCCCAAAAGTAATATTTAAAAATAATAATAAAAATATAAAAGATTGGTGAATTCATTCTCTGTGTTTATGTGTTAAGAATTGATCGACTCACTATATGGTTTATTACCACCAATATTAGTCTGAGCATGAGATGTTTTGATTTGAAAAAGATCAGATGCCACATCACAGATACTTTCTTATTGTCATCTGCTGAAGTAATCTTGTCTGTTTGATTGACAGTTTATTGGGTAATGTTTTCACTTGACAAAACTGATAGAATCTTAAATATTATTTGTATGTAAGAAAGAGGGAAACTAATAGTTTCTTTACTTCATAAAGCACAGCTTTTGCGTGCTGAGCTTACATTCCTTATTATGTAAAGGGTAAAAGCTCTGAAAACTTGAAGTTCTATTAAACCAGGTGAGCGATATAGGGCCATCATGGCCCTCTTGTTTTTATATACACTGATGAATTTGGCATTGGCATGAGTTTTTACTTAGTGCTGTTTAAACTTCCACCTAATTGTATATGGTTTCCAACCATTTCCATCACAATGCATACATATATGTTAATGTAATATATCATGGAAACTCGATAAGTGTACAGGTAGGTGTACCCAAAGAAATGCAGTGCCTTCAGCGCTTTGATTACACTCTCCATTGATATATAATTACCGATTTTAGCTCGACTTTTCTAATATTTTGAGAGCTATTACAGTTATGTGTGCGTTGGCTATTGCTTTGAAACTTCACACACTCATTGGACATCATCAAGTATATTGAAAATATAAAGCGATTGTCTATATTTATATATATGTTTATCTGGTTTTGGTTGAACTGTTTTTTTTCCAGATATGATCGTGGTGAGGGTCTTAGTACACTGAATTCGAACTATTATTTATATAACTCTACTTCTATGATTGCTCTAGTTAACCTTGTCAATTATATGTTTTAAATAAAATTTACTGTTAAATTCACAATAAACTTTCTATGTGTTAATATATGTGAACAATACAACCATTGGTGTATCACACTGCATTTGTTTGTTCGCCGAGCCTTGGACACTAGCTGTCAAGGGTTGTGAGTTTGAACCCCAGCTCGGCAAACATTCTTTCCGACGTTTGACAAAAGTCATTGTGACAAGCGTTATTTGTCTTTCACCAATGGGCTACCAGTCTATGTAGAAAAGCAGCCAGTTACCTGGAAAGAATGTTGTATGAAGTACTGGTGTGAGAAAGTCGAGAAACATATGAGTAGGTGAACTGGCCACCGTGATATGACTAACAAATTGACTTTGGACAAAAACCTCTTCGATGGGGTACAAACAGGATTTGCTTAAACAAAGTAATGTTGAAATCCCAACCCATATTCAACTCTCAAATCCAGACATTTTTCAACGTTGAAGTCGCAACGTTGTTTCAACGTTGAAATTGCAACGTTGTTTCAACGTTGATATCGCAACGTTGATATCGCAACGTTGTTTCAACGTTGATATTTCAACGTTGATATAGCAACGTTGTTTCAACGTTGATATCGCAACGTTGTTTCAACGTTGATATCGCAACGTTGTTTCAACGTTGATATCGCAACGTTGTTTCAACGTTGATATCGCAACGTCTATACAACTTTCAAATACAACCATTTTTCAACGTTGAGACAACGTTGAAGTACGACGTTGTTTCAACGTTGTTGTGCCTGCTTAATGGTTCGATCGGTTCATCCTCATGTATTCTGTTTGTAGAACTGAGAGAAATAAAGGTATTTGTATTGTATTGTATTGTATCATAAAACAATACGTAAGTTTAAACTTATTTATTTTACATCGATTGCGAAACAAGCTTTTAGCTTATATTAATCACGCTCGATGTCTGCTTCCTGGAGACTTAACCAGTATCCTACTCGCGCCGCTTGTGTGGAAAATCCCGAAGTCAAAACCCGCTCATTACGGGACTCGAACCCGTGACTTTTAGTACGAGAGGCCGACGCTATACCTCTGCACCACTGTCTTCCACGTCCCTGGTAATACGTAACAATCGGTATTGTGTGTTAAGTCCGTTTTAAAGTACTTTGGATCATAGTTTTCCTTGTTGGTAGTTTATACTGACGGTATGTAAACAATTCTATAAATTTCGTCATTTAACTTATAATTACCTACAATATAGCTGTATCAGCGTAGTGAAAATAACAACAACAAAATTTGTGTGCAGTTTAAGAAGAAGTTAACATGTGACATATTTTGCAAGTAGAATTAATCGTTAATGAGTTAAGTTTAATGGGTTTTCGCGCCCAAATTTTCTTCAATGGATGAACGGGGATTACGGATTAGCTCTAGACCAATTGCTCAACTGTTTTAGCTTCTATTTGCTCATTTGATAGTTTACACTATATCATACACAAACATCTGACTGGTGCAGATAAGAGACAATAGTTAGATAGATGGCAGTCCAGTCCGGTGCGATACCCTAGCAGGGTTGTTAAATTAAATTTAATACACTCACCCTGATCTTAGCTCTTTCCGAAAAGACCCCTAGGTTCTTTAACATGCTCAATGTTACACGCGAGGTCACTTTTCCTGGAAAAGACCAGTACTTGATCTCTAGTTGAGTGGAGACCTGGACCACAATTTGAACCCAAGACCTCTGGATTGACAGTATAGCGTTTTAACCACTAGACAAATAGGCAACTCTAATTTCTAAATAGTAGTTGAAAAGCCAGATGAAAAAGTATGGCCAAGATTTTAAATCCATGAAATTATGATGACGGGTTCACCGTATTACCCGTATTAACAAAAAACATCAATAACCATGTTTAAGATCCTTTACTGTTGGTTTTACTCCAGATTTACTGTCTCAATGGGCCGTCATTCATCTGACAGTGAAAAAGACAGGAAGAAAATAAAGAAGAAGAAAAAGAAGAGATCTAGGTAAAAGTCATGCAGGCAGGCAGATGCAGAGGTCTAGATAAGGAGGAGTATACAGCTCTATTCACCAAAATGTCTATGTCTACTATAGCTTTGTGTAACTTCAATTTGAGCATGATTGCTATTCATTCTAAATTCTGCTAATATTTGTTTGTGTCTGATCTACAAACCTTGATATACTGTACTGTAGTCCCAATTGACCCATGACAGACCTTGATATACTGTAGTCACATGACCCATGACAAACCTTGATATACTGTAGTCACGAGTGACCCATGACAAACCTTGATATACAGTAGTCACAATTGACCCATGACAAACCTTGATATACAATATACAGTAGTCACAATTGACCTACGACAAACCTTGATATACAGTAGTCACAATTGACCCATGACAAACCTCGATATACAATGTACTGTAGTCACAATTGACCCATGACAAACCTTGATATATTGTAGTCACGAGTGACCCATGACAAACCTTGATATACAGTAGTCACAATTGACCCATGACAAACCTTGATATACAATAAACAGTAGTCACAATTGACCTACGACAAACCTTGATATACTGTAGTCACAATTGACCCAAGACAAACCTTGATATACTGTAGTCACAATTGACCTACGACAAACCTTGATATACTGTAGTCACAATTGACCCATGACAAACCTCGATATACAGTAGTCAAAAGTGACCCATGACAGACCTTGATATACAGTAGTCACAATTGACCCAAGACAAACCTTGATATACTGTAGTCACAATTGACCCATGACAGACCTTGATATACTGTAGTCACAAGTGACCCATGACAGACCTTGATATACAATGTACTGTAGTCACAATTGACCCATGACAGACGTTGATATACTGTAGTCACAATTGACCCATGACAAACCTTGATATACAATGTACTGTAGTCACAATTGACCCATGACAAACCTTGATATACAGTAGTCACAATTGACCCATGACAAACCTTGATATACTGTAGTCACAATTGACCCATGACAAACCTTGATATACAGTAGTCACAATTGACCCATGACAAACCTTGATATACAGTAGTCACAATTGACCTATGACAAACCTTGATATACAATGTACTGTAGTCACAATTGACCCATGACAGACCTTGATATACAGTAGTCACAAGTGACCCATGACAAACCTTGATATACTGTAGTCACAAGTGACCCATGACAAACCTTGATATACTGTAGTCACGAGTGACCCATGACAAACCTTGATATACAGTAGTCACAATTGACCCATGACAAACCTTGATATACAATATACAGTAGTCACAATTGACCTGCGACAAACCTTGATATACAGTAGTCACAATTGACCCATGACAAACCTCGATATACAATGTACTGTAGTCACAATTGACCCATGACAAACCTTGATATACTGTAGTCACGAGTGACCCATGACAAACCTTGATATACAGTAGTCACAATTGACCCATGACAAACCTTGATATACAATGTACTGTAGTCACAATTGACCCATGACAAACCTTGATATACTGTAGTCACGAGTGACCCATGACAAACCTTGATATACAGTAGTCACAATTGACCCATGACAAACCTTGATATACAATAAACAGTAGTCACAATTGACCTACGACAAACCTTGATATACTGTAGTCACAATTGACCCAAGA
Source organism: Serripes groenlandicus (assembly GCA_031761405.1). NCBI lineage: Eukaryota > Metazoa > Mollusca > Bivalvia > Cardiida > Cardiidae > Serripes > Serripes groenlandicus. The sequence continues at coordinate 61,943,087 of JASEVX010000008.1, forward strand.
CAAACCTTGATATACTGTAGTCACAATTGACCTACGACAAACCTTGATATACTGTAGTCACAATTGACCCATGACAAACCTCGATATACAGTAGTCAAAAGTGACCCATGACAGACCTTGATATACAGTAGTCACAATTGACCCAAGACAAACCTTGATATACTGTAGTCACAATTGACCCATGACAGACCTTGATATACTGTAGTCACAAGTGACCCATGACAGACCTTGATATACAATGTACTGTAGTCACAATTGACCCATGACAGACGTTGATATACTGTAGTCACAATTGACCCATGACAAACCTTGATATACAATGTACTGTAGTCACAATTGACCAATGACAAACCTTGATATACAATGTACTGTAGTCACAATTGACCCATGACAAACCTTGATATACAGTAGTCACAATTGACCCATAACAAATCTTGATATACTGTAGTCACAATTGACCCATGACAAACCTTGATATACAGTAGTCACAATTGACCCATGACAAACCTTGATATACAGTAGTCACAATTGACCTATGACAAACCTTGATATACAATGTACTGTAGTCACAATTGACCCATGACAGACCTTGATATACAGTAGTCACAAGTGACCCATGACAAACCTTGATATACTGTAGTCACAAGTGACCCATGACAAACCTTGATATACTGTAGTCACAATTGACCCATGACAAACCTTGATATACAGTAGTCACAAGTGACCCACGACAAACCTTGATATACTGTAGTCACAAGTGACCCATGACAAACCTTGATATACAGTAGTCACAAGTGACCCATGACAAACCTTGATGTACTGTAGTCACACGTGACCCATGACAAACCTTGATATCCTGTAGTCACAATTGACCCATGACAAACCTTGATATACTGTAGTCACAATTGACCCACGACAAACCTCAATATACAATGTACTGTAGTCACAATTGACCCATGACAAACCTTGATATACTGTAGTCACAATTGACCCATGACAAACCTTGATATACTGTAGTCACAATTGACCTATGACAAACCTCAATATACAATGTTCTGTAGTCACAATTGACCCATGACAAACCTAAATATACTGTAGTCACAATGGACCCATGACAAACCTTGATATACAATGTACTGTAGTCACAATTGACCTACGACAAACCTTGATATACTGTAGTCACAAGTGACCCATGACAAACCTCGATATACAATGTACTGTAGTCACAAGTGACCCATGACAAACCTTGATATACTGTAGTCACAATTGACCTATTACAAACCTTGATATACTGTAGTCACAATTGACCCATGACAAACCTTGATATACTGTAGTCACAATTGACCCATGACAAACCTTGATATACTGTAGTCACAATTGACCTATGACAAACCTCAATATACAATGTTCTGTAGTCACAATTGACCCATGACAAACCTAAATATACTGTAGTCACAATGGACCCATGACAAACCTCAATATACAATGTACTGTAGTCACAATTGACCTACAACAAACCTTGATATACTGTAGTCACAATTGACCTATGACAAACCTTGATATACTGTAGTCACAATTGACCCATGACAAACCTTGATATACTGTAGTCACAATTGACCCATGACAAACCTTGATATACTGTAGTCACAATTGACCTATGACAAACCTCAATATACAATGTACTGTAGTCACAATTGACCTATGACAAACCTCAATATACAATGTTCTGTAGTCACAATTGACCCATGACAAACCTAAATATACTGTAGTCACAATCATATGGACCCATGACAAACCTCGATATACAATGTACTGTAGTCACAATTGACCTACGAGAAACCTTGATATACTGTAGTCACAAGTGACCCATGACAAACCTCGATATACTGTAGTCACAATTGACCTATGACAAACCTTGATATACAGTAGTCACAAGTGACTCATGACATACCTTGATATACTGTAGTCACAAGTGACTCATGACAAACCTTGTTATACTGTAGTCACAATTGACCCATGACAAACCTTGATATACAGTAGTCACAAGTGACTCATGACATACCTTGATATACAGTAGTCACAAGTGACCCATGACAAACCTTGATATACAGTAGTCACAATTGACCTATGACAAACCTTGATATACTGTAGTCACAATTGACCCATGACAAACCTAAATATACTGTAGTCACAATTGACCCATGACAAACCTTGATATACAGTAGTCACACGTGACTCATGACAAACCTCGATATAAAATGTACTGTAGTCACAATTGACCCATGACAAACCTTGATATACTGTAGTCACAATTGACCTATGACAAACCTTGATATACAGTAGTCACAAGTGACTCATGACATACCTTGATATACTGTAGTCACAAGTGACTCGTGACAAACCTTGTTATACTGTAGTCACAATTGACCCATGACAAACCTTGATATACAGTAGTCACAAGTGACTCATGACATACCTTGATATACTGTAGTCACAAGTGACCAATGACAAACCTTGATATACAGTAGTCACAAGTGACCCATGACAAACCTTGATATACAGTAGTCACAATTGACCTATGACAAACCTTGATATACAGTAGTCACAATTGACCCAAGACAAACCTTGATATACTGTAGTCACAATTGACCCATGACAAACCTTGATATACTGTAGTCACAATTGACCCATGACAAACCTTGATATACAGTAGTCACAAGTGACTCATGACATACCTTGATATATTGTAGTCACGAGTGACCCATGACAAACCTTGATATACAGTAGTCACAAGTGACCCATGACAAACCTTGATATACAGTAGTCACAATTGACCCAAGACAAACCTTGATATATTGTAGTCACAATTTTCCCATGACAAACCTTGATATACTGTAGTCACAATTGACCCATGACAAACCTTGATATACTGTAGTCACAATTGACCCATGACAAACCTTGATATACTGTAGTCACAATTGACCCATGACAAACGTCGATATACTGTAGTCACAATTGACCCATGACAAACCTCGATATGCAGTAGTCACAAGTGACCCATGACAAGCCTCGATATACAATGAATGTACTGTAGTCACAATTGACCTACGACAAACCTTGATATACAGTAGTCACAATTGACCCATGACAAACCTAAATATACTGTAGTCACAATTGACCCATGACAAACCTTGATATACAGTAGTCACACGTGACTCATGACAAACCTCGATATAAAATGTACTGTAGTCACAATTGACCCATGACAAACCTTGATATACTGTAGTCACAATTGACCTATGACAAACCTTGATATACAGTAGTCACAAGTGACTCATGACATACCTTGATATACTGTAGTCACAAGTGACTCGTGACAAACCTTGTTATACTGTAGTCACAATTGACCCATGACAAACCTTGATATACAGTAGTCACAAGTGACTCATGACATACCTTGATATACTGTAGTCACAAGTGACCAATGACAAACCTTGATATACAGTAGTCACAAGTGACCCATGACAAACCTTGATATACAGTAGTCACAATTGACCTATGACAAACCTTGATATACAGTAGTCACAATTGACCCAAGACAAACCTTGATATACTGTAGTCACAATTGACCCATGACAAACCTTGATATACTGTAGTCACAATTGACCCATGACAAACCTTGATATACAGTAGTCACAAGTGACTCATGACATACCTTGATATATTGTAGTCACGAGTGACCCATGACAAACCTTGATATACAGTAGTCACAAGTGACCCATGACAAACCTTGATATACAGTAGTCACAATTGACCCAAGACAAACCTTGATATATTGTAGTCACAATTTTCCCATGACAAACCTTGATATACTGTAGTCACAATTGACCCATGACAAACCTTGATATACTGTAGTCACAATTGACCCATGACAAACCTTGATATACTGTAGTCACAATTGACCCATGACAAACGTCGATATACTGTAGTCACAATTGACCCATGACAAACCTCGATATGCAGTAGTCACAAGTGACCCATGACAAGCCTCGATATACAATGAATGTACTGTAGTCACAATTGACCTACGACAAACCTTGATATACAGTAGTCACAATTGACCCGTGACAAACCTTGATATACAATGTACTGTAGTCACAATTGACCTACGACAAACCTTGATATACAGTAGTCACAATTGACCCATGACAAACCTTGATATACAGTAGTCACAATTGACCCATGACAAACCTCGATATACAATGTACTGTAGTCACAATTGACCTACGACAAACCTTGATATTCTGTAGTCACGAGTGACCCATGACAAACCTCGATATACAATGTACTGTAGTCACAATTGACCCATGACAAACCTTGATATACTGTAGTCACAATTGACCCATGACAAACCTCAATATACAATGTACTGCAGTCACAATTGACCTACGACAAACCCTTGATATACAGTAGTCACAAGTGACCCATGACAAACCTTGATATACAGAAGTCACAATTGACCCAAGACAAACCTTGATATACAGAAGTCACAATTGACCTACGACAAACCTTGATATACAGTAGTCACAATTGACCCATGACAAACCTTGATATACAGTAGTCACAAGTGACCCATGACAAACCTTGATATACAGTAGTCACAATTGACCCATGACAAACCTTGATATACAGTAGTCACAATTGACCCATGGCAAACCTCGATATACAATGTACTGTAGTCACAATTGACCTACGACAAACCTTGATATACTGTAGTCACGAGTGACCCATGACAAACCTCGATATACAATGTACTGTAGTCACAATTGACCTACGACAAACCTTGATATACTGTAGTCACGAGTGACCCATGACAAACCTCGATATACAATGTACTGTAGTCACAATTGACCCATGACAAACCTTAATATACTGTAGTCACGAGTGACCCATGACAAACCTCGATATACAATGTACTGTAGTCACAATTGACCCATGACAAATCTTGATATACTGTAGTCACAAGTGACCCATGGCAAACCTCGATATACTGTAGTCTCAATTGACCTATGACAAACCTTGATATACAGTAGTCACAAGTGACCCATGACAAACCTCGATATACAATGTATTGTAGTCACAATTGACCCATGACAAACCTTGATATACTGTAGTCACAATTGACCCATGACAAAACTTGATATACTGTAGTCGCAATTGACCTATGACAAACCTTGATATACAGTAGTCACAATTGACCTATGACAAACCTTGATATACAGTAGTCACAATTGACCTATGACAAACCTTGATATACAGTAGTCACAAGTGACCCATGACAAACCTCGATATACAATGTACTGTAGTCACAATTGACCCATGACAAATCTTGATATACTGTAGTCACAATTGACCCATGACAAACCTTGATATACTGTAGTCGCTATTGACCTATGACAAACCTTGATATACAGTAGTCACAATTGACCTATGACAAACCTTGATATACAGTAGTCACAATTGACCTATGACAAACCTTGATATACAGTAGTCACAATTGACCTACGACAAACCTTGATATACTGTAGTCACAAGTGACCCATGACAAACCTCGATATACAATGTACTGTAGTCACAATTGACCCATGACAAACCTTGATATACTGTAGTCACAAGTGACCTGCGACAAACCTTGATATACAGTAGTCACAAGTGACTCATGACAAACCTTGATATATACTGTAGTCACAAGTGACTCATGACATACCTTGATATACTGTAGTCACAAGTGACTCGGAACAAACCTTGATATACTGTAGTCACAAGTGACTCATGACAAACCTTGATATACTGTAGTCACAAGTGACTCATGACAGACCTTGATATACTTTAGTCCTTTAGTCACAAGTGACTTAAGACAAACCTTGATATACTGTAGTCACACGTGACTCAGGACAAACCTTGATATACTGTAGTCACAAGTGACTCAGGACAAACCTTGATATACTGTAGTCACAAGTGACTCAGGACAAACCTTGATATACAGTAGTCACAAGTGACCCATTACAGACCTTGATATACTGTAGTCACAAGTGACTCATGACATACCTTGATATACTGTAGTCACAAGTGACTCAAGACAGACCTTGTTATACAGTAGTCACAAGTTACTTATGACAGACCTTAATATACAGTAGACTAGTCACAAGTGACCCATTAACAAACCTCGATATACAATGTACTGTAGTCACAAGTGACTCATGACAGACCTTGATATACTGTAGTCACAAGTGACTCAAGACAGACCTTGATATACAGTATTCACAAGTTAAACAAAAAAGAGATTGTCTTGTGACTTTAGGGTTGTAATTTTCAACCAAAATACTATTTCAATTATGCTTAAAGTTAAGCTCAGAACTTAGTTAAACAATACCAATTTGTCTTTACTTTAGTCATATTTGTTTAAATATTTCATTTTGTAGAGTCATTAAAGATAGAAATAAGCTTATTTTGTTTCTATCCCAAGTTACATATTAATACAATAAACCACATGTTTAACCCTTTCCCACACTTTGAACATATTTTGTCAAAAAATAGAAAATCTCCTTAAGTGAATGGATAACCTATGACAAAAAGTGGAAAACATTGTGGAAAAAGGAGACCGGATTGGTCGAAAAACATGGCCGCCAGGGGGGCGGGGCTATTTTGCAGTATATGGATATAGTGAAAACTTAAAAAATCTTCTTTTCCAACAGTGTTTGGCCGATTTTCAAATAATTTTGTAGAAATGTTCCTTAAGTGACCCACTTTCAGATTCCTTCAAGCCATGTTGATTAGTCAAAAAACATGGCCGCCAGTGGGTAGGGCTATTTTGCATTATATGGCTATAATGAAAACTTAAAAAATCTTCTCCTCCAAAAGTGTCAGGCCGTTTTATAAATAATTTTGTAGAAATGTTCCTTAAGTGACCACTTTCAGATTCCTTCAAGCCAAGTTGATCAGTCGGAAACTATGGCCGCCAGGGGGCGGGGCTTATATAGCTAAAGTGAAAAAAATAAATCAGGTGAGCGATTCCAGGGCCATCATGGCCCTCTTGTTTCTTTTTGCAAAACATTTTTATTTGATAGATCACGTAGCAAAAGTGCAGAGAAAGTATATTCAAGCAAACTTAAAAAGTCAAAGAAGTCGAAAAAGAAGCATAAGTCAAGGTCAAGAAGTAGGTCAGTGGACAGTTATGGAAGGTTAAGGTCAAGAAGTCGCGGAAGAAGGTCCAGGTCATATGACAGATATCACTCACGGTCACGGTCCAGAAGTAAATATAGCAGGAGGTCAAGGTCATTAAGTAGAGGTCGATACGAAAGGTCAAGAAGCAGAGACAAGAGAAAAAGAAGGTAATTTTTTATTCAAAATACCGAAATATAGAGGAGAGCTGTCTTTTTCCTACAATATTCTTTAATTTTTAGCTCCACTGGCTAAAAGCCAGTCGAGCTTATGTCATGGCGAATTGTCCGTCGTGCGTGCGTGCGTGCGTGCGTGCGTGCGTAAACTTTTTCCTTTAAACGACTTCTTCTCCCTAACCACTTGGCCAATTTGGTTGAAACTTCATGGGAAGCATCCTCTCAATGTCCTCTACTAAATTCCTTCAAATTTTTTTGATCCATTCGAAATTCTGGTTTCCATGGCAACCGAAAGAAAAAAATAGTGAGAACTTAAAAAATCTTCTTCTCCAAAAGTGTCAGGCCGATTTTCAAATAATTTTGTAGAAATGTTCCTTGGGTGACTCTTTATTAGATTCCTTCAAGAAATGTTGATTGGTTGAAAAACATGGCCGCCAGGGGGGGCGGGGCTATTTTGCCTTATATTGCAATAGTGAAAACTTAAAAAATCTTCTTCTCCAAAAGTGTTCAGCAGATTTTCAAAATTTTTTGTAGAAATGTTCCATGGGTGACCCTCAATCAGATTCCTTCAAGCCATGTTGATTGGTAAAAAAACATGGCCGTCACAGGGCGGGGCTATTTTGCCTATATGGCTAAAGAGAAAACTTAAAAAATCTTCTCCTCCAAAAGTGTCAGGCCGATTTTCAAATAATTTTGTAGAAATGTTCCTTGGGTGACCCTTTATTAGATTCCTTCAAGAAATGTTGATTGGTTGAAAAACATGGCCGCCAGGGGGCGGGGCTATTTTGCCTTTTATAGCTATAGTGAAAACTTAAAAAATCTTCTTCTCAGAAAGTGTTCAGCCGATTTTCAAATAATTTTGTAGAAATGTTCATTGGGTGACCCTCTATCAGATTCCTTCAAGCCATGTTGATTGATCGAAAAACATGGCAGCCAGAGGGTGGGGCTATTTTGCCTTATATGACCAAAGTGAAAACTTAAAAAATCTTCTCCTCCGAAAGTGTTTGGCTGATATTCAAATAATTTTGTAGAAATATTTCTAGGCTTACCCTCTATCAGATTCCTTCAAGCCATGTTGATTGGTTGAAAAATATGGCTGCCAGGGGGTGGGGCTATTTTGCCTTATAGGCTATAGTAAAAACTTAAAATATCCTCTCCTCCAAAAGTGTCAGGCCGATTTTCAAATAATTTTACAGAAACATTCCTTTAAGCCATGGTGGTTGGTAAAAAAAATAGCCACCAGGCGGCAGGGCTGTTTGGAGATTTTATTTTTGCCTTATGGCCGTGGAGCGATACTGGCCCTCTTGGGCCTCTTGTTTATTAAACCCTTTCTCTTTTAGTCACACTATTTTCAACTGGATTTAATTATAATACTTTTATATGAATAAAGTTTTCCATATTTTGTCTAGATATTGTTTAACCCTTTCCCACTTACAACAATTCTACAACAGAAGACTTTGAACAGATCTTGACAAATATATATATATAAAAAACTATTGAATAGAGTTGAAAAATTGTGGCAAAAACAATCTGCTCAAGAGGCGTCGGAAAGCGTCTGTATTTGGGAAAGAGTCAAATCCTCTGCTGCATATGTTGTATGTTTGAAGAGTCAAACGAAATATTGCTGGAACAAGTTACAAACCAAGAAAATGGTTGGGCCCATTTATTTTGCCTTCACTCCTGTGTGCGTTCATCATGCTGTTTTTGGAACACCACCGTTTAACTGAGGAACTTCATGTGCTTGTGTTGTGAAGTTGTATTAACCCCTTCCCACATATAGACGCTCTCTGATGCCTCTGCAGAAGAAATTGCTCATAATCATTTCTCCTTTTGCCACAATGTTGGGATTCGCTTCGTTAGATATCCCTTATTGTCAGGCTTTTCCGGCTGTCTGTCTGTCTGTTTGTTTGTAAAGCGACGCTCCACAGCCCTAACCGACGGGCCGATTCCGATGTTACTTGGTGAACAGGTGCCATACGGGCTCAGGGTGCGCACGTTTGAGTTTTGTTGCTAAGGACCCACAACCAAGGCATATCCCACGTCGCCTACCGGCTTGTTTTTAGCTCCACTGGCTGAAAGCCAGTCGAGCTTATGTCATGGCGAATTGTCCGTCGTGCGTGCGTGCGTGCGTGCGTGCGTGCGTTAACTTTTTCCTTTAAACGACTTCTTCTCCCTAACCACTTGGCCAATTTGGTTGAAACTTCATGGGAAGCATCCTCTCAATGTCCTCTACTAAATTCCTTCAAATTTTTTTGATCCATTCAAAATTCTGGTTTCCATGGCAACCGAAAGAAAAAAATAGTGAGAACTTAAAAAATCTTCTTCTCCGAAAGTGTCAGGCCGATTTTCAAATAATTTTGTAGAAATGTTCCTTGGGTGACCCTTTATTGGATTCCTTCAAGAAATTTTGATTGGGCGAAAAACATGGCCGCCAGGGGGCGGGGCTTTTTTGCCTTATATAGCTATAGTGAAAACTTAAATAATCTTCTTCTCAAAAAGTGTTCAGCAGATTTTCAAATAATTATGTACAAATGTTCCGTGGGTGACCCTCTATCAGATTCCTTCAAGCCATGTTGATTGGTAAAAAAACATGGCCGTCACAGGGCGGGGCTATTTTGCCTATATGGCTAAAGAGCAAACTTAAAAAATCTTCTCCTCCAAAAGTGTCAGGCCGATTTTCAAATAATTTTGTAGAAATGTTCCTTGTGTGAACCTTAATTAGATTCCTTCAAGAAATGTTGATTGGGCAAAAAACATGGCCGCCAGGGGGCGGGGCTTTTTTGCGTTATATAGCTATAGTGAAAACTTAAAACATCTTCTTCTCCGAAAGTGTTCAGCCGATTTTCAAATAATTTTGTAGAAATGTTCATTGGGTGACCCTCTATCAGATTCCTTCAAGCCATGTTGATTGGTCGAAAAACATGGCCGCCAGAGGGCGGGGCTATTTTGACTTATATGACCATAGTAAAAACTTAAAAAATCTTCTCCTCCGAAAGTGTCAGGCATATTTTCAAATAATTTTGCAGAAACATTCCTTTGGTGACACTCTACAAGATTCCTTTAAGCCATGGTGGTTGGTAAAAAAAATAGCCACCACGGGGCAGGGCTGTTTGGAGATTTTATTTTTGCCTTATGGCCGTGGAGCGATACTGGCCCTCTTGGGCCTCTTGTTATGTTTATGAACGTTTATTAGTAGATATTTTCTATATTTTTGTGGTTCAGTGTTGTCTGCTGCAGAATTGATGTATGAAGGAAAGGGAGGATTAAGTAGGTGTATCATGGAGAGATAACTAACATGCATATATTTTTGTTGTTTTCTCAATATTTGTATTTCCAGAGTGTTACTACCCGTTTTAACCCTTTCCCTCATACGACAATTCAGCACCAGACGACTTTGAACATATTTTGTCAAAAAATAGAAAATCTCTATAATTGAATGGATAACCAGCTAGCTATGACTAAAAGTGGAAAACATTGTGGCAAAAGGGGAAAATGCTTGTTTTGAGCAATTTCTACTTTTGTCACTATGTTTTCAAAAATTTGTCTGCTGCAGAGGCGTCAGAAAGCGTCTATATGAGGGAAAGGGTTAAAACTGCAAATCACTTATAAGTGTTATGGACATGTGCTATGACATTTCAACCACCAATAATAGAAATTTCTGATCTTGAGTATTGATTGATTGATTGATTGATTGGGGTTTAATGCTGTTTTCAACAATTTTTAGCTCCACTTGCTGAAAGCCAGTCGAGCTTATGTCATGGCGAATTGTCCGTTGTGCGTGCGTCCGTGCGTCTGTGCGTGCGTTAACTTTTTCCTTTAAACAACTTCTTCTCCCTAACCACTTGGCCAATTTGGTTGAAACTTCATAGGAAGCATCCTCTCAATGTCCTCTCTTAAATTCCTTCAAACTTTTTTGATCCATCTATAATTCTGGTTTCCATGGCAACCAAAAGAAAAAAATAGTGAAAACTTAAAAAATCATCTTCTCCGAAAGTGTCAGGCCGATTTTCAAATAATTTTGTAGAAATGTTCCTTGGGTGACCCTTTATTAGATTCCTTCAAGAAATGTTGATTGGGCGAAAAACATGGCCACCAGGGGGCGGGGCTATTTTGCCTTTTATAGCTATAGTGAAAATTTATAAACTATATATAGCTATAGTGAAAACTTAAAAAATCTTCTTCTCCAAAAGTGTTCAGCAGATTTTCAAATAATTTTGTAGAAATGTTCCATGGGTGACCCTCTATCAGATTCCTTCAAGCCATGTTGATTGGTAAAAAAACATGGCCGTCACAGGGCGGGGCTATTTTGCCTATATGGCTAAAGAGAAAACTTAAAAAATCTTCTCCTCCAAAAGTGTCAGGCCGATTTTCAAATAATTTTGTAGAAATGTTCCTTGGGTGACCCTTTATTAGATTCCTTCAAGAAATGTTGATTGGTTGAAAAACATGGCCACCAGGGGGCGGGGCTATTTTGCCTTATATAGCTATAATGAAAACTTAAAAAATCTTCTTCTCCGAAAGTGTTCAGCCGACTTTCAAATAATTTTGTAGAAATGTTCATTGGGTGACCCTCTATCAGATTCCGTCAAGCCATGTTGATTGGTCCGAAAAAAAAGCCACCATGGGGCAGCGCTGTTTTTGCCTTATGGAGGGCCTGTGAGCGATACTGGCTGGCCGCTTGGGCCTCTTGTTTAGTCATATCATGGCGTCCAGTTTACCTACTCAATGTTTCTTGACTTACTCACACAAAAATATTTGGCAAAAGGGAAATGCTAGGTTTGAGCCAATTTCTACTTTGTCACTAAGTTTTCAAAAAGCTGTCTGCTGCAGAGGCGTCAGAAAGCATCTATATGAGGGAAAGGGTTAAAACTTGCAAATCACTTATAAGTGTTATGGACATGTGCTATGACATTTCAACCACAAAGAATAAAAATTTCGGATCTTGAGTATTGATTCATTGATTGATTGGGGTTTAATGCTGTTTTCAACAATTTTTTAGTCATATCACGGCGGCCAGTTCACCTACTCATATGTTTCTTGACTTTCTCACACAAATACATCATACAACATTTTTTACAAGTAACTGGCTGCTAGATCTTGAGTAACAGTCTGTTTTATCTCAGAAACTAATAATTTTTAGGGAAAAAAAATTAAGAAAAATAGTGATGCTTCTTTTTCATATTTTCATAATAATTCTAATGCACTTTTTATGTCACCTGCGTAACATGGTAGGCACTTATGGATTACTTTTTATTTTTGTCCGTCGTCTGTCTGTTTGTCTGTCTGCCTGTCTGTCCGTCCACCATACTTTTTCGTCACGTTTTCAAATAACTTTTTTTCTACTCAAAGGATTGGATTGAAACTTCTGACAAATGTTTATATCAATCTTTGTGATGGATTCACAAAAGGGAGATAATCCAAATATTTTTATTTCAGAATTATTGCCCCTTTTCTGTTTTTTAACCATTTCCCACATAAAGACGCTTTCAGATGCCTCTGCAGCAGTTGACCTTTGAATTCATTTTGGCCAAGGCTCATGATGATCAATTTCCTCATTTGTCACTATGTTTTCACAATCAATTTAATAATAAACTGTCATAATGAGATTTTCACATTTTTGATAAGTCTTTTCAAAGTCGTCTGCTACAGAATTGATATGTATGTGGAAACGGGTTTAATAGACTTCTTTTATAGAATCTCAGACATGTATTAGATGACTCTGCTCTCTGTCACATCTCCTCCCTAAACCACGAACACCAATTTTCAACCAAACTTTACAGGGAATTGTTCAATAGATTTAAATTTTATGTAGACTTTGTTTGCTGTGGTATCAAAAACATGAAAATGCCAAAACTTTTACATTCTTCACTCTAAATCTGCTAGTCTGTTTTCAACAATAATTCACGCATTTTTTAGCTCAACTCATTTGAAGAATATGAGAGCCTATACTATTCACCCTGGCGTCGGCATCGCCGTCCACGTCGCACCTTGGTTAAGGTTTTGGACTTAAGAAATTCTGGTTAAAGTTTTTTTCGTGCAACTAAAACTAAGAGTCCATATCTCAGTATTTTACTTTATGCATTGATATGAACCTTATACAACCCTACCCAACTACATTACGATGTCCATATCCCTATAGTATTTACTTCAATGCATGGATTTGAAAATTTATACAACCCTTCCCACTATCACACTCAATGTTGATTTTCAAGTTGAACTAAACTCTATCCTGCAATCTATGCAAGTATATATCATTAAGGCCCTTTTTGGACTAGAAATTCTGGTAAAGTTTGCATGCACACACATTAACAGACCATATCTTAGTAACTACTTAATGAATTGCCATTGACATTTATATCAGCCCTTCCAAAACCATCACACCTATGAAAATAATCAAGTAAGGTACTCTATCCTGCATGTAATGCAAATTAACACGCTTTTAGAAATTCTTGTTAATGTTTTGCATGCAACTACATTAGAGTCCATATTCGGGAACTAATAATCAGTGGAATAGTCCGAGCGAGCTGTCCTCCGACAGCTCTTGCTATTCCCACTCATGATCAAATTTCACTTCGTATTACACATTTGTTCCATACCATCACATAGGTGATCAATTTAGGGCCTTCCATGGCCCCCTCTTGTATAGCTAAGGGCCGTAAGGCATTGATCATATTGGAAGTTATAAGGCTTTAGCGCTAATTTATATGAAAAGAGGTTAAGCAAGATTCTGTATAATATAATGACCATAATGTTTTTTGGCATTTTCCAAACTTTGAAACAGGGTGATGTTGGAGAGCTGATGTTTTGTATACTGCTTGAGATATGGAGGGTGCATATATGCTTAACCCTTTCACACATATATCCACATTTTGACAAATCTGCAGCAGTAAACTTTTGAAACTTTTGTGGCAAAAAGAAGAAATTCCTCATAATGCAGCAGAGGTATCAAAATGCATCTGTATGAGGAATGGATTTCCTTTTTTTATTCTATGAAAGAATGAAAGAAATTTAGTGACAAGCTTTAGTTTGTTGAGATTTCATCTCCTTAACCCTTTCCACACTTGAAGACACATTTTGACGCATCTGCAGGAGACGACTTTTGAAAACATTTTGGCAAAACGAGAAATTGCTCATGATGAGCAATTTCTACATTTGCCACAATGTTTTCAACTATTATTTAATACTTTTAAGTTCCATTCATAATTTTGCCTCGATGGATTTCAAAGTCGGCTGCTGCAGATTTGTTGTATGTGGGAAATATTTGGTTCTATTTGGAATAAATTCCGACGATTAGATCAATAGTTGTGCTAAAGTTGTGCTAAATTCTATATCTATAGGTCAAGATCTTATGAACGGTATTCCAGGCGATCCCGATCTCGAAGTACTTCCAGGAGAGACAGAGGAAAGACATCTGAAGAACGAGCGTAAGTTGATGTCCCAACAAAGTACTGTCAAACTTGTGTTAGCGGTCCCCTCCGTTAAGCAGCCAACTTGTATTAAGAAGATGCTTGAAGATTAACCAAAACAACAGCTTCTTCTTTATCTGACTTGTATTGAGCAGCCAATGTGTGACTCTCCTCTGGGGTGACTGCTTAACCCTTTCCCTCATACGGCAATTCTGCAGCAGACGACTTTGAACGTATTTTGTCAAAACATAGGAAAATCTCCATAGTTAAATGGATAACCTATGACAAAGAGTGAAAAACGTTTTGTGCAATTTCTTCTTTTGTCACAATGTTTTTCAAAAACTTAACTGCTGCAGAGGTATCAGAAAGCGTCTATATGAGGGAAAGGGTTAAGAAGACGCTTGAGATTAACCAAAACAACAGTTTCTTGTTTTATTTGACTTGTATTGAGCAGCCAACTATGTGACTCTCCCAGCTGGGTGACTGCTTAAGACAAGTTTGACTAATACTTTACTCAAGATTTCTCATAAAACTTGCCTTGATGTTAAACATTATAAGGCTAGAGTGAAGCTTTTAAAAATCTTCTCCTCCAAAAGAATCAGTCAGATTTTCAAAAAACATAGCCACCAGTAGATGGGGGCTGTTAGGCTAATATTGGATTTAGTGAAATCTTCTCCTCCAAAGCTATTTTACAGATTTTCAAATAATATTGTTGAAATGTTCTTTTGATGACTCTTATGTGATTCCTTCAAAAACCTGGCCCAAGGCGTCCTGGCTGTTTTGCCTTATATGGCAATAGTGATTTAGATTTTGCCTAATGGTAGTGGAGCGATACTGACCCTTTTTTGACCTCTTGTTCCTTTTCCTGATATGTTCGACTTTTTAATCCTTGGTCACATTTAGACGCTTTCTGATGCCTCTGAAAATATTGTGGCAAATACAGGGCTCGCGCTGTAGGTCGCCATTGTCGCCAAATGGTGATTATTTAATGAAGACGGCGATTATTTTGTTAATTTGGCCACGGAAAATGGTGATTATTTTATTTTACAACTGGATAAAAATAATCATCTTCTAATCGCGTATGAGAGCATGAAAACACGTGCTAATGAAGCGTGAACGACCTTGTTTATCTCAAGTGTCATACCACGGTGTTAATCATTGCCTTATCAGTAAATCCTGGAGAGTGTGTAATACACTCTGTGCAATTTTGTTCAATGCCGCTTAACTTATCACCTTTCATTGTACATTTAATCGCCCCAATTAAGAATGATAACAGCTTAAATAAGTTCAATGCAGATATATTTTTTGATGCATCCAATTTTTAAAAAGGACCTACATGTTTATTAAGTAGCAGTCCAGCTAAGAATCATGCAGGGGGCGATTCATCCATAGTCTAGAATCTTTATTTTTTTTTGTTAAATAGATTCAAAATGATGTAAAACTAATAAATTTGACATGTTGCGGGTCAAAATTCAATCCGTTGCCATGGTAACAGCTCTACCTTAAAAACAAGCTTATTTAGGCCCTGAAATCCTTATATTTGCATCATTTCATATTGAAAATAGATAAATTACCATAAACATTATAGAATATAAATGCTTTCCTTTTTATACTATTACATTAAATGAATTAAGAAATTATATCAAAATTTGGATGTATGCATGGGTAAGTGGTTACCATGGCAACCAATTTTCTATAATTTTTCAAAATGAAAAAAAATCAAAATATGACATTTTTAACATATCATTATATCCGATGAGCACGGGGATAGAAGCAATTTGATTGATTATAAGTTGGGAATTGGCTCTTGGCCAAAACATATCAAAAATAAAAATATGTAGCCTAGTATAGATTTTTTTTTAAATGGCTTCTTATCTCGGGTGTTTTCGTAATTTTCATTCTCAACTGATTATTCTCTTTTAGCATATATACAAGCTTTATGAAGTCTTACTCAGAAACTTTTCAGAACCGAAACAATGGTAATAATGCTTTTTGTAATATATCAAAATATGGATGTATGCATGGGTAAGTGGTTACCATGGCAACCAATTTTCTATAATTTTCTATAATTTTTCAAAATAATTTTTTTTCAAAATATGACATTTTTAACATATCATTATATCCGATGAGCACGGGGATAGAAGCAATTTGATTGATTATAAGTTGGGAATTGGCTCTTGGCCAAAACATATCAAAAATAAAAATATGTAGCCTAGTATAGATTTTTTTTAAAATGGCTTCTTATCTCGGGTGTTTTCGTAATTTTCATTCTCAACTGATTATTCTCTTTTAGCATATATACAAGCTTTATGAAGTCTTACTCAGAAACTTTTCAGAACCGAAACAATGTAAATAATGCTTTTTGTAATATATCAAAATTTGGATGTATACATGGGTAAGTGGTTACCATGGCAACCAATTTTCTATAATTTTTCAAACTATTTTTTTTTCAAAATATGACATTTTTAACATATCATTATATCCGATGAGCACGGGGATAGAAGCAATTTGATTGATTATAAGTTGGGAATTGGCTCTTGGCCAAAACATATCAAAAATAAAAATATGTAGCCTAGTATAGATTTTTTTTAAAATGGCTTCTTATCTCGGGTGTTTTCGTAATTTTCATTCTCAACTGATTATTCTCTTTTAGCATATACAAGCTTTATGAGGTCTTACTCAGAAACTTTTCAGAACCGAAACAATGTAAATAATGCTTTTTGTTAGTTTAAGGTCCACTGGCAGAAAGATAGTCAAGCTATTGCTAAACTAAACATTCTGTGTTGCGGCCCACCCTTATTAAGACACTTAGATAAGTAGTTTTTTTGTTTCTTTTATAATGGGCATTTTATTTGCATATTAATGTTATTCATTCCGTAAAAGGGATGTAATTACGGAATGAATAGCATACTTGTGGGGTGCACCCCACAATAAAACATCAAAGGAAATAACCCCACAAGTACTTTCCCATGAGTTTGTCCGTCCGTCTGTCTGTCAGTCCCACCTAACCTTGTCCGGCCTGCATCTTATGCATCATAGGATTTCAAAGAAACTTGGCACAAACGTTCACCATGATGAGGCGAGGCGGCGTGTCGCGCAAAAGACCCAGGCCTGTACCTCATATTTCAAGGGGGTCAAAGGTCAAAATGAGAACAAAAATAATTAAAATTTGCACAAAAAGAAAAAGTGGTTGTCATGCATGGTTACAGCTTTACCTTACGAACAAGCTGATTTTTGGATTTTAAAACCATAAATGTGCATCATTTTGAAAGCAAATTAAAGAAATAATGAAAGACATCCTATAATATAAATACATTATTTTATAAAAAACAGAGTTTTATACATCTTAAAAACTTATCAAGAGTATGAATAGACATTCGGTTACCATGGCAACCAACTTACCATTATTTTTCACTAGGAAAAAAAGCCCAAAAATGTCAATATTTGATCAGTTTGTTATCTCCAATGAGCACATGGATAGAAGTGATTTGATTGATTACACTGTGCGAGTTGACCTTTGTCACAAACATATATAAAAAAAAAGAATGTAGCCTGGTATAGAATTTTCAAAAAATTGTCATCTTTTCTTGTGGTATTTTATCAATTTTTTCTTGCTCAAGGAAATAAATACTAAATAGAATTATGATTGATGTGGCATAAAAATATTTAAGTTCCACAAATGGTTCTCCTATATGCCCCCTTTCAAAATCATTAAATATTAAATCGATATCAAACTTCTTGTTGCCATTGCAACTAGAAATTCCAGGGAAAAGGGAGTACGAGACTACATAATTTTCATTTCAACAATAAGTACAATTTTAAAATCTTTCTTAAAATAAGGTTTATAAATGTTTGTAAGAAAAACACCTAATAAAAACATGTTACTAAGGAAACATGCTAACTAAAGAGTATAACAGAAGTAATTCATTGAATAATTTTGTGAAAATTAACTGTTATCGTTGATAATCTGCCTATATATTAATAAAATAAAATATTTACGTTTATTCAGTTTTCAATCACAGTGGACACTTAGATTCTACTATTGCTATAGTAACAAACAAATCTTATTTATGTGATGTACATGTAAATATTGCAATCCCAAAAAATGGATATAGACTGAAATTGTTGAATTGAAAAAAAAGATTGAATAAAATTGGCATGAAATGGGAGCTTATAAGTCGGATCAATAAGAAAAATTGTTTGTGTTCAAAGTCACTTTGACCATGACCTTTGACCGTAATCATATGTGTTCATGCCCAACCTCCCTGCTAAATTTAAGGACATTAGAGAGTTGATTGAGATTGAATGGAAAATGTGGCCACCAAAGTGTTCACAATGTCCAACAATTTGACCTAGTGTATTAGCTTTTGACCCCACATGACCCATTCTAACATTGATTAAAATGTTATGAAAAGGAATATTCTGGTAGGATTACATGATATGTGTGGCCTCTTATAGAGTTTCATCTTAAAAATAACCAGTAACAATGACCTTGACCAAAGTGACTCTAAATGCCATCAATAGCTAGCTTTCTGTATAATGTAGCTATCTGTTAAATTTGATTACAATTTGTCAGGAAAAACTGAAGTAATTAAGTGGAAATCAAAACGTTTCTATTTTTAGTAAGTGACCTAGACCTTGACCTGATAAGACCTAAATTACAATACAGAGCTAGCTTTCTGAAAAAGCCATTTACATCTGAAGTTTTTTTTTTAAAAATTAGTCATACTCAACATTTGTGACCCCAATAACTAATCATTAGATAGCTTTTTGAATGAGCAATTATCTGTGATATTTGATCAAAATCAGTTAAGAGTAACTAAACTTATTGAGCTTAAACCTTTTGAAAGATCCCCAATTCTTATAAACCAGCACATGGTTTTTTTAAAATATGTGGATATATGTCAACACAAATCTTGAATAATGATGCACCTGGCATGTACAGTATATAGCTCTGTACATTATGAGATTAACCTCTAATCAGTCAAATAATCATCCCATAAGTATGGCTCAACAAAAGACAGTTATACATTTAAAATAATATTCCTGCATTCTGGTTATTTGTGTTTTAGAACATTTTCAAAAGAACTTTGGCTATATCAGAGCAACAGTGCACTTATACATGATCCCTTGATGACTAACCAGTACAACTTCAAGGACAGGAACTTTGTCCTGCCAAAGAGCACTTCTACATACTGTCATAGTTGACAGGGATAGAAAGTGCCCTGTCATGAAATAACAAAATCATACATGAATATGATTTACACAAAACATAACAATATATAACAATATCTTTGTCTCACATTCTTTTCAATAAGTATAACAAGGCCTGTTAGAAATTAAATTGATGCCTCTGCAGCGGTATACATGTAGTTAAACATCTGAAATCATAGCTGTATAAAAGGAATTGCTCATAATGAGCAATTACTTCTTTTTCCAATAATGCTTTCTATTCTTCCAAATCCAAGTTATATTTTGTCACAATTTTCCTTATATTTTTCAGGTTTATGCTTCTTAACCTGTTTGAAACAAGCATACCCATATGCATCAAATCTTTTAACCATTTCCCACATATACACGCTTTTTGGATGCCCGTGCAGCAGACAACTAATGAAAACAAGCAATTTCACCTTTTGTCAAAATATTTTCAATTTTTTTCAGTAATTATTTCTTCATTTATATAAATAAAGATTTTCCATGTTTTTGCAAAGATGTTTCAAATTCGTCTGCTGCAGATATGTTGTATATATATTAAAACATTGCAGCAAAATAGACATTGCTCTTAATGAGATATTTCTTTTTTTGGAACAAGGTTTTTCAAATTGATTCCCAAGTTCTAATAAATTTATAAAGATTTTCCAAATCTTAGCCAACATGTTTTCAAAGTTGGTTAAATGTGGAAATAGGCTAAATTTGTCAGTGTTGATAATCTGTTAATTCAAATAGTTATTCAAATTCCTGAAGTTGAAGCAAAATGTTTATAAAACATAATCAACTGTACAGTTTTGTATACAGTTTCAAAATGCTCTTCCCTTTTTACCATGTATAACAATTTGGGAGAGAATTATATTATCCATGTAAATTCTACTGTTGCATGATGAATACATATCTAGGTAAATATACATAGACACATAATGATAAAGTGAACACTCTCCTACAATGTAGTTTCTATGTATGAATTCAAGTTCAATTGATTATTCTGAAAGTTGAATTTCTATCTTGTGAATCTGTCACTTGAGAAAGTATTAGGCTCTCATAGGTGTCCACCAATAGTGCAGGGTAACTGTCCTGTCCATGTTGTCCAATAAGGCACATCACATAGTTAATCTGAAAAATATATAATCAAATAAAAATAGATATCTAGACACACATTTATTATGATGTTTGACATATATTTGTGTAATGTATAGCATATTAAATTCTGATAGTGATAGTAATTTGCTTTGAAAACATCTGAAAGAAAATATGTAATAAGTAATATCTAGATAGGATCCAAGTACTAGTTTGAACTTTTTTGATAGAGGTTCAACAATACACATGTGTATTAATTTCAGAAGTCTTCTGCTGCATGAGGTATTAGAAATTGTAAACACTAAATCAAGGTTTAAAAGATGAATTGTTGAAAAGTTATTCATACATAAGTATACTGACATATCCTAGCCATGAGTAACAATGAAATCATATGAGAACTAAGCTATGTTGCATAATAATGATTAAGTTTGAACCCTTGTAACTAGTTGTTTTCTTCCAATAAGAGAAATGAGTTGTGATAAAACTATTATAAGACTGAACTATTCTCAAAACAAGCAACAGATGTATATAAGACCTCCACAATACTCAGTCTTAGCAAATACATATTTTAGTATTCAACAGATGGAGTCTAGCTGCTTTAAAAACATAACTATATGAAGAAAGTAATACACAAAAAACATGTAATTGAACAGTAAATTAACAATTTCCTGCATACAACAAATCTGCAGCAGACTACTTTGAAAAAATCCAGAAAAAAATATGAAAAATCTCTGGAAGTAAAATAGAATTTTTAAATAAGTCATTATGTTGTGAATTTTATTTCCACTTTGTGGCAATATTAACAATAGTTGTCTGCTGCAAAGGTGTCAAAATGCATGAATATGTGGGAAAGTAAATACTATATTTATCAAAACAGAAATTACCTATGCTAACAGGAATTAAATAAATCTTCATGATCTTCCAGTATCTTTTGGCTGGTAACTTATTCCTCTGAGTGTTTCCCATTTCTCAGTGTGTAGAGGATGAAAACACAACGGAGTCAACTTCCCTTCCTTGAAATATACCTCGAAATTTGCATGTAGACAAACCGAAAGTTACTTGAAAAAAGTCCCGAAAATGATCTGCTTCACAAGTTGTTTGTTGATTTCCACATTTTCAAAACGTTAAATTTAATGCCCGTATGTTATAAGAAATGTCTGTATTATAATCTAAAAGCCTGACCGATTTTTCTCTCTGTGTTTCTCTGTTGTAAGCCTCAAGAATCAGAATGATTGTAAAACTGCATTGAATACCGACTTTCCACATTTGACATGATTATCACTTTACGGACCTGTCTTTAGTCTGCGTACACTGTTTTTCATATACATATCTTCACATCCTTGCTAAACTGTTTATGAAATAGCTTAATATGATATGTACGATATAAAACTGATGAAATGTCAAATCCAAGCTGGTAAGTTAAAATATCTTGGTTAACAGGAAGTACGTGAGATGTAAACAATTTCTGGGTTTCAGTATAGAGGTGAATAAAATATAAATAAATATTTATTTATATTGTTATCGATTCCATTTTATTGAATTAAAACCAGTCAGTTTATATTTTTAAAAGAGAAAACTGACACAGATATAGGTCATTTTGCATTAAAAAGAGACATATTAACGTTTTTCAGTCACATAACAACTGTTGTGAAGCAGGACAGAGTTATCTTTCTTGATAGTATGGCTCAAAACCCTATAAAAGAAACCAAATTTACTCAAAACCTGTACTAGGCTACATATTTTATTTTTTGATATTTTATAGAGTGTATTGTCCTCTTTATGTTGATATATATATTTCTGTCTAAGACCCGTGCTCATCGGAGATAATTGGATTTGAAGTAGGAGTATTTTACATGGGACTGTATAGGAAAATCTCACATATTCAAATTATTTCAAAGCAATATTATGAAGTAGAGATTGCAAGATGTGATAAATTAATACCAAATCACTCATAAACTTCACCATACAACTCCACACATACAATATTAACAAAATCTGTGATATACCATGAATCACTTTTTTATCATTTTGCATGATTCTTAGCTGGACTGCTACTTAATTCTTAACAGAATGGCGGTCAATTAAAATATATCGCCGATTCATTGTATAATTGAAGTGGTTTTTAGACGTCGGTTGCAAAACAAATACGAGCAAGTACTTGTCTAAATTATTTGAACTAGTTAAACACAGACTTTGTTTTTGTTTAGCTGGAATGGTTTTCCGGAAATTAACTTTCACTTTGGTGATAATATGCAGACTGTGTCACCAGGGTCCAGACGTTTTGTACCCTTTCCGTTTCGTAACAGAAATAAATTGGCGGTTTCGTAACCAAACTTTTTTCGTACTCAAAAAATGATTAACTCAAAGACTTGGACAAAGACATTGAACATGATAGGGAGTGTTTAGATTTCCAAGATAAACTTATGAATTTCAATAGCTTTATGATTTGTAGTTGAGATTAAAAGTATTCCTCTGAATGATATTTATAAAAAAAAATTGTTTATTTTTTTCTTGTTTCATTTGTTTCGGTCTGACGGATCTTAATTATTTTTGTCAGACGGAATGTCTTGACACTTTTCTTTTAACTTTCGGGAAATCTAAAAAGGAATCACTAATGACTTAACATTTTGGAAGGTGTGTGCCTGTCAGATTAAACTAAGTAATTAAACAATTGTATGTGCCTAATATTGCTATTCTGACCAACTGATAATGTCATATGAAAGTTTGCATACAGGGGTAATAAATAAATATGAAATGAAAATGTTGACAATATATTGATATGTGTTTAATTTATTGTTCCACTAGGCCAGAGCCAGCCCTGCAAAAATAGTCTCCTTTTGCCATAATGTTTTCAACTTACTGTTCTTTCATTTGTAAAGAGTTTCCATGTTTTTTACTAGCTGTGTTCAAAGTAGTCTGCTGCAGATTCCATGCATGTGGGAAAGGGTTGACCAGATTTTCAAATTAGAACCAGGTTCTTGTTGTTGTTTTTGTTGTTTTGTTTTTTTTGGGGGGTTGGGGGCAGGGGTTAACCAGAGGGGTCTATAGATTGACTTTCCTGTGCTACTGTCTGGCTGATATGGTCTCTTATTTTATCCCATCCTTTTTCTTTTTCAGTGATCCATGTTTGACAATTCCAGGATTTTCAGAGCTGGTTTGTATACGCCTAATTTTATAACAGTGTAAACTCTTTTTAAGTTTTGTGATTAGCCATTTCTGATGCCTCTGCAGCAGATGACATTTGAAAACGAGGCAAAAGAAGAAATTGCTCATAACAAGCAGTTTCTCCTTTTGAAACAAAGTTTTTTACTGTTTTACTAATTATACTTTCATTTTTAGAGACAGTTCATGTTTATGGTCTGTTTCAGAATTGTTGTATGAAGGAAAGGGTTAGCCCTCTAAAGCATACCACAAAACAGATGACATGGAAAACATTATGGAAAATCTCTTTAACCCTTTCTTTCATATAGACGCTTTCTGATGCCTCTGCAGCTGACAGCCTTTTGAAAACATAGTGACAAAAGAAGAAATTGCTCAAAACAAGCAATTTCTCCTTTTGCCACAATGTTGTAAACTTAAGTCATACGTTATCCATTCAATTATAGAGATTTTCTATTTTTTGACAAAATATGTTCAATGTCGTCTGCTGCAGAATTTTCGTATGAGGGAAAGGGTCAAATTGAGTCGAATACACTGTGGCAAAAACATGAAATTGCAACAATGTTTCCAGTATGAGTCTGCATACTTGTCTTTTCAATAATAATTCTTAATAATGCTTCTAGTGATATATAGTGAAAAGATTGCTTGGAGGCACAGGCCTACCTGGACCCCCTCTATACTGAAAACTTTTAAGATTGTCTCCGCCCGAAGTTCCTGCCGAATTTTCAAATAATGTTCCTTGGCTGATAGATACTCTACGAGAAAATTAATGCCTTGATGACTGATTGAAAAACATGGGCCACCAAAGGGCGGGGCTGGTTTGCCTTATATGGCTATAGTGAAAAACTTTTATAAGTCTTCTCCTCTCAAGCAAAATATCTGGTCAATTTACAAATTATTCTTTAGAAATGCTCCTTGGGTGACCGTCTATGAAATTTGTTAAAGCCATGTTTATTGGAAAAAAAACATCGCCACTAGCAGATGGGGGCTGTTTTGCCTTGAATGTCTTAAGTGGTCATCTTAAAAATATTCTCCTCCAAAAGTCTCTGGCCAATTTTCAATAATGTTTCTTAGATGACCTGCTATCAAATTCCTTTCGGCCTTGTTGATTAGTCTTAAAATATGGCCTCTAGGTTAGGGGGGCTGTAGAGCCATGTTGATTGGTTTAAAAACATGGCCGCCAGCAGCTGAGGGGGGCCTTTTTGCCTTTTACAACTAAAGTGAAACTTTTAAAAATATTCTCCTCCGAAACTATTTGCCTGATTTCAAATAATTTTGTAGAAATGTTCCTTTGGTGACCATCTAAAAGATTTCTTCAAGCCATGTTGATTGGTCAAAAAACATGGCCGCGAGTAGGAGGGACTGTTTTGCCTTATATGGCTTTAGTGATTCAATATTTGCCTAATGCAGTGGAGCAACACTGGCCCTCTTGGGTCTCTTGTTCTAAATTGTTTACAAGAGGAGTCGGGTTACAATGTGTCGAAATAAAGAAGCAGGAAAAATGTTTAAAGAAAATATTATTTTTTTATAGCCCCCATCAGAACAAGCAAAGATACGAATGCAGATGGCCCTTAAAGCTGCAGGTAAAATATTTTCAGTATGTTTGTTTGTATACACGGTAAGTCAGGTCAGACGGTCTTAAATCTTTTGGTACCCTGTAGTGAAGATTTATTTATTGATTGGTGGGGTTTAAATCCTTTCCCTCATACGACAATTCTGCAGCAGACGACTTTGAATATTTTTTCTCAAAGAAAAGAAATCTCTAGTATAATTGAATGGATAACCTATGACTAAAAGTGGAAAACATTGTGTCAAAAGGAGAAATTGCTCATTTTGAGCAATTTCTTCTTTTGTCACTTTGTTTTCAAAAAGCTGTCTGCTGCAGAGGTGTCATAAAGCGTCTATATGAGGGAAAGGGTTAATGCTGTTTTCAACAATTTTCTCAGTTCACCTATCAATGTGTCTTTTGATTTCCTCAAACTAGTACTCCACACAACAATGCTTTTCCACATAGACTGTTAGCCCATTGGTAGAAGACAAATGATGGTTGTCTCATTGACTTTTGTCAAACGTCAGAATGTGAATGTTGGCCTAGCTGGGGTTTGAACACACAACCCCTCCATAATGGAGAATTCAGGAGCATATAGTGATTGCCCCGTCTGACAGTGGCATGCATACTCTTTGCCATAAGACCTTTCTAACGATACCAAAATGTTTGATTTTGTGACCTTGACATTGACCTATGACCTACTTAAAAATCCCATCAAATACATGTTAATTTTGACTACATACCAGCTGATAATGAAAGCTCACTAATTCAGTGCAGATACATCTCCTATCACCAAAACAGGCAATATATACGGAATATTACGTTGCGGGAGCGATAAAAAGGTTTGTATTGCACTACAAGTAGCGTGGAAAAATCGATATCTTGCGAGACCGAAGGTCGAGTAAGATATGGATTTTCCCACGCTACGAGTCGTGGAATACAAACACATTTATCGCTCCCACAACGTAATATTCCTTTTATTATATACCTACGATCTATGAAGAGCGAAAAAACTAACAAATATACAGATTCAATATATTTTTTTGGGGGGATACAATTTTGTAATCTTGAAATGAAAAGATGAATGGTGGGTGAATATTTACTACAATACTTAGGCCGCGCCCCTAGAAAATGAACATAATCTATACTTGCGGGGTTTTATTAAATTTGATGCTAGGTTTTCGATACATACAATAGAAACAATTTTCCTAAATAGTACTGGTTGTCTGCATATTTTACTACGTAGCGCCGATTCAAAACGGGAACCTCGCTGAAAGTAGTCTGCGCACTGTCTGATGTCACAATCTTGTATTTTCACCGCGTGAACGGAATTTTAATGTAAAGGCATATAATAATTCTTTTTATCACATGACAATGCTTGTAATCGATTTAATATACCCATTACGTATTTCTTTTTATACGCCCGTTTTGAAAAAACGGATCGTATTATAGTTTTACCTGCCGCGTATGGGCGGGCGGGGCGGTCGGCGTCCAGTACGTTGTCATCACAATAACTTGAGAAGACTTTGTCCCATCATCACCAAATGTGGTCAGAATGTGTATTGGCATAATATCTCGGACATGTTCGATAACTAGCCATATCACTTCAGTCAATCGAGAGTTATCGCCCTTTTAATTATAGAAATTACCTAAAATTGGTATTGTCATTTCAATAATTTTAGAAGTCTTTGTCTTATCATCACCAAATTTGGTCAGAATGTGTATTGACATAATATCTCGGACAAGTTTGATAACTAGCCATATTGCTTTAGTCAATCTAGAGTTATCGCCCTTTAATTATAGAAATTACCTAAAATTGGTCTTGTCAGCTCAATAACTTTAGAAGCCTTTGTCTAATCATCACCAAATTTGGTCAGTATGTGTATTGGCATTATATCTCGGACAAGTTCGATAACTAGCCATATCGCTTTAGTCAATCGAGAGTAATTGCCCTTTAATTATAGAAATTACCTAAAATTATCTTAGTCACTACACACTTTGTCCCTTGAAATGGCCAAAACTGTACTGACAGTGTCTGCTCTCTAAATTTGCCTGATGTACAACCAATTATCACTATACTTGGTCTTATATACTCTTTATACTTTATACTCGGGCGTATTTTGTGACATTTGGCGCTCTTGTTATTACACTATGGCTAAATCTGGACACAACAACAATCTGACTTTACATCATTTATTTGTCTCATTTCCCACACCCCCACATCCTTTGGTGCACATTTGCAATAAATGTAAACATAACAACTTAAAGACTTTTAGTACTCATCATAATATTATAAATTGTGGCTGTTATGGTTCATGTCTACCGGACGTCCCCAGAGAGATTTGTGAAGTGAGGAAGTAGGCCGTGACTCCCCAAGTACTCCATTTAGACAGTGCAAACTTCAATTATAATGCAACCATTGATGATAATTAGTATATCCACATATCTCTCCAGAATTTCCCGCCACACGAACCATAGTTCACCCCAAATTCCGGAGCATACCGATCACTGGTATAGCTTTTCTAAAACCTCACATATTGACAAAAGAATTATATCATTGCCAACATCTGAGAGATGCACCCCATCTGCAAAATAGAAACCAGGAGTATCACTTTTAATGTCCTCGTGTGCTAGAAAAAAAAAAACAAGATAACAAGCCAGTCTCATAAACCTATTTAGCAACTTCCTTTTCTTTTCAAACTTGTCAATCAGCATCTCCGATCTTGACCAATTAAGACAAGGCAATATGGCAGATAAAACTAGAGTAGTTGATGGCAATAGCTTGAATAGATCTAACATATCATCTTTTATGACATTCCTCAAAATTTTACATCCTATTGATTCTCTATATCATTTGACCCAACTTGAATGACCAGAATTTTAGGCGCATGATTATATAACAAAAGATATTGGATTCTGTTCATAAGCTCTTCCCAATGCATCCCCCTATGGCCAGACCATCTTATCTGTGACACCCCTCTGACGTCCAAGTCCTTGCTTGTCATCCTGAACTTAGCATGTTCTTCTGCCCTATGTATATAGGATTCTCTAACTATCCATAAGTCTGCAAAATACTTAGCTTGATGTTAGCAAACATGCCATACTCAAATAAAAATCTATCTAATGTATCACTGAAATGCATTAGAAGTCCATCTACCCATTTTTTTTATTGACATCATTAGATATGCCTTTATGATGCAACCAGGTAGCAGCGCCAATGTGGAAGGAATGCGTTTTATATTTCCTTCCGTCATGCAACTTAGCACTTTTGACGACTTTTGACAATACTGCACCAAACTGATAACTATTTAATGGCTTACAATTTGAATGGCAGAAAAGGTTCTGACAACTTGCACTGTTAGTTCTGCTTAGTAGATATGATTTCATAGCAGAAAAAGGACAAGATGTACCTCCGGATGCAGTTATGTGCACAAACTGAGGTGACCCACCCTGATTATTTTTAGAATTACATAATCGCACAATAAGTTTATCCTTATCCATCTGAATGTCAGCTAAGCTCAATGGAGATTGAACATGATCGGTAGTTGACCCAACCAGTTCACTTACCCTAAAAAGGCAAAAAATGCTAGTGTATAAGCAGCCCTAAAAAGTAAAATTTCATGTTCAGAGTAACAAATCATTTTAAGTTTTCCACATATGATGATCAATATGTCCAATGTGATAGTGAACCTACTGTCAAAAGAAGTTCGGGACCGTCTGTAGCCTATTAAAATCTTTGAGATGGTAATTTCAGACGAACAATCAGGCAAGCCTAAAATTTTGTGATTGAACCTAATGGCCGAAATGTATGTAGAGGCTGTATTATTATATGCATATCCCTTTTGGAAAAGGAAGGAGATAAAACATTTCCCATTGGGAAATAGGGGCTGGTAACCTACAGCTTAGATTATAGGACCTCCTAAAATTGTCAAAAAGATCCATTGCTTGCTTATAGACTGTTTTAGTGTGTATTGACAGTCCAGCTTTTAAAAGCTTTCTGGCTCCAGACTGAAGATGTTCCAAAGAAGGCTTGGTATCGAGACAGGACATTCGTCTGCCTCTGCCCTAACTAAAACCATTATGTCGAGCGATTTTGTTGTTTGCTTGATAGATGATGAATCATTCTATATTGACCTGGTTCCTTTTTGGGAACCAAACCTAACGGTGACTCCCTAAATGCACTGAAAGGTGGATGAACAAAAGGGCCTTCAACTCTTCCTAACTGAATCTCTTTCTTTATTTTTTCTGACACAATGCTTGGATTGTCCCTTGCTGATTTCTAATTCTCAGCGTAAAAAGAAACTGTGGGACCTTCATAATGTGAAGGGAAACCCAACGCAAAACCGTTATGTATTCTGTTCGCTGCAAGCTTATCTGGGTAAATACTCAAATATTTTAAAATGTGGGACAATCTTACTGGGGTATGTGCTAACTCAAATTCATTTCCTTGGGATTTAAAAGCTTTCTGGCTCCAGACTGAAATGTTGCGGTCGGGCGAGAAATGGCTTATTGCCTTGAAAAGTGTTGTCTACTTGTCGATTACAGTTTTTTGTTGTGCATGTGAACCCTTGCATGCTAGACAAACATGACTGTACTTGCATTGCTTGAACAAACAACCAGGAACAGAATTAAAGGCAAAGCAAGGTCGGACCGCAGGCCTTCGCTTCCCATTTAACTGATTGACTTGTTGTACTGAAAGATTTCCGCTGAGTCGAAGCTTGTAAAGTCATCATTCTCAACCATAAATCAGGGTGAATTTTAGACCATGACATGAGCACTATAGCTTGTCTCAACCTAAAACTTTCATCATATGCTGTCCAAGCCGAGCGGGCTGTCAATCCAGGGGTTGTGAGTTCGAATCCCGGCTCGGCCAACTTTCTTTCCGAGGATTGACAAAAGTCAATGCGACATGCGTCATTCCTCTTCCACCAATGGGCTAAGTCTATGAGGAAAAGCAGCCAGTTGATTGGGAAGATTATTGTGTGGAGAATTGGTGTGAGAAAACCATGAAATGCATGAGTAGGTGAACTGGCCGCCGTGATATAACTGAGAAATTGTTAAAAACGGCGTTAAACCCCAATCAATCAATCAAATCCTAGCAAAAGAGCCAAAACATCTTGATTTTGCATCCCTTATAAAAGACACGTATTGCAGAATTTTGCCTGCTTTTCCTGGATATTTCTTTATAAAGATAGCTGACAAATATCAGAAATGCATCTGTCCACTCACGTATTTACTGGATAGACTTACTAGTTTTTAAAGTTGCCTATTTGTATCAATAGCCTTTAATATGTCACATGTATAACATGACCGAAACACTATTTTTGTATTCATCCGCGAATGTTTACGAAATGGCTGAGAACGTGTATCTGGTAAACACAAAAGTCACAATAGATGGACGAGGTAAAGTGGACAATTATCGGTCATAAAAATATGTGTGATTAGTTAACAGTTTATTAAATATTACATGTTGGGACTATTTTCTGACCTGTAGCAAAAAACCGATTTCCTTTTTGTGTTTCATGGTGTGATAAAAAGAATATGTGATTCGTTGTCATTTCATAAAGTTTTATTAAATTCGTCCAAGAAATTTGTTATTAAGCTCGCCAAAGGCTCGCTTAATAACAAATTTCTTGAACTCGTTTAATAAAACTTTATATGAAATGACAACTCATGTCAGATCCTATATATATATATAATACATGAAATATACTTACAGCTGCTGCAGATGAGAAGATAAAGGCAGATAATACACCATATCAAGGGCCTAGCAGTTTGAAAGACCAGCTTATATTTAACAAAGCTTTAAAGGATATAGAATCTTCAGGGTTTAAAGTCCATAACTTTAAGTCAAATCAACGCGTAAGTTTGTACTATTTAACCCCCCTTTCCTACATGCTGACATACATTTAGGCATTTGCAGCAGAAAAATCTTAAAACCATTGTGAGCAATTTTTAGCTCGACTTTTGAAAAAACGAGAGCTATTGTCATGACCCTGGCGTCGGCGGCGGCGTGGTCGTCCGGTTAAGGTTTTTTGTTCAGCTCAGCTTTTTTTCTGTGGCGGTGGCGTGGTCGTCCGGTTAAGTTTTTTTGTTAAGCTCAGCTTTTTTAGCTCACCTGAGCTTTGCTCAAGGTGAGTTATTGTGATCGCCTTTTGTCCGGCGTCCGTCGTGCGTCGTGCGTCGTGCGTCAACTTCTTCTCCTCAGTAACCAGTGGGTCAATTTGGATGAAACTTCACAGAAAGCATCCTCTCATTGACCTCACCAGAATTCCTTCAAATTTTTGGGATCCATGCACAATTCTGGTTTCCATGGCAACGAAACCGAAAAAACTTCAAAATTCTTCTTCTCCCAAATTGGTTGGCAGATTTTTTCAAATAATTTTGTAGAAATGTTCCTTGGATGACCCTCTATCAGATTCCTTCAAGCCGTGTTGATTGGTCGAAAAACATGGCCGCCAGGGGGGGGGGGGGCTATTTTGCCTTATATGGCTATAGTGAAAACTTAAAAAATCTTCTCCTCCGAAAGTGTAAGGCCGATTTTCAAATAATTTTGTAGAAATGTTCCTTGGGTGACCCTCTATCAGGTTCCTTCAAGCCATGTTGATTGGTCGAAAAACATGGCCGCCAGGGGGGGGGCGGGGCTATTTTGCCTTATATGGCTATAGTGCAAACTTAAAAAATCTTTTTCTCCAAAAGTGTCAGGCCGATTTTCAAATAATTTTGTAGAAATGTTCCTTGGGTAATCCTCTATCAGATTCCTTCAAGCCATGTTGATTGGTCAAAAAACATGGCCGCCAGGGGGCGGGGCTATTTTGCCTTATATGGCCAAAGTGAAAACTTAAAAAATCTTCAACATCTTCTCCTCAGTAACCAGTGGGTCAATTGGGATGAAACTTCACAGAAAGCATCCTCTTAATGACCTCACCAGAATTCCTTCAAATTTTAGGGATCCATGCAGAATTCTGGTTTCCATGGCAACGAAACGAAAAAAACTTCAAAATTCTTCTTCTCCCAAACTGGTTGGCAGATTTTCAAATCATTTTGTAGAAATGTTCCTTGGATGACCTTCTACCAGATTCCTTCAAGCCATGTTGATTGGTCAAAAAACACGGCCGCCAGGGGGGCGGGGCTATTTTGCCTTATATGGCTATAGTGAAAACTTAAAAAATCTTCTCCTCCGAAAGTGTCAGGCTGATTTTCAAATGATTTTGTAGAAATGTTCCTTGGGTGACCCTCTATCAGATTCCTTCAAGCCATGTTGATTGGTCGAAAAACATGGCCGCCATGGGGGGGCGGGGCTATTTTGCCTTATATGGCTATAGTGCAAACTTAAAAAATCTTCTTCTCCAAAAGTGTCGGCCCGATTTTCAAATAATTTTGTAGAAATGTTCCTTGGATGACCCACTTTCAGATTCCTTCAAGCCATGTTGATTGGTCAAAAAACATGGCCGTCAGTAGGCAGGGCTATTTTGCATTATATGGCTAAAGTGAAAACTTAAAAAATCTTCTCCTCCAAAAGTATCTGGCCGATTTTCAAATAATTTTGTAGAAATGTTCCTAGGGTGACCCTCTATCAGATTCCTTCAAGCCAAGTTGATTGGTCGGAAACTGGCTGCCAGGGGGCGAGGCTTATATAGCTAAAGTGAAAAAAAAATAAAAAATCAGGTGAGCGATTCAAGGGCCATCATGGCCCTCTTGTTTCTGTTTTCTATCAGTCAAGCATCTGTGCCGTACGCGGTGCTCTTGTTTCTTTTACCACGATGTTTTCATCATGATTCAATAGTACTGTTATTTTGTTATTTATAGAAATCTTCCATATTTTTGCCAAGGTTTTTCTTGTCGGGTGCAGATTTGTTGTATGTGGGAAAGGGTTAACTTTCCCTTTTATGACATTTTTATTTGACTGATTTAACCCTTTCCCTCATACGATAATTCTGCAGCAGGCAACTTAAACATATTTTGTCAAAAAATAGAAAATCTCTATAATTGAATGGATAACCTATGACCAAAAGTGGAAAAGATTGCGGCAAAAGGAGAAATTGCTTGTTTAAAGCAATTTCTTTTTTTGTCACTATGTTTTTAAAAAACAAATTTGCTGCAGAGGCGTCAGAATGCGTCTGTATGTGGGAAAGGGTTAAAAAACAAAATCCATATTTCTGACGCCTCTGCACCACGCAACTTTTGAAAACATTGTTGCAAAAGGAGAATTGTCATGAGCAATTTCTCCTTCTGTCACAATATTTCAACTGTAATTGATGTAGATTTTTTTCCTGGTTTTTGCCATTATGTTTTCAAAATCATCTCCTGCATATTTGTTTTTTAGCTCACCTTAGCTTTGCTCAAGGTGAGTTATTGTGATCGCCTTTTGTCCAGCGTCCGTCGTGCGTCAACTTCTTCTCCTCCTCAGTAACCAGTGGGTCAATTTAGATGAAACTTCACAGAAAGCATCCTCTCAATGACCTCACCAGAATTCCTTCAAATTTTTGGGATCCATGGAAAATTCTGGTTTTCATGGCAACGAAACCGAAAAAACTTCAAAATTCTTCTTCTCCCAAACTGGTTGGCAGATTTTCAAATCATTTTGTAGAAATGTTCCTTGGATGACCCTCTATCAGATTCCTTCAAGCCATATTGATTGGTCGAAAAACATGGCCGCCAAGGGGGCGGGGCTATTTTGCTTTATATGGCTATAGTGAAAACTTAAAAAATCTTCTCCTCCGAAAGTGTTGGGCCGATTTTCAGATAATTTTGTAGAAATGTTCCTTGGGTGACCCTCTATCAGATTCCTTCAAGCCATGTTGATTGGTCGAAAAACATGGCCGCCAGGGGGTGGCGGGGCTATTTTGCCTTATATGGCTATAGTGCAAACTTAAAAAATCTTCTCCTCCAAAAGTGTCAGGCCGATTTTCACATAATTTTATAGAAATGTTCCTTGGATGACCCTCTATCAGATTCCTTCAAGCCATAATTATTGGTCGAAAAACATGGCCGCCAGGGGGGCGGGGCTATTTTGCCTTATATGGCTATAGTGAAAACTTAAAAAATCTTTTCTCCGAAAGTGTCAGGCCTATTTTCAAATAATTTTGTAAAAATGTTCCTTGGATGACCCTCTATCAGAATCCTTCAAGCCATGTTGATTGGTCGAAAAACATGGCCGCCAGGGGGGCGGGGCTATTTTGCCTTATATGGCTATATAGTGAAAACTTAAAAAATCTTCTCCTCAGAAAGTGTCAGGTCGATTTTCAAATAATTTTGTAGAAATGTTCCTTAAGTGACCCACTATCAGATTCCTTCAAGCCATGTTGATTGGTCGAAAGACATGGTCGCCAGTTGGCAGGGCTGTTTTGCCTTATATGGCTATAGTGAAAATTAAAAAAATCTTCTTCTCCCAAACAGGTTGGCAGATTTTCAAATAATTTTGTAGAAATGCTCCTTGGATGACCCTCTATCAGATTCCTTCAAGCCAAGTTGATTGGTAGAAAAATATGGCCTCCAGGGGGCGGGGCTATTTTGCCTTATATGGCTATAGTGAAAACTTTAAAAATCTTCTCCTCCAAAAGTGTCAGGCCGATTTTCAAATAATTTTGTAGAAATGTTCCAAAGGTGACCTTCTATCAGATTCCTTCAAGTTAAGTTGATTGGTTGAAAATTATGGCTGCCAGGGGGCGGGGCTTTTATAGCTAAAGTGAAAAAAATCAGGTGAGCGATTCCAGGGCCATCATGGCCCTCTTGTTTGTTGGAAAGGGTTAAGGAAAAAATATCTGAAAATTACTTTGAAAACTTTCTATACATTGTTGAAGCTTGTTTCTTTTCTTCCTGCAATGTCGTACAAGTGTAAAAAGTGTGTGTTAGGGTCAGAAGGACGTATGTGGGATTCAGGTTTGCGGTAAAGGCCCAATTTGACCCTCATGTTCTGTGATGTGACTCATTCTCTGGTGCCCCTTTCCAGCATACAGTCACTCTCTGACACAGACTTTTATAGCAAGCAATGTCTTCTTTTTTTCCACAATGTTACAACTTTTTCCGTAATTATACCTTCATTCATAGAAATGTTCCATGTTTTTGCTGAGATGTTTTTATAGTCATCTTCTGCAGATTTGATGTTATTGAGGAATGGTGATTGACACTTAATTGTACTGTATATATTTCCGCAAACCAATTGTGTTAGAGGTATACCCAAATCACTGCATTAATTTTTTGGTTGATTGATTCCTCGGTACGACATATTGTGGAGTAAACTACTTTATTGCTTAGGTTACCTTAATTGACAGTTGTAGTTTCATTGAAGAAGGTTACATAGATTTTAAGTCACAATAACCCTCATATAGATGCTTTCTAATGCCTCTGCAGCAGACAGCTTCTTGGAAACATAGTGACAAAAAAAGAAATTGCTCAAAATGAGCAATTTCAACTTTTGCCACAATGTTTTCCAATTTAAGTCATAGGTTATCCATTCAATAATAGAGATTTTCAAATATGTTCAAAGTTCTCTGCTGCAGAATTGTCGTATGTGGGAAGGGGTTAATTGACAGTTGTTGTTTAATTCAGGAAAAAAAGGAACAGAAAACCAACTTCAATGAAGAGTTCACCTTTGGTACGGCAGGTGAGATCGGGCTAGATTCCAGTCAGAGGAACCCCGTGTTAATCAATGTAGATACAGATGAGCTTGCAGATCCAAGCGTAAGTACTATGACCCTTTCCCACATACAACAAATCTGTAGCAGATGACTATGAAACCATTTACACAAACATATGAGGCGTCCCGCGAGAGAACTAACATTAAAGCCTCTTCGTAATGTATTGACCCAGATCAGCCCGTGCAGACTGATCAGGACCGACACATTCGTCTCCGTTTCAGAGGAATAGAGTAATGATTCCTGAAACAGAATTGCTTGGGAAGATTGTTGTGTGGAGTACTGGTGTGAGAAAACCAGGAAATGCATGAGTAGGTGAACTGGCCGCCGTGATAAAACGGCGTTAAACCCCAATCAATCAATCAATCAACCTGAAACAGAAAATTCGCAGGAGTTGAAAAGTGTCTATCCTTGTAAGCCTGTGTGGAATGCTAAGGCTAGTCCGGGTCGAAACTTAACGCGTAGTCCACAATGTTGGTTTTCTTGCGGGCGGCTCATATTATGTTTAATTCTTGAATGGAGATATAAACATTGTGGCAAAAGGAAGACATTATAATTTTCAAAAGTCTGCAGCTGTAGAGGCGTCGGAAATTGTCTGCATGTGGGAAAAGGCTTACCAGAAAAACTATTTGTTGATTTGAAGAAAACTGATTTTATTTAAACCCTTCCCAACATGGAAATAACATGTAGCAGACGATTTTAATTTTATTCATGGGTAAAATATGCAAATTGTCTATGAATGAAGATATAACAGTAGAAAAGAGTAGAAGACATTGGTCAATTTCTCATTTTCTGTCAATGTTTAAAACGTTGTCTGCTAGAAACCATGTCACTCATTGCTTTAAGTGAGCTATTGTGATCTCCCTTTGTTCATCGTCCATCATTAGTCTGTCGTCAATAATTTGCTTGTGGACACTTGACACCATGGCCCAATTGTTTTTAATGACATCACCTAAATTACAGGATTTGGGAGACATCCATCAGTTATCTCCCTTTAATACTCTCTACATCTAGCTAGGTCCTATCATTTGGTTTCCTCTGTTTTTATCATTGGTTTCTTTGCACTGGATGGTGCACTTATAATTACATTTTCTTGGCCAACTGTTATTAGATTGAAACAGTAATTCCACATTTGTTTTCTTTAAACACTGCTATGTAAATTTTCTCTTTTGAATCATCACTTTAAATAACACATTTATGATTAATGTGTACAGAGTAATTGCAATATCTCATTGCGAAATAGCGATAAAGACAAAGGATTCCAACTAAAAGGACCTACCAACTATTTGGTCTTCCTTGGTCTTTATCTGACAAGGGAGATAATATAATTATCACTAATGTCCCTATATCCAATGTTTACAGTAAAGTTTCCAGGCACTCTTCTACTGCTTGTTAACATTTGAAATTAATTTCTCACAACCTTCTTTTCTTTATTCATGAAATTAGAAAGTGAGTAGATTTCGTGATGGTTGGTTTATTAGTCCCCTACCGGCGTGCCGAAGGGGACTATTAGGTTTGCACTCCGTCAGTCCGTCAGTCCATCTGTCAGTCAGTCAGTCCGGCAAATTTTTGTCCGGAGCATATCTCCA
The DNA here is from genome assembly GCA_031761405.1 of Serripes groenlandicus. Lineage (NCBI taxonomy): Eukaryota > Metazoa > Mollusca > Bivalvia > Cardiida > Cardiidae > Serripes > Serripes groenlandicus. The sequence continues at coordinate 61,981,115 of JASEVX010000008.1, forward strand.
AAACTGTACTAGCTATGGCTATGAAATTCCATATGTGGATACATCTCATCAATGCGGAGTGCAGTGCATATGAACCATAACTCTTGCTTTCCTAATTTTTGAGTTATTTCCCTTTCTTTATTTTCATACTTGATTTTTGTCCGGAGCATATCTCCAAAACTGTACTAGCTATGGTTATGAAATTTCACACATGGATGCATCTCATCAAGGGGGAGTGCAGTGGACATGAACCATAACTCTTGCTTGCCTAATTTTTGAGTTATTTTCCTTTCTTTATTTTCATACTTGATTTTTGTCCGGAGCATATCTCCATAACTATACTAGCTATGGCTATGAAATTTCACACATGAATACATCGTATCAAGGGGGAGTGCAGTGCACATGAACCATAACTCTTGCTTCCCTAATTTTTGAGTTATTTCCCTTTCTTTATTTTCATACTTGATTTTTGTCCGGAGCATATCTCCATAACTATACTAGCTATGGCTATGAAATTTCACACATGAATACATCGTATCAAGGGGGAGTGCAGTGCACATGAACCATAACTCTTGCTTCCCTAATTTTTGAGTTATTTCCCTTTCTTTATTTTCATACTTTATTGTCTTGATATACCTAAACATTGGGTTGCTATGACAACAGAAACAGACTCAAAAGTGCAAACCGGTAGGGGACTATGGTATTGCTTGCAATCCTCCAGTTACTTGTTTTAATTGAAAATCTTCGACCAACATTTAACCCTTTCAACATAAAACACATCTGAAGTAGATGACTTTTTAAACATCTAGACAAAAATACAGAAAAATCTCAGTAAATGAAAGTATTATTATTGAACAGAGAAGAAATCTGTGTGTCAAAAGGAGAAATTGCTCATTATTAGTAATTATACTCACTTCATAGAAGAGGGGGTAAATAGGAGACACTGTATCAGTCGGTCTCACTCTGTCGGAAGCCATGTATACTGTGTCAGTCGGTCGGTCAGAAGCCATATTTTGTCCGGCCTAAATCTTACAAACCACTGTGTGGAATTCAATAAAATTTTACATGAAGCTTCTATACCAAGATGAGATGTGCATATCCTAAAGGTCTAACAATTGCATGTTATTTTACAGAGTTATGGCCCTTTTTAGCTCACCTGTGCACGAAGTGCTCAGGGTGAGTTATTGTGATCGCCCTATGTCCGGCGTCCGTTGTCCGTCCCGTCGTCCGTCGTCCGTCAACATTTTCTCCTCTGTAACCGGTGGGTCAACTGGGATGAAACTTCACAGAAAGCATCCTCTCAATGTCCTCACCAGAATTCCTTAAAATTTTTGGGATCCATGCAGAATTCTGGTTTCCATGGCAACGAAATGAAAAAAACTTCAAAATTCTTAAAAAATCTTCTCCTCCGAAAGTGTCAGGCCGATTTTCAAATTATTTTGTAGAAATGATCCTTGGGTGACCCTCTATCAGATTCCTTCAAGCCATGTTGATTGGTCGAAAAACATGGCCGCCAGGGGGGGGCGGGCTATTTTGCCTTATATGGCTATAGTGCAAACTTAAAAAATCTTCTCCTCCAAAAGTGTCGGGCCGATTTTCAAATAATTTTGTAGAAATGTTCCTTGGGTGACCCTCTATCAGATTCCTTCAAGCCATGTTGATTGGTTGAAAAACATGGCCGCCAGGAGGCGGGGCTATTTTGCCTTTTATGGTTATAGTGAAAACTTAAAAAATCTTCAACATTTTCTCCTCAGTAACCAGTGGGTCAATTGGGATGAAACTTCACAGAAAGTATCCTCTCAATGACCTGGTTTCCATGGCAACGAAATGAAAAAGAATTCAAAATTCTTCTCCTCCCAAATTGGTTGGCAGATTTTGAACTTATTTTGTAGAAATGTTCTTTGGGTGACTCTCTATCAGATTCCTTGAAGCCATGTTGATTGGTCGAAAAACATGGCCGCCAGGGGGGGCGGGGCTTTTTTGCCTTATATGGCTATAGTGAAAACTTAAAAAATCTTCTCCTCCAAAAGTGTCAGGCCGATTTTCAAATAATTTTGTAGAAATGTTCCTTGGATGACCCTCTATCAGATTCCTTCAAGCCATGTTGATTGGTCGAAAATGATGGCCGCCAGGGGGGGCCAGGCTATTTTGCCTTATATAGCTATAGTGCAAACTTAAAATATCTTCTCTTCCAAAAGTGTCTGGCCGATTTTCAAATAATTTTGTAGAAATGTTCCTTGGATGACCCTCTATCAGATTCCTTCAAGCCATGTTGATTGGTCAAAAAACATGGCCACAAGGGGGCGGGGCTATTTTGCCTTTTATGGCTATAGTGAAAACTTAAAAAATCTTCTCCTCCAAAAGTGTCAGGCCGATTTTCAAATAATTTTGTAGAAATGTTCCTAGGGTGACCCTCTATCAGATTCCTTCAAGCCAAGTCGATTGGTTGGAAACTATGCCCGCCAGATGGCGGGGCTTATATAGCTAAAGTGAAAAAAAAAATCAGGTGAGCGATTCCAGGGCCATCATGGCCCTCTTGTACTTATTAAGTTATGGTGTAGGTCAAGGTGCTGTTTTGGGGGTATTTATCATCTTCAGTGATAGTTCTAGTTATGTCTCCCCCATTACATGGGGGTGACATATTGTTTTTGCCCGTTCCGTCCATCCTTCCTTCCGTCCGTCCTTCCGTCTGTCACACTTGTTTCCGCTCAATAACTGAAGAACGCTTGGGCGTAGGAACTTCATACTTGGTATGCAGGTTGGTCATGACCAGTAGCTGACCCCTATTGTTTTTGATAACAGAAGGTCAAAGGTCAAGGTCATGGTGACCTTGTGAGGTAAAAAATGGTTTCCGCTCAATAACTGAAGAACTCTTTGGCTGAGGAACTCCATGCTTGGTATGCAGGTTGGCCATGCCTAGTAGAAGACCCCTATTGATTTTGATCAGTACGTCTAAAGTCGAGGTCACAGTGACCATGAGCTTGAAAGGTCACAGTGACAATGAGCTGATAAATAGTTTTTGCTTGGGCCCAGGAACTTCATACTTGATGTGCAGATTGGTCACCACCAGCAAATGACCCCTATTAATTTTAAGGTCACTATATCAAAGGTCAAGGTCACAGTGGTCAAGGTCACATCCGTCACACTTGTTTCCGCTCAATAACTGAAGAACTCTAGGGCATAGGATCTTCGTACTTGGTATGCAGGTTGGTCATGACCAGTAGATGACTCCTATTGATTTTGATGTCAGTAGGTCAAAGGTCAAGGTCATGGTGACCTTGTGAGGTAAAAAATGGTTTCCGCTCAATAACTGAAGAACGCTTGGGCCGAGGAACTCCATACTTTGTATGCAGGTTGGCCATGCCCAGTAGAAGACCCTATTAATTTTGAGGTCAAGGTTACAGTGACCTTGAGCTGAAAGGTCACAGTGACAATGAGCTGAAACATTGTTTTTGCTTAATAACTGTAGAATGCTTAGGCCATGGAAGTTAATACTTGGTGTGCAGGTTGGTCACCACCAGTAGATGACCCCTATTGATTTTGAGGTCACTAGCTTAAAGGTCAAGGTCATGGTAACCTTCAGCTGAAAAATGGTTTCCTCTCAATAACTAAAGAATGCTTATGTTGAGGAACTTCATACCTGGTGAGCAGGTTGGTCCTAACCAGTAAATGACCTTTATTGAATTTGTTTGATTTTGTGGTCACAAGGTCAAATGTCGAAGGTCACGGTAACCTTCAGCTGAAAAATGTGTGTTACTCAATAACTCAAGAACGCTTATACCCAGGAACTTTATACTGGGTGTGCAGCTTGGTCCTAACCTGTAGATGACCCCTATTGATTTTGATGTCAGTAGGTCAAAGGTCAAGGTCGCGGTGACCTTTGGCTGAAAAATGGTTTCCGCTCAATAACTGAAGATTGCTCGGGCCCAGGACCTTCACACTTGGTGTGCAGGTTGGTCACCAGCAGCAAATGGCCCCTATTGATTTTGAGGTCACTAGGTCAAAGACCAAGGTCATGGTAACCCTCAGCTGAAAAATGGTTTCTGCTCAATAACTGAGGATTGTCACTGTTGCTTCATCTCCAGTCCAAAACTAAAAAATTCATCTCCATCATTTCTTTTCCTCCCCTACGACCACACAAATGGGGAGACAAGCGCTTTTTCAAAAAAGCAATCTCTAGTTTCTACTTTTGTCACAATGTTTTCAAAATTCATTTGCTTCAGATGCATCAGAATATGTCTGCAAGTGGGAAAGGGTTAATTTCAAACTGATAGTTTTATATATTTTTATTGCAGCTTTATGTGGACCCAGAAGTGAAAATGGAAAAATGGATTCAGAAATTGTCGGCCATGAGACGGAAGAAACTGGAAGGAGAGGTGTTATCATGACATCAATTTTGGACCTATTTGTTTATTGTCTCATATTGGAGTGTTTGACACTACTTTCGCCCTTTCTAGGCGTAAAAGACATGCGTCATTCGTCTTCCACCAACGGGCTAAGTCTATGTGGAAAAGCAGCCAGTTGCTTGGGAAGATTGTTGTGTGGAGAACTGGGGTGAGAAAACCAGGAAATGCATGAGTAGGTGAACTGGCCGCCGTGATATAACTGAGAAATTGTTAACAACGGCGTTAAACCCCAATCAATCAATCAATCTAGGCGTAAAAGCTCCTCCTCCTCGGCACTCAGGATTGTGGTGATAGCATTACGACTTACTCGCTAATGTCAGGATAAATGGACCAGTAGTACTGGTAACTTACCCAGGAAATGATGTGATGTAAATGACAAATTGTTGAAAATGGCGTTAAAACACCATACAAAAAATTCTCTAACTCTTTTCATTAGACACATACAGTATGTATACAACATAATACTTTGAAAACATATGGTAAGAATATGGACGTATAAGTATTGATGAGAGTTGAAAACAATGTGGCAAAAGGGAACTGGATGATTATGCAACAACTCATCACCCCTTTTGCCACAATGTTTTTAAAACGTATTTTGCTGCAGATGTGGAAAGGTTTTTTATAAGAAACACACCTTTTAACCCTTTCCCTCATATAGACGCTTTCTGACGCCTCTGCAGCAGACGGCTTTTTTAAAACATAGTGACAAAAGAAGAAATTGCTCAAAACGAGCAATTTCTCCTTTTGCCAAAATGTTTTCCCCTTTTAGTCATAGGTTATCCCTTCAATTATAGGGATTTTCTATTTTTTTACAAAATATGTTCAAAGTCGTCTGCTGCAGAATTGTCGTTTGAGGGAAAGGGTTAAAGACAAGTGGGTTATTATAACTGATTGAGCCTAAAGTCCTAGTATAGTAGTGGCAGAGTGTTTGATAGAGCACAAGTGAAAACAATGAATGTATACCTTCTTTACATCGAGCCTTTATAAATGGTCATTTGGCTGATTCCGTATTTGTTTGTTTTATTAGGGTTTTATGCCATTTTCAACATTATTTTATTTATATCACGGCGACAGTTGACTTATTCATGATCCCTGGTTTAAGAGACTAGTCTAGGACATTTGCCTTACCCAAGGGCACTCCACCATGACCTCCGGGTCTGGAGTTCGAACCTTGGAGCACGCAGTTCTCTAACTACTTGTCCACTGCGGATTCCTGACTGATTCAGTAAGTATGGAAACTGGCACTTTAAACATACGTTGAAAAATATTGGCGTTTATTGAAGCGTTTTGAATTGGCGATGATGATTTAAACTGGTTGAAATCTCAATTATAACTATAAATAAAGAATAGATTATACTGCGTTATTCATGCTGTTGATCTTTAGAAGCGGTCATTTGGATTAAATGGAATCAACAGGAACTGAGAATATAGCCAAAATAAAATCCCCGCAGAAATTAATACTTGCACTGGATTCAAAACGCGATGGTTGGATGTGAATATAATTGGCCTTTTTATGATTCTTTACATGAATACAATTCCCTGTATAGCATATACGCTGTAACTGTTTCAGCTTTGATCAGTCATGTCTGTATATAGAATTAATAAAATATGTAGAAACATTAACATCTTTGCACTTTTATTATACCCCCTTCGAAGAAGAGGGGTTATATAGGAGTCACTGTGTCGGGCAGTCTGTCTGTCATGTCTGTCTGTCTGTCTGTCTGTCGGCCGGCCGGCCGGAAGCCATATTTTTCCTGTTTCTTACAAACCACTGGGTGGAATTCAATAACATTTTACATGAAGCTTCTATACCAAGAGGAGATATGCATATCCTAAAGGGGTTAAAATTGCGTGTTCATTTACAGAGTTATGGCCCTTTTACTTATTAAGTTATGGTGTAGGTCATGGTGCTGTTTAGTGGGGTATTTATCATCTTCAGTGATAGTTCTAGTTTTAGCTAACCTGAGTACGAATGTGCTGTGACCTTTTTTGTTCACTCGCCATATTTCAAAATTGTCCGAAGAATTTAATTCCATGTAAAATCTTTAACAAACTTATTGTCCAAAACTAGTAGCCCGATTTCAACATAGTTCGGCACACATGTTCATTGGGGAATCCTCCAAAAAAAATGTACAACTTATTTCAAAAACATATGCATGTTTTTTATTAATATTTAGTTATAAAAATCATTCATAATTATATTCTAGTCCAAAACTACTGGCCCGATTTGAAAATAACTTGGCACAAATGTTCCTAGGGTGACCCTCTACCGAGATCATTCATATATTTCCGAACGTTGAGGGCCTGGCTTGTTTCTCCATAGCTATGTATAATGGAAAAACAGTTTACAAATGACTTAGTCGGAAATTGCAAATAGAGTTGAAAACGTGGTGGCAAAAGGAGAAATTGCTTATAACGAGCTTTTGTCCTTCTTGCTATGTTTTTTGCAAGATCCGTCTGCTGTATATGCGTCGAAATTCGTCTGCAAAAGGGAAAGGGTTAAAGTTGTTCTTTTCTGATCATAGCTGGTCGCACGGCATGACAAAGCAGTTCGAAGTACTGGGCCATTGTATTATTCTGTCCCAGGAATACTACTTGTCTGACCCTTTACCAAAAAATTCAGCCGAGCCCCGGTAGCGACGCGGGCTGTCAATCCAGGGGTTGTGAGTTCGAATCCGACGTTTGACAAAAGTCAATGCGACATGCGTCATTCGTCTTCCACCAATTGGCTAAGTATATGTGGAAAAGCAGCCAGTTGCTTGGGAAGATTGTTGTGTGGAGTACTGGTGTGAGAAAACCAGGAAATACGTGTGTAGGTGAACTGGCCGCCGTATATGACTGAGAAATTGTTAAAAACTGCGTTCAACCCCAATCAATCAATTACCAAAAATTCCCAAGTCATTATGATCGGTAAAACGACATTGCAGATCGACTTGACTTCCAAATTCTTTTTGGTGGAAAAATAGCTGTCTTGAGAAATGTTACAAGAGAATCATACAGTTCGTATTCATGTAAAATCCTGCATATATCCGGAATAAATCCATATTTCTGTGTTGTTATCCCGGAGTCATACCGGACAATTCTATGCCCAAATATTTGCTTTGACAGATGTTTCGACGGGAGTCGAACCAACTGACCAAGAAATCCCAGCTTCCTGACAACACTCCAGCAGCATTTAGCACGATTGAGATGTTGGCAGTTAATGGTAATTTCTGAATTTATAGAACAGTATGGTCTTTGTTTACAGGTGGTCTTTGTTTACATGTGGTCTTTAGATACAGGGTCATTTTTGCAGAAAATGAGTGGGATATAATGGGATATTTGACCACCAGACTCTGGTTAGTTACATCGAATTAAAAGTGGTTGCTATAGACAATGGAATGGCTATACAATGGTGGTCATTTAGTACAGGTTCGATTCTATAGACGTTCTTGTATGGCTATGATGTATAATCAGGCGCGTGAATCGTGACCTTCATGACAATGTTTGTCAAAAAATAAAGGGTCTGTCACACCTAGCCGATTTGGCTCGCCGGAGCTATACAAATTTAGCGATTTTCGGGGATCGGTACTAGTTCGGCAGCGCAACGGTATCACACCGCTAAGAACGGTAGTACATCGTCGGAACATCGGCGAGAAAATAAGCAACGGCAGGCGACGGTATAAATATTTCTGCCGTTGCGCTGCCGGAGCGAGCAACGGAACTAAAACGACAGTACTCCGGTATGGCTTCGTTAATGTCGGTAGAGCACCGGTAGCGTAATAGATCGGCGGCTCTCCGGTGGTGACATCAATGTGTACTGTAATTGTACATATGTGATACCGTAGTCCTGCGGATGTACTAACGATGTACTAACGATGTACTATCGTTCTTAGCGATGTGATACAGCACTACATCGGTATTGCTACAGCCAATTGTGATTTTGCAAGTGCTTTCTCGACGGAGCTCCGCCGATTTTCTCGCCGTTGTTAATTGTGTGTTCCGGTTTAGTCCCGGCGAGATACATAGGTAGTGTGTGACAGAGCCTTAATTATTTATTATTTGTTTTTATTTACCCTCGCCGTACAGAATTAACTATTTGGCGAGCAGACAAAGTTAGATACAAGGGAGTCCGGGTGCGATAGCTCTTTCCGAAAAGACCCCTTGGTTCTTTTACGTGCCCGGTGTAAAGCACCGATACACGCGAGGTTATTTTACATGGAAAGGACCAGTACTTAACCTCTAGTCAAATTTCCAGAACCCGGACCGGGATTTGAACCCCAGACCTCTGGATTGACAGTCCAGTGTGTTAACCACTGGACTACTCCGCCACTCTTTAGAGCCTTAACACTGACTGTTTGACATATATATCGACGACGAAGACTTGTTCGAATGAGTGTATTGTTCACGATCGTAACAAGTCCCCCTTTTCATCTGATCTTTCATCTAGGACATGCACCATTGATATCTTGTTGAAAAGCAGAAATACGAGTACATCGAGGGCTTTGTGTGAAACGGTTGTAACTAAAATTGGTATTTTTTTACCGAGGTTAATCATCTCACCATAAAGTCTTTATAAGCGTTAAATCATTTTTCTTCGTTAACAATGGAAATTTAGGTGCCATTGCTCGTTCTGAGCAATGGCACCTAAATTTGCATTGTTCACAAAGGGGTCAAAATTGCCCCTAAATCAGGGTTTTCAAAATAGGTTTTTAGTTACAACCGTTTCACGCCAAGCCATGTACGTCCTGATTAGCATACTTGTGTCGCCTGCCTTGGGACGGTGACACATTGTGGATCATCCCTGTGTCCGTCGCTCTTTCACTAACAGACACATTGGAAAAAGGGGGGGGGGCACATGTGTTCTTCGAACTTTTCTCAATATATGATCTATTTTGTCTCAAAACCCAACATTCCTAAATACGTTTTCACCAGAATCTGAGAGAAGAACACCTCTACACCCTATAGAATATGTGACTATATGTATGTACTATGTGTCATCCTCTACTTATTTCTATTTCAATCAGACATGGTGGTGTATGCCTTTCATCCGAATTATCTAGGAACATTTGAGTTGGAGGATTATAAAAAAAAAAAAAAATGCTTGGAACGCCAAGATGAACTCAAATATTTTAATCTCTTCAAATATTTATAGAACTCATGAAATCAATTGAAGGGCGCTCTAATTATTTCTTGTTATCACTATGATTACTGCTCGCATCAATTCATTTCTTGCCCTCACTAATTGAATTAGAGAGCCGAATCAATCGAAGGGCTCTCTAATTCAACTTGCGAGAGCAATACATAATTTTGAGATAGCTCTAATTCATACTTATCCATAATTGATCTCTGATTATATTAGTGCACTTTTTAATTCGATTGTTGAGAGCTCCAATTCATTTGAAGAGCTTAACAATTTAATTGATTTGAGACCTATCCAAATGATTTTGGAAATAGCTGGAATTGAATTAATGATATGATATGATTATTAAAGCGACTGAACTCCAGATACTCAACTGTAGAATAAAAAATAAAATTTCCAATTTTAAGAAAATAAGTGTTATTTTTGTATTTGGGGCATTAAAATATGATAACTGACATATTACATGCCCCTATAATCGGTGAGATTTTCTTGTTTTCGATACTTTTTCCATCGCAAAGTCAGTAACAGTGTAAGTTTTTAAATAGGAAACCCCTTCATTGGGACAATTGAAAACGACTCAAGATCACTTTATTGATAAATCAAAGCGCCAATGGCACTGTAGTGGCGATCGTATGAAAAATCCTGCAAAGTAACAAGCAGTATATCGGTGTAGGGCTTGCGATGACTCTGTAGCGGTATATTTGAGAATGTATCAACCCTGCATCTTTTGACAGTAGAATAATGTTAGTTTGCCAGAATGTTGTCTTGGTGATGTTTTAGTTACGCTCTGACATTGGTCATGATGTGTTCAAAATTAGGCCATTCCAAAGTTATGAAAAATCTAGTTGGTATTCGATAGACTACCGTTTTAGCTCATTAGAATGGCTATTTGTAATCTAAATTGTTCGGGTAATCACATGTATCACCAGGTCGCTAGGCCATATTAAGATAAAATATTTTTTACACTTTAGAAATGACTAAATTATCAAGAAAGGAGAGAAAACAGTTACATTAGTTTGGTGTTTGTTTCAATGATGTCCGAACAGGTCTGTTCAATTTAGTCCCTTCACATTGCATGATTGAGGGTTGTCAGAGACATATAAACACAGTGTATTTATATATCTCTGAGGTTGTTAAACTGCTTCGAATAATGTGAGTGCAAAAACAAACACAAAACATGCTCAAAAAGCACAATTTCACTATTTGCCAAACTGTTCAATTTATAAAAATATAGGCATATATTATAATGCTCGATCTCCAAACTAAATTAGGCTACACTTTCAGCATTGATTGCTAATTGACTCTAGAACGTGCAGACGTGTATACATAACGTTTGTACACACTTACATCGTGTGTCCTTTAAACTTTTGTAAACCAGTCTTATCATCTAGACGCTTTCATATATTTAAACAACTACACAATAAAGCGTTTATAATATTGAGATTTAAGAACATCAGAGTCTCGCGAGCTATTTATAGAACCTTTTGGAATTTCCAGATTTGAGTATTATCAGAGTTATTTGCCGTTATTTGCAAGGCAGAACGCGCATTGATATTTATTATCTGCCCAATCATGACGAAGATAATATTTACATATCTTAACTCTATGTAGATAATGTCTCGATAAAACTCAAATATTAGTAACAATCCGGTACCAAAGTAGCACTGACATAATTATTATTAATCACGTCTCTGCATCAATGATGGAACTATAACGGATGTGAGTAAATTAGTTTGCAGTAAGGGAAAAAAAATATCAACCGATTGTTCAAAACCGACTATGTAAATATTTTTCGCTGTTGTTGTTTCTGTTAGCATTGTGGCGATTGTCAAACCAATCGCCACAAAAACGATACATTTTCTACCCTGGTTTTACTTGGATAACATAAAGAATATCATTTAGGGCGAATTCGATTTTTTTTTTTTTTTTTTTTTTTTTTACGTGCCATCTGGATTTCAGTAGCTTTAAGAGCTCTTCAAATAGTTTGTTTATGCAAATTTTGTGTTCAATATAAATGAGGGTCGCGTTTTGGCGTATTCTAATGTTGCCAAAATAGTTAATTCCGCACGGCGAGGGTAACCAAATTGATAATGCCTGTCGTTTTATACATACTGTCGTATAATTTTATGGTAAGTATGGAAGCGTCCTAGTGCCACAGTCTGTACTTTTTTTTGAGAGATGTTATCTCTTAATTAGGAGATACTTAGTCCTAATTAGGAGATACTACATGTATATAGTATATATATCTAATTAGGACTTAGTATCTCCTAATTAGGACTTAGTATCTCCTAATTAGGATATATTATCTCATAATTATGACTTCATATCTCCTAATTAGTAGATAGTATCTCCTAAATAGGAGATATTATCTCCTAATTAGGACTTAGTATCTTCTAATTAGGAGAAAGTATCTCCTAATTAGGAAATAGTATCTCCTAATTATGACTTAATATCATCTAATTAGGACTTCGTATCTCCTAATTAGGACTTCGTATCTCCTGATTAGGAGATAATATCTCCAAACAATATTACAGACTGTGGCACTAGGACGCTTCCATAGGTAAGGACTCTTCTTCCCATGAGTGGCAACAACTTGACATTCGGGTCACTAATCTACGTAAAGCACCTAGATAACGCGTCTATTGTTGGACACTGGTCACCGTAATCGGTAAAGGTCAATATAATTACAAAACAAATACATACACAAACCTTTTCTCCATAAAGAGCCAACGTTTGGCCATTCTTAAACCTATACTTTGACCTGGTTGATCTGTATGTTGGTATGGTGTTTTTACGTCGCTTTCAGCATTTGAGCCGTTCCGCGAGAAAACCAACATTATGGCTTCTGCGTAATGTATCGACCCAGATCAGCCTGCGCAGACTGATCCGGGCCGACACATTCCGCCTCAGGGGGGATAGAGGTATAGAGATATGATTTGTGAAACAGAAAATCCACGGGAGGCGAAACGTGTATAACCGGGTAAGCCTGCGCGCCATGCTTAGGCTGATCCGGGTCGATTCTTTACGCAGAGTCCAACATGTTAGTTTTATCGCGGGACGGGCTCATTTTGTTTCTGTTATATCACGGCGTTAATAGTTCATCAAGACACGAGCAAGTCAGTCATTTTGCAAACCCTAATCCTGGGCGCCATCGGGGAATAGCTATTATTACCAGTTTTGAAATTATTTATTAAGACCTGATCGTGGATCGAATCCGCGACCCCCACACTGAGGCGGAGGCTCTACACGACCTGGACCCAAATCTTCACCATCGGGTTCATCAACACCATAGTTATCATTTTCGATGACTATTGACTTTGAAGATTGCGATGCTGTTGCAAGAAATTAGAAACCCCAACCACCAACAATTCAAAATAAAAACTGAACAACTAATTGCATTAGTCAGTGCCGTTTAGATCACCTGCTCATGAAATGCGGCAAGATGAGCTATTATGATTACTTACTGTCTGCTCGTTCGTACACCACTTTCCTACAAACATCTCCATCACGAATGAAACAATTTCTTCCGCAGTAATGTTCCTTAGGTGGTCATCTTCAAAATTGTTCTAAGAATTGCATTCCATGGACAACGTATTGCGATGGCAACGGAAATAATTTATTCATCGCCCGATTTGTAAATAAATTGGCACAACATTGTCTTGGATGAACATTTATCAATATTTTTCCAATTATTCAGACAAACATGATAATAATGTACGTAGTTAATATCTAAAAATCATCTATTTGAAAATATCTTGCCACACATGTTCTTTCGGAGAGAACCTACCAAGATTGTAAAAATTATTCCTAGCAAATGAAAAACATGACCGACAGGGGACGTAGCGTGTTTACCTTAACTGTATATGCGGTAAATAAAATATTGTATAAAAGTACTTATTTGAAAACGATTTGGCACACATGTTCCTATGGTGACTCCTTCCAAGATTGGTTTAATTATTCGGATCAGTGTAGCCGCCTTGTCGCTTTGGAAATTATTTGATCGAAATGACCATCTAACACGATTGTTCAAATTATTCCGATCCGTTGATAAACATAACTTTAAGCCTGCAATGGAATAGAAGATGTGAATCCTCTTGATAAAAACTTTCCAAGTTCAATTTTTAAAACTTTCTGAACATCAAACATGCATTTGGATTGACCGCAGAACACCTAACATGTGGAGGTCAACCTCTCCTATTCGCATTAACCAACATATTGAACCTACATTCAAGAACAGTTCATAGAGTCTTGAAGAAAGGAGTGATCACACCTGTCTTTAAGAAAGGGGATAGACAAATCCCAGGAAACTATAGAGGAATAACAGTCACACCGGTAATACTTGAAGTCTTGGAGCATATCCTCAATGAAAGGCACACACCGCTACTTCTTCCTACACAATCACAACTACAAAGTGGATATACTAAAGGGACATCCTCACCAGATTCAGCTCTTATCATCACGGAATGTCAACTGGAATCTAAATCTGAAAAGAAGCCTCTTCTATTCACAACTCTAGACACAAAGAAGCCATTTGATGTAGTTGATCACCAACTCCTCCTACAACATCTGTACATGGATGGTATACCGCCGCCAGAATGGCAACTTTTAAAAGACATGTACCAAGACATGACATCCACTGTAAAATGGGAGGACCTCATGTCCAACGAAATTGAAATTAAACAGGGAGTCCGGCAAGGTGGTGTTCTCTCCACTGAACACTACAAGAGATACAACAACCCTCTATTGCTGCAGCTAGAGGACAAATTCAATGGTGCAAGAATTGGTAACATCAAGATCCCACATATGCTGATGACATTGCCCTTTTATCTCACTCTGCCAAAGAGATGGAACTAATGCTGAAAACTGTAGAGAACTTTAGTAGGACCAACAGATATGACATCAACCCAACTAAGAGTGCCTGTATCATATACAACAAACCCACAACTGCCGATACCCCAAATTACATCCTTGAGGGAGAAAAAAAATCCAACTTCACAATCTACAGTACATCTAGGAATAATTAGAGACAAGAAAGGATCTGTTGACACTGTCGGAAGAATAGCATGTGGAAGGAAGACTGCCTACTCCCTACTGGGAGCAGGATTACACGGGACGACAGGATTACGTCAAGATATTAAAGGGCACATCTGGACGACATTTGTAGCATTAAGAATAGTATATGGCTTTTGAAGCACTCTACTACACACATGCAGATGTTAATAAGATTGAAAACTTCCACACTAAAACTTTAAAACAGATAGAAAATCTCCCTGACAGAACAGCTACTTCAGCAGCAACTGGGCTACTCGGAATCCTACCTATCTATGCTCATATCCACAAAAACACTCTGAATCTACTATATAACATTCTGCAAAACCCCGAGTCTATGGAATTACAAATTGCTAAACGACAACTTGCAACAAAGAATATACAGGAAAAGAACTTCTTCTCAAATGTGAGGCGATTACTTGCTCAATACAATATACCTACAGCATATGACCTCATGAATGATCTACCGGAGAAGACAACATGGAAAACCCAGCTAAGAAATGCAATAAATTCCTACGTTGAAGACCAGTGGAAATGTGATATCAAACAACAGATAAACAGCCTTAAATACCTCAACCCGGAAGCAATCAAAGTTGGCTCAGCCCATCAAATGTACACAACAGTTAGGGGGAATAATATTGACGTACAGCACGCTGAGATAAAAGCTAAATTGCTCACTGGAACATACACGCTGCAGTCGAATAGAGCTGTCTTCAACCAACACGCTGTTGATCCAACCTGCAAAATCTGTAATACAGAACTAGAGACCAGGGAACATTTTTATCAGTAATTACATCCATACAAAACCACAGAGAGACATATATAAGGCAAAACTGAGCAACATTATCGGAAAATATACTAACGACTCCTGCGATGAGCTATTAAGTGATCAGGGAATTTTTACTCAGATTATACTCGACTGTTCAGCTATCCGGATTGGTACTCAATCTTTTTCTCATGATGACATAGAGAGGATTGAGTTGTTATTCAGACAGTTAATCTGGAAAATACATTGTACAAGGAGTAGAGAGTTGGCAGACGGCAACCTGTAAATACACTGTTTTCGAACTTATACCTTCTTCTTTTTTATGCCGTTTTAGCACAATATATATATGTGCCCCCTGACATTAGTAATACTAGGTTATAAGCGTAATATTTGAACACGTGACTTCGATTCGGAAGTGCCGTAAACTAAACCAGTGATTAGTGCAATCCCTGGGTGCTCCGCAAACTAAACGGAGGAATCTACGAACAACAGAACATAGCAAGGAAATGAAACATGTATATAATACTAGTGTTCAATGTTTGCTTTCTAAAGTTTCTATTGATCATTGAAACACAGGGACTTGCTTCTCTAAAAATAGATATTACCCTAACTATGCATATATATTAACATATATGCATAGATAGGGTCATACCTTTTTTTAGATGAGCAAGTCCCTGTGATTGAACGCCAATCACATTAAAACCGGACTCAAACTTTGCTGCATTAGCATATATCTGATGACTGCCTATTACAGGTCATCTCATATTGACCTTTACGTCGGCCAATCAGTGTAAAGGAAGTAATTTGAATAGTGCGATTTCATTGGACAGAAAAAGAAGCATGCATATTAAGGGTCAATACGTGACGACCTTTTATGCGATGTCGGCAGATCGAAGTAGTTTGGTCTGATTTAAATGAGATTTGTAGAAAGCCGACATGAGGCGATTCTATAATTCATGGAAAGTCAAAATTGAACAATATCATAAATAGTGGACTGGTTTAATTCATAGGCACTCGATTGTATGTACGACTATCTCCATGATATCCCAATTGTTTAGGCTTATTCACAAACGACTTACTTCCGACGACTTATTCGAGATAACGAGGTTAGCCGAAGATGTCCGATTGAACATTCTTAATTTTGATGACTATGTGTAATCCTTGTTTCCGTAACGTTACGGACATGCTTTGTCCTCGATTGTTATCTTTAAGAACACTAAGCCATTTCGTTCACCGAAATTAGGTCAGGTGACGAAGTGCTATCTTTTACATCATAGAAACATTTGAACCGGATTTATAAGTTTTTAAAAACATTGGGGAAAAGAGGGATTTGCTGACTCATTCCAAGATTGGTTTAATTATTCGGATCAGGGTGCTTGGATCATTACCCTAATGCAGATTCTATAAAGTGAAAAATTAAAACAATCTCCA
Source organism: Serripes groenlandicus (assembly GCA_031761405.1). NCBI lineage: Eukaryota > Metazoa > Mollusca > Bivalvia > Cardiida > Cardiidae > Serripes > Serripes groenlandicus. The sequence goes on from JASEVX010000008.1 coordinate 61,997,868, forward strand.
ATGTTGTCTTTGTATTCAATTTGATTTGACATGCCTATCATCAGATAATTCCCGTTCTGAATAGACTAAATATAGCAAAGCATATCGGATGACAAAATGTTTAGAAGTAATATAAGAGGGGTTACTAAAATTATGTTTGTAGTTTCAACTATGTACTCTCCATTTCCAGCACCGGCAGCTCAGTTGGTACCGACATGGGCTGTCAACCCAGGGGTTGTGAGGTCAAACCCAAATTCGGCCATAGTTCACTCCGATGTTTGACAAAAGTCAATGCGACAAGTGTCATATTCGTCTTTCAACAATGGGCTAACAGTCTATGTAGAAAAGCAGTCAGTTGATTGTGTAACGTGCCGGGCTAAAGACGCAGAAGATCCCTTCAGCGAAAAGTATACTCTACCCTGAAGGGGTCCACTTGCCTTATATATCTAACCCTACGACCATCACTTCGAACCGGTGATGCTAATTTGCATATTCGTTACAATACTTCCCACTCCGAGAAGACTCGTCCCGAGTCTTGGCCTGGGAAATCCATGGGTAAGGTAAATATGGCAGTTGTCCTCATCCCACCGCTGCCACCAATGTAACGTGCCGGGCTAAAGACGCAGAAGATCCCTTCAGCGAAAAGTATACTCTACCCTGAAGGGGTCCACTTGCCTTATATATCTAACCCTACGACCATCACTTCGAACCGGTGATGCTAATTTGCATATTCGTTACAATTGTAAAGACTGTGGAGTACTGGTGTTAGATCACAAGAAAACAGAAGGAGAGGTGAACTGGTCGCATTGCAAACGGCGTTGATCAAATACTGAAACATGTCCACGTTAGCTTTGTATTTAAGTCAAATATATAGATAAATTGATAAATACACTTTCTGTACTTCAGTCTAGAATCAACCTTATCTTGATACACATTTCCTTTATTCTTCAGTCATTCAACTTTATACTGAAACATGTCCACGTATGCTTTGTATTTTAAGTCAAATCAGCCTATTATAGATAAATAAACATTGTGTACTTCATTTTAGAATCAACCTATTATAGGTAAATACACATTCTGTACTTCGGTCTAGAATCAACCTATTAAACATTCTGCACTTCATTTTAGAATCAATCTATTATAGATAAATAAACATCCTGTACATCATTTTAGAATCAACCTATAAATACACATTCTGTACTTCAGTCTAGAATCAACCTATCATAGATAAATAAACCTCCTGTAATCGACCTTATATTGATACATAGTTCCTTTATACTTCAGTCAAATTTACCAAATGCTGATACACTTATCCTTTGAACTTAAATCAACCTAACATTGGTACATTTATTGTGCATGCATGTCAAATTTAATTCAATTAAACATGCCTTATAAGTTATATTGGTACATTTATCATTTGTACTTCAACCAAACAAGTCTAACATTTATACATTTATCGTGTATATACGCCAGGTTTATTTCATAAAAACTATGATGAAGTTCACAACCAGGACTATACATGTAATTGTATAGAGAATAAAATGTAAATGTTAAAATGTTGGTGACAATGCTTGATGACACGACGTTAATAAGAGAGTTTCGAACATTTTTAACGTCCCTTCCGAGTTTATATTTCGTTCCACATATAAAAGTAATCGAAGATTAGTTGAGGCGTACTCTAGCACACGCTAGACCAAGGGACCTGGTAAATATAACCTATATTTAACTACTCACTTCATCTCACATTTAAGACTTTGAAAACGTATGAGGAAAACCTGTATTATTTGGATTCATTCATGATTCCAATTTGGAGAGCAAAACATAAAAGCATTGTGGGAAAAGAAGAAATTACTTTTATGTTTTCTTGAAACCTTGTCGGTGTATTTATCTTTTAACAATACTGTTCATTCACTGTCAATACTTTACGCTAGCGTGTGTTTGAACAGCCCTGTCGGTTGCGAAGTGGGCTTTCAAACATGGTACCGTGCATTCGAATACCGTTTCGGCCATATACTGTCGCCGATGAAAACAAAAAAGTACCTACATTCGCTTGCCTTCAATCGATTATAATTTAAAATCCTAATGGAAAGAGAGGCGCTTGTCATGGATTGGTTAATTATACCCCCTTCGAAGCAGAGGGGTATATAGGAGTCAATGTGTCGGGCTGTCGGTCGGTCGGTCGGTCGGTCGGTCGATCGGTCGGTAGGAAGCCATATTTTGTTCGGCCTATTTCTTACAAACCACTGGGTGAAATTCAATAAAACGTTACATGAAGCTTCTATACCAAGAGTAGATGTGCATATCCTAAAGGTCTTCCAATTGCATGTTATTTTACAGAGTTAAGGCCATTTTACTTATTAAGTTATGGTGTAGGTCGATGTGCTTTTTTGAGGGGATGGGGGCGGGGGGTGGGGGGGGGGGGGGTGAGGGCAGGGGGGGGGGGGGGGGGGTTATGCCGCTTCCAACACATTTTCTGTTATATTACGGCGCACGGCGATTCCTGTGTAAGTTACCAGTACTACTGGTCCATTTATCCTGACACCAGCCAGTCTTACTAGTCTTGGTAGAATGTTGAGTGGATACTGGTGTTAAAAAACCAGAAAACGCACGGACATGCTAACTGACAGCTGTGTTGTTACTAAAATACCGTTGGAAACTACGACCAATCAAAAGAAATTCTATCGCCCTGAACGGATGTTGGTTTAACACCCCTTATGGGCTTGGCGATTTCAAAACGAGGCTAGTATTTATAAACAATTTTAAGTATTTGTGATTTCTTGTTGAATTGACCTTTGCAAAACTTTGAAAACATTTCTAAGTCGAGTGAGGGTTCGAACTCACAACCCCTGGATTGACGACAGAACAATATATTACGTGCAATCAGTCCTGAAACACATCAGAATGTTCCTATGATAATTCCATGGCACATCTACCAAAGTTCTCTCGCACTCATTTCCTTTACCAAAATGTTGACTGATTCTACTGAATCTGGGTCACTGCCTAGACTAGTATGCACACCTTAGTTGCATTGCACAGGTAAAAGTGGTTTTAATAGTTAAGCTTTTCCCACACTCAATTTGACGTATCTGGAGATGACGACTTTTGCCAAAATGTTTTAAAACTCTTCCATAATTATACTTTCATTCATAAAAATCTTTCTTATTTATTTCTAGATGTTTTCAAAGTTGTATGCTGCAGACTTGTTGTTTGTGGAAAAGGTTAAACATGCATAAGACGTGTGCATTTCTTAGGTCTGTGTGTTTGTGTTTAAGCACATGTATGACATTTTCTGCTATTAAGCTTCACCGAAAATATACTATATACATGTACTTAATTAATCACTCAAAAGCGTAAATTACGCTGATATATGTCATTATGGGCGCATATAACCGATGTAAATATCCCGATGTTTTCTGACTTTTTATTTAGCGATACATATAATCATGTCTGTCAAAGTGACTTTTTACTTGCCAAGCGATTTTTGCATGCGTATACTCAGGTCTAATTTGTACGCGTCAGCATTTATTTCTACTGGAATGGGAAAACCGCATCTGTGTAGTAATTATGGAACTATTTTGTTTATGACTGTTATTTGGTTTGCATTAACAGTCATACGAGCTGTCTAACACTCGGAAATATATAACGTATGTGGTGGCATAGTTGCGATTGTATTTACAATCGTCAAAATATGGCATATGTTTAAAGCAGAATGAAACTTTTTTTCACATATACAGTGCGACTAGAAATGCCTTTGCGCTATGATACATGTATCGTACAATATTGGAGGAGTATTCTCAAAGCATTTTAAATATTTTCTCATAGGATATCAACTAAAATCACAAAATATATTCTCGATCATGAGAATAATACTATTTTTAATATTTTCTCGCAAACACTCTAATCTTGTTTTTGCTTTTTTTCTGTTTTCATTTATTTGTGATGCATGGATGTTTAATGCAACGAATAAAGCATAACGAAAGAGACCGTTACATTCTGGTACATGTACAATAAAAATAACATTTTGTGAAAGCCAAAGTCCGGTCGTAAAGATTTGGTTGAATTAGAAATAATGTAACACATCAGTTTGGAAACATATACGTACGATTTTGTGGAATGAGGTTATCTGTATTATCTTCAATAATAGTTCAAATTCGTGTCTCAGAGTTATGTGACCTAAACTTATTGTACGAAACAATCGCGGCCAGCAGTTTAGGGTCTGTATGCGTCTACGAGCAGCGAACACTCAGACGAGCACGTGTATTCACAAAGTCTTCACAATTTACATGCACATGTAATTTAGTCCTCGATGCATCTCTCGACAACCCACAGTAAATTAAATACTGGACATAAATAGACACCGTTAAATGTAATTTAAATACTGGACATAAATAGACACCGTTAAATGTTATTCAAATACTGGACACAGATAGACACCGTTAAATGTAGTTTAAATACTTGACACAAATAGACACCGTTAACTGTAAATTAAATACCGTACACAGATAGACACCGTTAAATATTATTCAAATACTGGACACAACTAGACACCGTTAAATGAAATTCAAATACTGGACACAAATAGACACTGTTAAATGTAATTTAAATACTGGACACAAATTGACACCGTTAAATTTACTTTAAATACTGGACACAAATATAGACTGTTAAATGTAATTTAAATACTGGACACAGATAGACACCGTTAAATGTAATCTAAATACTGGACACAAATAGACACCGTTAAATGTAATTTAAATACTGGACACAAATATACACCGTTAAATGTTATTCAAATACTGGACACAAATAGACACTGTTAAATGTAATTTAAAAACTGGACACAAATTGACACCGTTAAATTTACTTTAAATACCGGACACAAATATAGACTGTTAAATGTAATTTAAATACTTGACACAAATAGACACCGTTAAATGTAATATGAATACTGGACACAAATAGACACTTTTAAATGTTATTTAAATACTGGACACATATAGACACTGTTAAATGTAATTTAAATTCTGGACACAAATAGACACTGTTAAATGTAATTTAATTACTGGACACAAATTGACAACGTTAAAGTTACTTTAAATACTGGACACAAATAAACACTGTTAAATGTAATTTAAATACTGGACACAAATAAACCCTGTTAAATGTAATTTAAATACTGGACACAAATAGACACTGTTAAATGTTATTAAAATACTGGACACATATAGACACTGTTAAATGTAATTTAAATACTGGAAACAAATAGACACCGTTAAATATAATTTAAACACCGGTCCAGGCATAAACCCGAGTAAAATGAAGTTTATTTTCATAAGAAAAGAAACGTTTTGGGGTTTCTTACGTTGGCATAGAAATGACACGATAGTTATTTTAAGAATTAATGGACAAAGCGAAAACAGGGCTGCATCCATAAACACTAGACTTAAACGATTTCCCACATTGAAAACATATACAGCAGACAACTTTGAAACTATCTAGGGAAAAATTTAAATAAAAACCGATATTTTTAAATGAAAATTTACTTGTTTAACTGATTTAAAAAGTCGTCCTCTGCAATTGCGTAAACAATCGGGAAATGCTGAATGGGAAAACTCAATTTGTTTCGACGGCACGAAATCTGTATTCAAGGACAACTGCTGAAACATATTTGGCTTTCGGGAATCATATTTCTATATTCACGGACAATTACTGAATATACTTGGCTTTCGGGAATCATATAACTGTATGCATGGACAATAACTAAATCTCCTAGGCTTTCGGGAATCATATTTCTGTATTCATTGACAATTACTGAAACATAATGGGCTTTCGGGAATCATATTTCTGTATTCATGGACAATTACTGAATATACTGGACTTTCGGGAATCATATTTATGTATTCACGGACTATAACTGAATATACTGGACTTTCGGGAATCATATTCCTGTATTCATGGAAAATTGCTGAAACATACTGGGCTTTCGGGAATCATATTTCTGTATTCATGGACAATAACTTAAACATATCGGGCTTTCGGGAATCATATTTCTGTATTCATGGACAATTACTGAATATACCCGGCTTTCGGGAATCATATTTCAGTACTCATGGACAATTACTGAAACATATTGGGCTTCCGGGAATCATATTTCTGCATCATTGTCTATTGAACGCATTGTAAGTCAGGAAATACCTATTGACAATTTATCAATTTCCTGTTCATTTTAGATTGACTGTACAATGGCCTACCTCTCCGTCGGCCTCTTGGCCATGCTGGCGTGTAGCGCTTTCAGTGCTACCACCACCACGCCAACTATAGAGCAGATCCAGAAGGAACTGCGAGACTTCGAATCGGCCATACAAGACACATTGGGTGGTCTTTCCCGCCAAGTGATGCTACAGCAGCTATTTGTTGAAGAACGAATCCGATCTGATGGCGACTCGGGGGTCAAACAAATTCGTATCAATAATGGAGGTGTTTTGGATTATCAGAAGACAACTTATACTTCTAATTCAGCAGCTGCTATACACGAACATTCCAATTACGACCGAACAGTGGGTATGGGGGAATTGAACGTCGTCCTTAACGGAGTCGAGTTTAGGACCCGGCATAACGATTACAAGTTGTTTATGCCGTCCACAAAGAACAAGAATTGGAATGCCGTGGAAAATATTCCATTCCCCCAGATACCACCCTCGGTACTGGCTAAGAAGACCGTGCAAGAGCAGGTCGATGAAATGAGAGAGTACTTTAGAGCTTTCCACAGCCAGGACTCGAAGATCCGAGACTACGCACCCTACTTCAAGCCAGTGATGTGTTACATTGAAGGATCTTGGACAACAGATACCAAAGATATACAGGAACCTTTTGAAAGCGACAGACATTTCCTTGATGCAAAGAGCTGGTTTGATCTGCAGGAAAAGATAAGATACATGTCATCAACAGGGGGAAAGAATCAGTTTGAGAATTTCTCCTTTTTGCCTACGACCATCGTCAATGTGACCGCCGAAGGGCGACCAGTTTACGCTCAGTGGAATTACCGGATCATGTGCCACCCCATAAAGGAGCCACTCTCTCTGAAAGATCTAGAACTTGTAGACGACCTTTCTTCGCGAATAAGCCATCGCAAAAATATGACACAGTATGCCCAAACAAGAATGCCTAGGTTCCGATTCGCCGCCAGGCATGGTAGTAGTTATGACGTCAGCACGGAATCTGGCGTTGTACCTCATGCCTACTATAATTATGGATTACTTGATAAGATCATGATGGAAATCCCAGGTAAGGAAAACTACCAAGGTTATCTGAACGACAATTCATTCGGAATGGAACATTTTCGAATAGATACGAAAAACGCCACCAAAATCAACACTGCCAGATACCACAGATGGTTCAAAGTATCCAGACCAGGCGCTATGGGGCTTCTCGTGAGACATCGTGGATTTGCTGATAACAATATCTTCGTATCGCAAACAGTTAATCCGAAAGTACCCAAAATGGAAGTCAAAGAATGTCTCAGAAAAAGCGGTAAGAATGTATGCTCAACCTATGACATGAGAACATCATACGCCATCCCACTCGAGCTAATCTGGACGACGCCACTGTCCAGTTGGAACCCATACGATCTGGTTTTGAACGAGCGAAAAACTGCGGGCGTGGTTACCGCTCATGGGCGTAACGGAGGTATTGCCAAGAATAAGGCGTTCAATGGCTCATCCTACAACCATTATTATCTGACTCCATATGAGTTCTACAAAGGTGGTACCATAGAGAGAGACCCGGCAGACACAGCCAGGGATTCTGTGGGTGTGCTGGATAGACATGGCCAGGTAAATGTTCTTTATCCTTTAAATCACCTCCTAATCCAATGCTGTGGGTACTCAAACGAGTGGTCTCCATGGGACTGCTAGTTTCAGTTTGAGTATCCATAGCCTACGGCTTATTCAGTTACAAAAAGGATACATTTCAAGTTAAATCCACATTTTCTGTTCATACCGACAGTCAGACAGACAGACAGACAGACAGACAGACAGACAGACAGACAGACAGACAGACAGACAGACAGACAGACAGACAGACAGACAGACAGACAGACAGACAGACAGATAGACAGATAGACAGACAGACAGACAGACAGACAGACAGATCGTAACCCCATTATAATAGAACGGGGACAGACTGATCTCGACTTCTGCTGATGGCAGAATATTTGCCCGTGTTCGATTTTCCCATAACATGACTCACGCGGCTTAGCACCGTGTTTATACCTTGTTCATTTCGCTGTCGTCATATAGCGGCTGTCACTTAGCACCGTGTATATGCCTTGTTTATTCAACTGTCGTCATATAGCGGCGGTCACTAAGCACCGTGTATATACCTTGTTCATTTAGCTGTCGTCATATAGCGGCGGTCACTTAGCACCGTGTTTATACCTTGTTTATTCAACTGTCGTCATATAGCGGCGGTCACTAAGCACCGTGTATATACCTTGTTCATTCAACTGTCGTCATATAGCGGCGGCTACGTTCATTCAACTGTCGTCATTCAGCGGCGGCCGCTTAGCATCGTGTATATACCTTGTTCATCCAACTGTCGTCATATAGCGCCGGCCACTTAGCGCCATGTACATTCCTTGTTCATTCAACTGTCGTCATATAGAGGCGGCCACTTAGCACCGTGGACTTACCTTGTTCATTCAACTGTCTTCATATAGCGCCGGACACTTAGCACCGTGTATATACATTGTTAATTCAACTGTCGTCATATAGCGGCGGCTACTTAGCACCGTGTACTTACCTTGTTAATTCAACTGTCGTCATATAGCGCCGGCCACTTAGCACCGTGTATATACCTTGTCCATTCAACTGTCGTCATATAGCGCCGGCACTTAGCACCGTGTATATAAATGTTTCATTCAACTGTCGTCAAATTGCGGCGGCCACTTAGCACCGTCTATATAAATTGTTCATTCAACTGTCGTCATATAGCGCCGGCCGCTTAGCGCCATGTACATTCGTTGTTCATTCAACTTCGTCATATAGCGCCGGCCACTTAGCACCGTCTATATACCTTATTCATTCAACTGTCGTCATATAGCGCCGGCCACTTAGCACCGTGTATATACCTTGTTCATTTAGCTGTCGTCATATAGCGGCGACCACTTAGCACCGTGTATATACCTTGTTCATTTAGCTGTCGTCATATAGCGGCGGCCACTTAGCACCGTGTTTATTCCTTGTTCATTCAACTGTCGTCATATAGCGGCGGTCACTTAGCACCGTGTATACACCTTGTTCATTTAGCTGTCGTCATATAGCGGCGGTCACTTAGCACCGTGTATATACCTTGTTCATTTAGCTGTCGTCATATAGCGGCGGTCACTTAGCACCGTGAAAATACCTTGTTTATTTAGCTGTCGTCATATAGCGGCGGTCACTTAGCACCGTGTATATACCTTGTTTATTTAGCTGTCGTCATATAGCGGCGGTCACTTAGCACCGTGTATATACCTTGTTTATTTAGCCGTTTTCAACAATATTTCAGTTATTTATATAGCGGTGGCCAGTATATACCTTGTTCATTCAACTGTCGATATATAGCGGCGGCAAGTTCACACATCGTGTATATACCTTGTTCATTCAACTGTCGACATATAGCGGCGGCATGTTCGCATACCGTGTATATACCTTGTTCATTCAACTGTCGACATATAGCGGCGGCAAGTTCACACATCGTGTATATACCTTGTTTATTCAACTGTCGACATATAGCGGCGGCATGTTCGCATACCGTTTGTATACCTTGTTCATTCAACTGTCGTCATATAGCCGCGGCCAGTTTGCGAACCGTGTGTTTCCTGGCTTTCTTCACGGGTAACTTAATGCTTTCCCTCCTTACTAATTTAGCCCATTTTACGGCGAAGCGCTACTTTAACAACTTTTTTATATAATGTTTTATTAACCACTTTAAACTGCGATTGCATAATCGTACAAGCTAATATTGGTATTTTACACTGTTCTCAATTTCAAGGGTTCTGAGTTCAAAGCCAAGGTCGGCCAACATTCTTTCCGACGTTTGACAAAAGTCGTCGATGCCACAGGCGTCATTCGTCTTCCGCCAACAGGATAACCGTCTAGGTTGAAAAGCAGTCAGTTGCTTGATCAGATTGTAGTGTGGATTACTGGTCTGAATTACAGGAAACACATGGGTACAGTTCAGAACATCATAAAATTCTCAAATTTACCGTTCACGCTCCGCTCCGTTCCGTTCAGTTCCGCTCCGCTCGCGTTTCAATCCACTATTCAAGCGTTCAGTCGTTCAAATGATTGTGATTGCTTTTTTCCGTTCCGTTCAAATTGATCGCTTTTTTACGCTCACTGGGAACGATTTTTTTATTTTATCAAAAGTAGTTTCGTTTAATAATTATTGAGTAAATTGTTGCATTGTTTCGTTCAGAGCGCAAAATTCCGTTCCGCTCTTAAAGCGTTCTAACTATCACGCTCACGATCCAATCACGTTCCGCTCAGATTGTCAATTTCATGATGTCCTTAACTGTACATGTAGGTAAACTGTCCGCCGTGATCCGACTGCAAATATTGTTGCAAACGGCATTAAACCCCAATCAATTCCGTTAATGAACTTTTCTTAACTCATTTACAACATTTAGTTAAAATTGGGCTGTTTTACTTAAACCATGGACAAAATGATGTTTGCAGAATTTTGCAAATTCAATTTAATGAAGTTGTCTATCTAACTCCATGTTGATTGTGGTCAGGTAAAGAGACACGTTTCTGCAACAAATGGGACAGCTTTAATCCAACCCTTTTATTGCTTGCTTAGTAAACATAGGGGTCAGATGAGCATGCATGCAAATGCTAATACAGACTTCGCTTTTACATGAGATGTATGCTTTTCTCCATAGGCATGCCCAATCATTGTCAATGTGATTCCAATGTGTTTATTTAAATGGGTAATTTGCGTATAAATATGGTATCAAACAATGTGCATAGTACTATTTGTTTAACCCTTTTCCTAAAAAATCCCATTTGGTTTGATAAACAAATGCATTAGCTTTTATACAACAATTGCGAATCCGCTGTGGTCGAGTGGTTAGCGTCGGGGATTTCGAAGCCGGTTGTCCCGGGTTCGATCCCCAGTCGCGGCACTACGGTCATGGTGGAGTGCCCTTGGTAAGGCACATTTCTAGCCTAGTACTGGTTTGTTTACCCAGGGATCATGAATAAGTGAACTGTCGCCGTGATATAACTGAAATAATGTTGAAAGCATGCGTAAAACCCCAATAAATAAATAAATTATACAACAATTGTTTTATCCGTGGTATTAGTGGAATAATATGGTACCCCATTTTTTCTTTAAGCATTTGAATGTTACTGAGCAAAACGTTAATTTTGATAGATGTAAAATGTACTATACCTTCTTGAGCAAAACGTTAATTTTGATAGATGTAAAATGTTCTATACCTTCTTGAGCTATGTAAAACTGTAAACATATTACTGGTATCGCATGTTGTATGAAAAACAATGTGTTGCGTCACATTCAAACGACTTTCAGGGTTTTCGAAAAAAAACAAAAAAACAGGATTGCTTTTAACTTATAAAGTCGGTTTTTCGGTCATGCCTTTTCAGACGTACGCTTCTTGGACTTCCCATATATCCAGGAGTCGATCGTTGTATGACGTTGTATGGCGTTGTATGACGTGCCAAAGGTAATTATGCCGTTTCAGATCATGGATCCAGAATAGAAACGCCATTGTAAGAATGACTAAATGGGACAAAAAAGTTTTGATTGCTAAGACGTTTCTCTTCTTATACAGGTAAAACGGGTGACAGCCAGCGGAATGCGCATATTCCTACCCGATATCAAAGGTGTGGGCAAGATCAGACAACGGTACCCAGTGTTCCCCGTGCACCAGGAAGGCAGCGCCACCTGGAAAAGCTTGCAAGCCCTACAGGATCTGGTCATGGACATGAAATCGAACGCACACCTATTCGAAGTGGCACCGGAAATTAAAGGCAGTGACGGACACCAGCCAGACAGCCATTTTGTGACCAGCGTCACTCACATGGACCCACCAGGCATGCACAAACACGACATGTACATCACCGCTGAGGAGATGCATGCCTTAATGCATACTGGTACCACTGTCCGTGTGTTCACCACGCAGGATAACGGGCATCAGCATGACCTTGAACTTCAGCGTGACCCGGCAAACAGTGACCGATTGAAGATTGTCAGCTGTGATGGCATGAAGGCGTGTTGGGACCATCATACGAATTATGTGTATATAAGTACATCGTAATAAAAAATTATATCGTTATTTGGGTTATATTTTACCGTTTATGAGTGTGTTTTGAAGCAATGCCATCTGAATTTATACATCAAAACTGCATTAATTACCTCCCTTGTTGATCATCGTGATAGACAAAAAAGATATGTTATTAATCTAATTATTAATAGTGTTTATTAAAAGAAAATGGGACAATTATGACACTCAAAATAATTTGAGTTTTACACGAAGCTCGCATTGATAAATTTGTTTTAACTGATTATATCAAGTTTCTGCTTTAATAATACGTTTTGTACATGTGGTTCTTTAAGGACGTTTTATTCGACCTTTCTCTTTTCAGCATATATATAATGTGACTATGAAAATGGCATTCAGGGGAGGTTAAGATTGTAGCACAGGGACTTGCTCCTCTAAAAATAGAACCTCTAAAGATAGATATGACCTACTATGCATAGGCTAAATTCATGACGAACTCAAGGTGGGTAAGGTCAGGGGGCACGTGTATCGATGGCGCATGCGCAGACACTTGGTTCTCGTGAACGCATATCTCCACTCTGGAGTCAAAATTCAAAATGGAAGCCTCCGTGTTGTATCCACTTATTTCATTATCGACACCAGAAAGCTCGTTTTCTTGTTGTCTAAATAACGGATCGCAATTTATTTGCAAGGCCCAATTAAACAAATCCTTATTTATCTGCCTTACAAATAAAACCATCACTGATTACTGATTCCGCCATTTTGGAACTCTTCTAACTCTCGCTCGAAGCAGGGTTGCAAATAGTCGGGGTCAGAAGTTCATATGACGTCACTAGGGTTAAAACTCTTGCCGGTCATGAGGAACCCGTGTTACTCTAGTCGGAACTCGGGTTCGTCGTGAACTTAGCCATTGATATTTCTATGCATAGTAGGTCATATCTATTTTTAGAGGATAAATTCCCTGTGATTGTAGCGCTAATCAAAGCACTGAAAGCGCTGTGGGACGGTACCCATTGTATGAGGGGGAAAAAGATGGTCAATTAACTGTTCCATTTTTGGGAAAGTTACAACACAAGTCACATAATTTCAAAAAATGTAAACAAAAAAGCAGAAATGCATACAGTTCAAATATGTATCTAAGACAGGGTTAAAGGGACTGAACACCATACTGGTCCAAAATCGTTATATTTTATACTTATTCTAATTAATCCAAAATACGTCGATATATATGTAACGGAATGATGTAGAAGGTCGTACAAGTCGTGTTTTCCCGTTTAAAAATACCGTGGTATTTCCTCTTGCTCATTTGAATTGTGGATTCAATTCGGCATTCTCTAACACTATCGACTCATTACATTCATGTATGCGTGACTGTAAGGAACAACAACTCTGGGAAGGAGATTGTCAATTCGGTTGTAGTGATCACGTGATAAATATACAGCGATATATTTAGATTTACTGGATTACTACGGTAAACTGAGTAATTAAATAGGAAACATGCAAAGTGAGCTTGCAAAGATATTTTCAAAGTTGTAGATTGGTTTAAATTTGGGTTTTTAAAAAGAGCCTGTGATATTGTTTCCGTTCAAATATTTCTTCCAATCCTTGAAGTTTGCAAACAAAATCAACAGGACAAAATGTACAGTTTGGTTAAAATATTCAAACTTTTCTTCCCATTACTATGTTCAACAATTGAAAAATTGGGGACATATTTTGTCCATGAAAATTCTGTTGCATGATGAGTACATATCAACTTGAATATACATAGAAAAATATAGTAAACTGACTTTTGAATGTATATAGGCTGTAGACAATAATGATGCAACAGAAAATCTTTAAACTTTATGTCAGAAGTTAAATCTCATAATGTGCTTTTCTCTTTTGTGATCAATAATGTCATTGTGAAATTAATTCTTCTTATGTACATGTACCAGTACTCTCTGGAATCTAGACAGAGAATGCTTTGATCAGATTTAAAAAACAAGAGGCCGCCCAAGAGGGCCAGTATTGCTCCACGGCCATTAGGCAAAAATTAAATCTCCAAACAGCCCCGCCCCCTGATGGCCATCTTAGGAACATTTCTACAAAATTATTTGAAAATCAGCCTGACACTTCAGAGGAGAAGATTTTTTAAGTTTTTACTATAGCCATATAAGGCAAAATAGCCTCACCCTCTGAAGGCCATGTTTTTCGACTAATAAACATGGCTTGAAGGAATCTGATAGAGGGTCTCCCAAGGAACATTTCTACAACATTATTTGAAAATTTGCCAAACACTTTTTGAGTTAAAGATATTTTAAGTTTTCATTATAGCCATATACGGCAAAATAGCCCGCACCCCTGGCGACCATGTTTTTCGTCCAATCAACTTGGCTTGAAGGAATCTGATAGAGGGTCACCCAAGGAACATTTCTACAAAATTATTTTCCTCGGAGAAGATATTTTTAAGTTTTCACTATTTCTTTTTTTCGGTTGCCATGGAAACCAGAATTTTGCATGGATCCGAAAAAAATTGAAGGAATTTAGGAGAGGACATTGAGAGAACGCTTCCTAGGAAGTTTCATTCCAATTAGCCAAGTGGTTAGGGAGAAGAAGTCGTTTGAAGCAAAAAGTTAACGCATGCACGACGGACAATTCGCCATAACATAAGCTCGACTGGCTTATTCTTATTAGCCAGTGGAGCTAATTATAATATCTAATCACCCTTTCCCTCAAATAGACACTTTCTGACGCCTCTGCAGCAGACGGCTTTTTGAAAACATGGAAGCAGAGAAAGAAATTGTTCCATACAAGCAATTTCTCCTCTTGTCACAATGCTTTTTACTCATGCCTCTTACTGTTGACAAATGCTAGTAAACTTACAGTTTTACTTTTAACTTTTACATCTTTGGTCATTTAACAAAACAAATGATCCCCCTGTGTGACACAATATGTAGTTCAAAATGATCTACTTAATGTTAGTTATCATGTACAAGTGTCATCTCTGTATTATAGCTCAAATGATTTACTTGGATAAGACATCCAAGTAAATCATTTGAGCTATAATACATAGTCATAGTAATTAGTTAATTACACAGTTATCTTCCTGTATTATAGTTAAAAAAACCCAGATCACATTGTGCATCCTTGATTCGTATTTGTGTCGTTTACATCTAGCCTAGATATTTGTCCTTCCATTCCGTTATTGTTTTCCGAGTTACCTTTACAGAATAAACACTTTCATCCAGAATACTTGTCACAACGACTCGCTGCTGTTACCAGCTGTGAAGAATGTCATAAACGTCGTTTTGCTTTTATTTTCTACCCATGTTGTTGCGTCCACGACTTGCCATTTGTCTTTTATTTCTCTGATTTAACTAAAAACCAAACCGGAAAAATAACAATTAATATACCCCAACTTTTCCAATATATAAAGGTTGGTTGTAAAAATGTCGCATACACTGACATTATGAATCTTCTTCACAAGTAATGTTGCGTATTGTGCATTATATAATCTGTCAACATTTCCATGATCTGAAACGAAACAAAAATACATACGGTTACTGATTGCACAATCAAAATAAAATCAAGATGTGTATACATGTACATGTTTGCGCAAAACCATTTTTTATCAATATATACGTATGCTATGATTTGAATAATAAAATAGTCCGTTTATAATAGATACTTTACAATTATTGATATGCATTAAGTTATTTGGGGTTATAATGCATCTGTATCCAGTGAAGAATCAGAGGAGCCTATGTATCATATAATGCATTTTCACCAGTCTTAACTGACCATATACATGTAATTTAGACCTAGAAACAGTGTAGCCTCATTACTTTTATGTCAATATAACATTATAAATGACGCCAAGGCAGAGTGTACACAAACTTGATACAAATATACATATGTTTTTGTGCGTTAATTGAATAACATTTTTGGCAAAGCATCATGCATATGCTCCATCTAAGTATAGACAAATTCTGGAAAATTCATCTATAAATATATATTGTATTTCTTCATTCTTTTCAATAATAAAACTTGTATACATAATATCATCATTCAATACAAATAATTGTACACACTTAAGTTTGAAAGCAGTTTTCACATCACTTAACCACTTTTGTCTCCTAAGTCCTTAAATGAGCCTAAATAGTGTATACATACAAGAACGATTATACACTTGTACAATATATCAGAGACCTAAATAGAAATAAATAATGTATATATATGTCTCTTTCGCGAAAATAACTTGGATGTCACGAAAACAACTTTATATATGACTATAAGGTCCATTTAACCATAGTTTTTCATATTTATTAACAGAATAGCACATTCAAGAACATATTACAATACATTTTAACAGTTTGTAAAAGTGTTTTTGTACTTATTATCGCGAAATAGAAAAATGACATAGTGGCCTAGGTTAAAACGCATATAAATAAATAGAATCGGCTCACGAAAACAACTTGGCTATCACGAAAACTTTATACATGACTATAAAACCAATATAACCATATTTCTTCACAATTATTAACTTACTAGTACATGCATGAACATATAACATATAACAATTCATTTTAACAGTTTGTAATAGTGTTTTTGTATTTATTATCGTGTAATAGAAAAATTACAGAGTGGCATAGGCTAACGCATATAAATAAATAGAATTGACTCACGAAAACAACTTGGCTGTCACGAAAACAACTTTTTTATAGTTGTATAACGGCCATATAACCATATTTGTTCATACTTTTTAATTTAATAACACATGCACGAACATATTACAATAAATGTTAACAGTTTGTAATAGTGTTTTTGTACTTATCATCGCAAAATAGAAATGACTTTGTCTACGAAAACAACTTCTCTAACGAAAACAACTTCTCTAACGAAAACAACTTCTCTAACGAAAACAACTTCTCTAACGAAAACAACTTCTCTAACGTAAACTACTTCTCTAACGAAAACAACTTCTCTAACGAAAACAACTTCTCTAACGAAAATGACTTTTCCAACGAAAACAAATTGTCCTACGAAAACAACTCTCCAAACGAGAATTACTTGGTATAAGAAATCATCTTCTCCAACGAAAACGACTTTTCCCACGAAAATGACTCCTCTAACGAAAATGACTTGTCCTACGACAACAACTTCCCTAACGAAAACAACTTCTCTAACGAAAATGACTTTTCCCACGAAAACAACTCTCTAACGAAAATGACTTGGTATAAGAAATCATCTTCTCCAACGAAAACGACTTGTCCTACGAAAACAACTTCCCTGATCAAAATGACCTGTCGTACGAAAACAATTTTGTTTACATTACATTTTGTCTTAATGTTTTCCTGAAGTTATTGCAGAATAATTTAGTAAATACTTATTTTCGAATACATATTAAACTATTCGTTCTATTTTTCCCGTCAACAATGAAATGACATATTTCCGATTCACCAGCATCATCTACGCATTTATATGGGTTTAAGCTTATGCCACTCCCGAAATACATATTTTTCGATAACAAGTACAAAATAATGTTAAAAAATGAATTTAATTTGTTATAAATCCCTTAATCATGTGTTGTTTAAGTGATATATAATGACAAAATATTGTTACATGGGCTTTAAAGTCATATACAAAGTTGTTTTCGTCACCGATAAGTTGTTTTTGCGAAAACAAGTTGTTTTCGCTATCTAGCTTCATGTATACCTGTCTCTGAGTATATGTACGAAGTCTCCGAAGTCCTTCATTTTTTATTTTTTATTTTCCTTCATATGCCACCCCTTTAAAATAATTAACATATGTCAGATGATAAAACGAACAAGCGAATGTCTACAGGAATTGGGCTATTTTCAGACATACGTGTACATGAAATACATGTGAGCTTATTTTCATATCCGGTTACGATATAGCACAGGGCGAAAATAAAAATAAAAAAGTTTTCCACTCCAAATTACAGTTTAATTGACAGACCTACCTCGAACGTTTTACGGATTGATGACTAAATGAACATTTTAGGCGTGCACACATTTCTTTCCTGTCAGTCTTCCTCAATATAAAACTTCATGTGTCTTTTCTCCACAAAAACAATAACAATCTATTGTCAGCGCAGCTTGTCAGATTTCTACTTTCATTTTGAACGGAAGTTGCAAGTTCTCATTCGCAGAGTTGTCGTTCCTTACCATCTTCTTTCAGTAAAATGAATCGATTGGCTAGATAATTAGATGGGAGATAGTTTTTCATCGAAGCGTTTAGGGTTAGGGGGTTAGACATTATTGTTAATACTACCAAACATCCACGAAACCACTTCCTGATCAACAAGAAAAATTAAAATGTCACGTGAAATCATCAAAATCGCCGTACTACGATTTTATATGAAACGAAATTTTAAGAAACATAATAACGTATGAATTTTAATAGTGTCAATATTATTTCGTTTCTAAAGATTAAATTCTTTATGATTGAAACATGTACAAAATTGGTATGTATTCATACATTGTTTATGAATATATTAATTCAAACTTCAACGCAAAAATGTTAATGTAATGCTTCAACCACTAATGCTGCCCTTTTACAGTCCTTTTTCAAAATTCAGATATCTTGATTCACAAATGCTTTCGAAAATGCAGTTATATTGTCTGATAATTGACACTACATTTTTGTTGAGGGTTAAAAAAAGCCATTTCGATTGTTGGTTCCCAGCTAAACTCTGTCATACGGTTTATAATCAGGGAGCCAATTGTTGTACGATTTCTCAAAATGCACATGGCTTTAGACAGTACTCTAGGGGTACCGTCCAAAAATGTTTTCTGTAATATTTGCTTTATTTGTAACGGCGTGTTCAACATTATTTCAGCTTTATCACGGCGACAGTGCCTTATTCATGACCCCTTGGTTAACAAACCAGTACTAGGCTACGAAATGTTCCTTGTCCAAGGGCACTCCACCATGACCGCCGTTTTGTGACTGGGGATCGACCCGGAACGTCCGGTTTTAAATATTCGACGCTAGTCAGACATTTCTTGAAGGTTTCAGTGACTAATTCTGTGATGTTTTATGTGACTACTTCTGTGATGTTTTATGTGACTAATTCTGTGATGTATGGTCCATATTGTGAGTGGTATTGATTTATGTCAATAGACGATGATAAAATAATACTAAATGGGTCATGTTGTGAGTGGTATTGATTTATGTCAATAGACTATGATAAAATAATACTAAATGGGCATATTGTGAGTGGTATTGATTTATGTCAATGGACTATGATAAAATAATACTAAATGGGCCATATTGTGAGTGGTATTGATTTATGTCAATAGACTATGATAAAATAATACTAAATGGGCCATATTGTGAGTGGTATTGATTTATGTCAAAAGACCATGATGAAATAGAACTAAATGGGCCATATTGTGAGTGGTATTGATTTATATCAAAAGACTGATGAAATAAAACTAAATGGGCCATATTGTGAGTGATATTGATTTATGTCAATAGACCATAATAAAATAATACTAAATGGGCCATATTGTGAGTGGTATTGATTTATGTCAATAGACTATGATAAAATAATACTAAATGGGCATATTGTGAGTGGTATTGATTTATGTCAATAGACTATGATAAAATAATACTAAATGGGCCATATTGTGAGTGGTATTGATTTATGTCAATAGCCCATGATAAAATAATACTAAATGGGCCATATTGTGAGTGGTATTGATATATGTCAATAAACTATGGTAAAATAATACTAAATGGGCCATATTGTGAGTGGTATTGATTTATGTCAATAGACCATGATAAAATAATACTAAATATGGCATGTTGAGAGTGGTATTGATTTATGTAAATAACCCATGATAAAATAATACTAAATGGGCCATATTGTGAGTGGTATTGATTTATGTCAATAAACTATGATAAAATAATACTAAATGGGCCATATTGTGAGTGGTATTGATTTATGTCAATAGACTATGATAAAATAATACTAAATGGGCCATATTGTGAGTGGTATTGATTTATGTCAATAAACTATGATAAAATAATACTAAATGGGCCATATTGTGAGTGGTATTGATTTATGTCAATAGACTATGATAAAATAATACTAAATGGGCCATATTATGAGTGGTATTGATTTATGTCAATAGCCCCGAAGGTCGGTTTTCTCACAACGTGGCCCAGTAAGAATGGTTTTATCATGGTACTAGATTCTGTTATTTTTGCGTTTGATTAAGCAAATGTTCATCTATCTATTTATATAAATCACTGAATTGGAGATGGATGCATTTTTTTTTTAAATAAGTAGTAAATATTGCGTTCGTCCTCAAAAACTCATCTTTACACACTGTTTCCATGGCAACAGGGCAATATTTGGAATTTCTATCATCATTTTTTTGAATAGGTCACTGATGTCAACATGTGGAATAAATTTAAGCAATATCCGTGACTATGCGTGACGAAAAAATTTAAATGCTTACAGAGAATAGCTATTAACATTGTGGCAAAGGGGGTGTAAGCTCACTGTTTTTTAAAGTCAGTTGTCTACAGCAGAGGCACAAGAAAGCGTTTGTATGTGGTTACGGTTAAATGTCAAGGGTAATACTACCAACTATAAACTTTCAGCAAGAAAAGGGTTATCCCTTTCCATCATATAGACGCTTTCTGACGTCTCTGCAGCAGACGGCTTTTTGAAAATATGGCGATAAAAGAAAAGAAACTATTGCTCAAAACGAGCAATTTCTCCTTTTGTCACCATGTTTTCAACTCTATTTAATTATTGTACGTTAGTTTAGAGGGAGTTTCAAAACAATTTCGGATACGTTTTCAACGTCGTCTTCAGCAGAAGTGTTTTTATTTGGAGAAGGGTTAACCCTTTCCCTCATACGACAAGTCTGCAGCAGACGACTTTGAACATATTTTAGTCAAAAAATCGAAAATATCTTTAACTGAATGGATAACCTATGACTAAAAGTGGAAAGCATTGTGGCAAAGAGGAGAAATTGCTCGTTTTGAGCAATTTCTTCTTTTGTCACTGTTTTCAAAAAGCCGTCTGCTACAGAGGCGTCATAAAGCGTCTATATGAGGGAAAGGGGGAAAGGGTTAATAGATCGCAGGACCGGACTTTGTATTGATCGATTTAACTTCCAGTGCGTTATCTGCAAGAGACACGTTTGGGCGCCTAATTATTTCCGTCTGTCATTTCCTTTTATATAATCGTTCCCTTGTCGAGAAATCCTTTCTCTGTTGCAGACGACATTTAACGTCTGCAGAACAGATGAATAACAGACGACTGTTTGAAAATGAGAAATTGCTCTATATGAACACTTTCTCCTATTTCCACAATGTTTTCTTTCTTTATTCAGAATATTCATTCACATATTACAGATGTTACCTGTTTTTTGTCTGATAATTTCAAAGACGATTTAAAAACGCAAGTTGCCATTATATTGAAATCCTTTTTAACATATTTATTTTGGGAAAAGGACAGATGAGCCGTCCCGCAAAAAAACCAACATTATGACCTCTGCGTAATGTATCGACCCAGATCAGCCTGCGCCGTCCGCGCAGACTGATCCGGGCCGACACATTCCGTCTCAGGGAGATAGAGGTATAGAGTAATGATTCCTGAAACAGAAAAATCCACAGGAGGCGAAAAGTGTCTATCCGGGTTAGCCTGTGCGGCATGCTTTAGGCTGATCCGGGTCGATACTTTACGCAGAGTCATCACTGTTGGTTTTTTCGCGGGACGGCTCATATATCGAGGGCTTGGCGTGAAACGGTTGTAACTAAAAACCTATTTTAAAAACCCTGGTTTAGGGGCAATTTTGACCCCTTTGTAAACAATGGAAATGTAGGTGCCATTGCTCATAACGAGCAATGGCACCTAAATTTCCATTGTTTACCAAGAAAAATGATTTACCGATTTTAGTTACAACCGTTTCACGCAAAGCCCTCGATATGAAACTTCAGTGAAGTCCAACGATAGCCCCAGAACAGAATTCGCATCATTTTGTTTGTTACAATATTTGTATCTTTGACGTTTTAGTGGATATATATATAAAGTTTTATTAAACGAGTTCAAGAAATGTGTTATAAAGCGAGCCTTTGGCGGGCTTAAAAACACATGTATTGGACGGGTTTAATACAACTTTATGAAATGACAACAAATGTGAGATTCTTTTTATCACATGACGATACACAAATTTAATTTATTAATTTTTGCTGCCAGAAAATAGTCCCAACATGTAATGCTAACAATATTTGTATCTTTGACGTTTTAGAGGATATATATAGGCTAAGTTCACGACGAACCCGAGTTTCGACTAGAGTTACACGGGGTTCCTCATGAACGGCAAGAGTTTTAACCCTAGTGACGTCATATGAACTTCTGACCCCGACTTTTTGCAACCCTGCTTCAAGCGAGAGTTAGAAGAGTTCCAAAATGGCGGAGGGTGGCAATTCTTCATGCTGGTGTGTAAATAATCCTAAAATACGAACCTCTGAGTTCAGTAATCAGTGATGTTTTTATTTGTAATACATATAAATAAGGATTTGTTTAATTGGGCCTTGCAAATAATTGCGATCTGTAATTTAGACAACAAGAAAACGAGCTTTCTGGTGTCGATAATGAAATAAATGGATACAACACGGAGGCTTCCATTTTGAATTTTGATTCCAGACCACGATAACCAAGTGTCTGCGCATGCGCCATCGATACACGTGTCCCCTGACCCTACCTTCCTTGAGTTCGTCATGAACTTAGCCATAGGATCTGTCATTTCATATAAAGTTTTACAAAACGAGTTCAACAAATTTGTTATAAAGCGAGTCTTTGGCGAGCTAAATCACACATGTAGACGAGTTTAATAAAACTTTATGAAAAGACAACGAATGTCAGATTCTTTTTATCACATGACGAAACAGAAAAAAAAATCGTTTTTTCGCTGACAGAAAATAGTCCCAACATGTAATACTTTATAAACTGTAATTAATCACACACAACAAATATTTTTATGACCGATAATGGTCTTTTTACCTCATCTATCTATCGTGACGTTTGTGTTTACCGGATACACGTTCTCAGCCATTTTGTAAACATTCGCGGATGAATACACAAACAGTGATTCGGTCATGTTATATTACACTTGTGTAATATAAAGAAATACGTATTGGGTATATTAAGATCGGATACAAGCATTGTCATGTGATAAATATGTATAGGGCACGTACCGTTTACACTTTCCAACAAACAGACGCCTTCCGCAGCAGACGACATTTGAAAACATTGTTATAAAAGTAGAAATTGATTGTAATCAGTAATTTCTCCCTTTTGCCACAACACTACAGCACCGAGCACAAACAGAAAATCAGTTTTAACCCATTCCCAAATACATAAATTCTGCAGCAGACGACTTGGAAAACACCGAGACAAGAATATGTAACAAGAGCTGTCCATAACACAGCATGCTCGACTATTTGGCCATTTGATACTATAGACAACAGTTGTTACTATAGACAACAGTTGCTACTGAGATAGTGGCATGATAGTATAGTACTAAATATCGAGTTGGATAAGTCTTGTTTGAATAGCATCTGCTAGCTGTTTGTGAGAAAAGGCCTTGCATGCAAAACTTTAACCCAAATTTATAACTTCAAAAAGAGCCATAATTTATAATAAATTCACTCAGGAGTTACCTAACCTGACTTTTTGATACCTTTAAAGACTATATGGAAGTTTTAAATCAATCCCTGAGCGGTAACTGAGATATGTGCATGATAGTACCATGCATGCACAACTTTAACCAAATTGTCAAAGTTAAACAAGGGCCATAGTTTGTACTAAATACATACAAGAGCCATCTAACTTGACTGTCTGACACCCCTAAAGACATGAATGAAGTCATTAGTGGTTACTGAGATGTCCATGAAAGTACCTTGCATGTAAAACTTTAACCGGAATTTCTAAATTTGAATTAAAAGAAAGTGCCATAATTTGCATTATATGCTGGAAAGAGTTATCAAACTTGATTGTTGATATAGGTTGGAAAGGGTTGTATAAAGTTTCAATGCAATGTATCAAGTAGTTACTAGGATATGGACTGTTAATTTCGTTGCACGCAAAACCTTTACCAGAATTTCTAAGTTAAAGAAGGTCTATAACTTGCAGTAAATGCAGGATAGAGTTATCATTGCAATGCATCAAGTAAATACAGAGATATGGACTCTTAATGTAGTTGCACTCACACTTTAACCATAATTTCAAGTCCAAAAAGGGGCATAATTGTGTCAAAATCTAATATAGAGTTTTGGGACTGGTCCTGCAAGGTCATTTGATGATGTCCAATAAGTGGGAAGTTTTAAAGCAATAGCATCTGTGGTTTGTGAGAAAAAGCCTTGCATGCAAAACTTTAACCAAAATTTCTAAGTTCAAAAAGGGGCATAATTGTGTCAAAATATGATATAGGGTTATGGGACTTGTCCTGCAAGGTCATTTGATGATGTCCAATAAGTTTGTGAAGATGCAAAGCAATAGCATCTGTGGTTTGTGAGAAAAAGCCTTGCATGCAAAACTTTAACCAGAATTTCTAAGTTCAAAAAGGGGCATAATTGTGTCAATATATGATATAGGGTTATGGGACTTGTCCTGCAAGGTCATTTGATGATGTCCAATAAGTTTGTGAAGATGCAAAGCAATAGCATCTGTTGTTTGTGAGAAAAAGCCTTACATGCAAAACTTTAACCAGAATTTCTAAGTTCAAAAAGGGGCATAATTGTGTCAAAATATGATATAGGGTTATGGGACTTGTCTTGCAAGGTCATTTGATGATGTCCAATAAGTTTGTGAAGATGCAAAGCAATAGCATCTGTGGTTTGTGAGAAAAAACCTTGCATGCAAAACTTTAACCAGAATTTCTAAGTTCAAAAAGGGGCATAATTGTGTCAAAATATGATATAGGGTTATGGGACTTGTCCTGCAAGGTCATTTGATGATGTCCAATAAGTTTGTGAAGATGCAAAGCAATAGCATCTGTGGTTTGTGAGAAAAAACCTTGCATGCAAAACTTTAACCAGAATTTCTAAGTTCAAAAAGGGGCATAATTGTGTCAAAATATGATATAGGGTTATGGGACTTGTCCTGCAAGGTCATTTGATGATGTCCAATAAGTTTGTGAAGATGCAAAGCAATAGCATCTGTGGTTTGTGAGAAAAAGCCTTGCATGCAAAACTTTAACCAGAATTTCTAAGTTCAAAAAGGGGCATAATTGTGTCAAAATATGATATAGGGTTATGGGACTTGTCCTGCAAGGTCATTTGATGATGTCCAATAAGTTTGTGAAGATGCAAAGCAATAGCATCTGTGGTTTGTGAGAAAAAGCCTTACATGCAAAACTTTAACCAGAATTTCTAAGTTCAAAAAGGGGCACAATTGTGTCAAAATATGATATAGGGTTATGGGACTTGTCCTACAAGGTTATTTGATGATGTCCAATAAGTTTGTGAAGATGCAAAGCAAAAGCATCTGTGGTTTGTGAGAAAAAACCTTGCATGCAAAACTTTAACCAGAATTTCTAAGTTAAAAAAGGGGCATAATTGTGTCAAAATATGATATAGGGTTATGGGACTTGTCCTGCAAGGTCATTTGATGATGTCCAATAAGTTTGTGAAGATGCAAAGCAATAGCATCTGTGGTTTGTGAGAAAAAACCTTGCATGCAAAACTTTAACCAGAATTTCTAAGTTCAAAAAGGGGCATAATTGTGTCAAAATATGATATAGGGTTATGGGACTTGTCCTGCAAGGTTATTTGATGATGTCCAATAAGTTTGTGAAGATGCAAAGCAATAGCATCTGTGGTTTGTGAGGAAAAAACCTTGCATGCAAAACTTTAACCAGAATTTCTAAGTTCAAAAAGGGGCATAATTGTGTCAACGCCAATGCCGACGCCGACGCCAATGCCGACGCCGACGCCAATGCCGACGCCGACGCCGACGCCAATGCCGACGCCGACGCCGACGCCAACGCCAACACCAACGTCAACGCCGACGCCAACGCCGACGCCAACGCCGACGCCAACGCCGACGCCAACGCCGACGCCAACGCCGACGCCAACGCCGACGCCAACGCCGACGCCAACGCCGACGCCAACGCCGACGCCAACGCCGACGCCAACGCCGACGCCAACGCCGACGCCAACGCCGACGCCAACGCCGACGCCAACGCCGACGCCAACGCCAACGCCGACACCAACGCCAACGCCAACACCCACGCCGACGCCAACACCGACGCCGACGCCAACACCGACGCCAACACCGACACCGACGCCAACACCGACGCCAATGCCAACGTCAACACCAACGCCGACGCCGATGCACAGGTGACTGTAATAGCCGTCATATTCTTCGAATGGTCGAGCTAAAAACTGTAAATATATTGAAATGAGTTGAAAGCAATGTGGCAAAGGAAACATAGCTCAGTCTGTGGAAAAGGGTTAAATACTTTAGGGTCCCACTCAATTAACGGAATTATAAAGCGCCATTTTTGTGCTGTAATTCAAATTCATTGGCGGGTAACTCCTAATGAATATTATGTTTTACGTAAACCCAATTTCTCTGATCGCAATACCTTAAGATATTCGCGTGGAATTATTATTTTCAAAGATGTAACAGTCAAAGCAAGTTATGATCCAAATTTTATTCGAGTTAATGGAATTATAAGCGAGATATAGCTTTTAATGTAATGTAAAACTACTGCTCGGGGACATCACTGAA
Source organism: Serripes groenlandicus (assembly GCA_031761405.1). Lineage (NCBI taxonomy): Eukaryota > Metazoa > Mollusca > Bivalvia > Cardiida > Cardiidae > Serripes > Serripes groenlandicus. Next base: position 62,024,894 of record JASEVX010000008.1, read on the forward strand.
GTGACGTGAGGTCCGAGTAAAAACTCGCAAATCAGATGTTTTTTTTTCCATTTATAAGAAGTGTCATATAATTGCGATGCGCTGCTGTCATAGGGCAATTATATATATCTTATTTTACAGCTATTAAACACGGTAAGTAATCTTCGGACGTCATCGATAATGCAAAAAATAAAAACGGAAGCTTGAATCCAATTAAGAACTCATTTGAAAATCGGGAACAACTGAAAAAGATATTTTGATAAAACCACAAAACTACGCTTTTTTCGAAAGGAATTTTTTTTCTTTTCTCTTTTGCACGCATTTGAAATGCGGTATAAGGCGCTTTGTCATAAATTGATACAGCAAAATATGTCGAATAATTAAAAATCAAATGTCACCTCAGAGATGTCCCGGGCCGTAGAACAGGAAATGTACTTTGTCAATATAAAGTAAAAACCTATTTTTAGGTTATAAACGATTGATTGATTAGAGCCATTATTGCCATTTTTAACATTTTCTCAGTCATATCACGGCGGCCAGTTCACCTACTCATGTATTTCCTGGTTTTCTAAGACCAGTACTCCAAACAACAATATTCCCAAGCAACTGGCTGCTTTTCCACATAGACTTAGCCCATTGGTGGAAGACAAATCACGCATGTCGCATTGACTTTTATCAAACGTCGGAAAGAAAGTTGGCCGAGCCGGTATTCGAACTCACAATCCCTGGATTAACAGCTCGCGTCGCTTTTGACTGACCTACCGGGGCTCGGCTAGAATATAAACGAGACTGGCACCTGTGGTTTAGAACATTTATGAACCTCATTAGAGGCATGAATGCAGTTGAAGACTTTTAACATTTAGAGTTTCGGCTGGTCAGAATGGGGGGGGAGGATTCTTATTTAGTCAATGATAAGGTTTCGAGTATTTGCAATTCGATCTTGGTCTACATCATTCCTAAAATGTGTATAACGTCACATTACGTAAATAGAGGATATTACACGAGTGGTCATTCAATACGAATTTTTTTAAACGAGTTTAATAAAATTTTGTATTGAATGACCACGAATGTTATCTTCTATTTATATCATAAATTCCAATTCGACAATTATTAGTGCAAAATATATATAACGTCGCTATATAGCGCGGTCATTTTCAATGCTTTTCATTATGACGTTACGTAGCATTGTTATTACACTAGTTATATACCGAAAAATATAGAATGACGTTATTTCACGCTGGCGACGTCATTTATGATATAAGATAAAAGTATCAAATATTTACAACCGACGTCCTTTGGTTCCAAACATCTGTTTGGAAACGAACACCGACCTGTGGAACCTTGTGACTGATAGTTGATCCAGAGCAGCCTGTCATTCCGCACAGTCTGAGCAGGATCGTCGTTGTTCGCTTCCAAGTCGCACAAGAATCTCATGATCCTTTAGAGAATTGTTAATATGACCTAAACCAAACACACAGCTATGTATTTTAATTGTTCATTACTCTAGATAAGGAGCGTTTTGCTTGTTCTTAAATCCTTATATTAATCCACTAACCCTATAATGTAGGTACTCAAAACGATTCTTTTGAGTACCTACAACATAGGGTTAGGTTGGATAATAAGTGAGATATTGTGGGGAAAAGAGCGATTAACCCTTTCCTTATCTGGACCTCTGAACAAATTGCTATTAACCCTTTCCCCTCATATAGAAGCTTTCTGACGCCTCTGCAGTAGACGGCCTTTTTTAAACATAGTGACAAAAGAAGAAATTGCTCAAAACGAGCAATTTCTCCTTTTGCCACAATGTTTACCACCTTTAGTCATAGGTTATCCATTCAATTATAGAGATATTCTATTTTTTGACAAAATAAGTTCAAAGTCGTCTGCTGCAGAATTGTCGTATGAGGGAAAGGGTTAACTGCGGATTTCACGTGAGCTTGCTCATTTAGTACACATTGTGTTTTACCAAGAACGATCGGAGTTCACCTACATCAGGGCGAATATCGGACAGGAACGCCGTGTCACCTTTAACATGTAAATGGGAGAGACTAGTTTCGGTAAGTTTGCTAATGGAATGTTCCTCTACACCAAAAATAGTTAATAACCCCGTCGAATTGACCACATCGATGTGTGAACTGCACCGTTTCACATCGTGATGGAATACACAATGGATAGGTTGTCTATGAAGTATGATCGATGTCCCAATTATAGTCAGGTCATTTGAAACTAAAAGTTTTAAATTAGCAATGTTTGTATCGCAGGGAAGCTGGATTTCCGGAGATCCCGGAATGTACCGAGACAACAGTTGTCCCGTAATGTCTTTACCGCGTTTAGCGCTTGCTACATCACCGAATTCCATATTGGCAACGTTATCGGAACCTCCATTGGCAACTCCATTGAAAATGTTTGGATTCCTATTTAAATTCGTATTGGTTTCACCTGTATTCGTATTGGTTACAGCAAAAATCTGTATCGGGTTCAGAAATATATCACTTAAGAGTATGTTATAGAGTGTTTGGTGAGTGTATCGATCCTCTTCTAAAGAAGATTCTGTGGATTTATATTCGATCTGTAGAATAAACTCAGACAAAGTTTTAATTTTGTCAAATATGCCTGATCCAAGCCCCCGTCCATCATCGGTCCCCATGGTTCTGTCCAACATGACTTCTAGCCACCCATTTTCTAGAGAAGCAACGCCATTTGGCTGAGCTGAATGTAGAGTCAATCTTTTCTTGGTGTCTTCGATCATAGCCATTGAGCTGATTGGATAATAATTCGATTCAATCAATCTGTCTGGATATGTCTTTCTACCCATTAACTGGAAGCTGTTTTGATCGGTGAAGAACATGTTCTCATTATGTATATCGGTGTTGAGGCGAAGTATGACTTCCGTGTCACCGGAAGGATAGACGCCATTCGCAAGGTCGATCACGTTACTCACGTGAAGACCTTGACCTTGTGCACCGGAAGTGTTATACAGTCGTAAACGTTGGGAGAATCCATTCGAAAAGAAGCAATTAATTTCGGATAATAATGGTCCCTGCGTGACGTATACATTAACTACGTTATAAAGACCTGGGATTTGTTCGGCAGGACCGGCCGGACCAAAGAGGTAGGCGCCGCTTGCTTGTGATCGGTACTTCATGAATCGCGATGTTATGAGAGTTACCCGCCCCTTACTGTCTGTTATACTACGAAGCTGACATGTTTTAGATTCCACTTCGACTTTGAGGCGCTTGGTTTTGATTGAAACTGTGTCTTCGCCACCAATTAAACGTTCCCTAAAGACTGTCTGTTTTTTCTGTTTTGTCTCTTTAATCAATACTGTTTGGATTTCAAACGGTGCGAGTTTAACATGGAACGATAGGATATATCCGAGTCTTCCTGGCACCACAGAATGGTCAATTTTTGAAAGTTGATAGAATATTGATTGGTTACCTATTGCAACATCGATATTTTCATTGTCAATAAGGATATTTATGATTTCTTGTCGAGATTTTTCGAGTGGATTCGCAACAACTACCATCAATCCTCCATTTATAAGTCTGTACAGCTGATCGGACCGAATGTTCTTGGATTCTACCTTTTCATAGTTTTCTTGCAGAATATTTGGGTTTGAACCTTTACCTTGAGTAAGTAATGAAACAAGCGCCATCTTAAGGGCTTGTTGGGATTTGTCTAAAGCAGACATGAGACGCATTTCGTAATCATAAACCACATACGGCACGCTAGTTCCGGTTATACCATCATGATGCTGGTATATACCCAATTCCCGGCGTGCAGCTCTAAGATTATCTAAAATATGTCTGAACTCATTCTGGATATCATTGCACCTCTTTTGAATGAAACAAGAGTGATATAAAATAACAGAGAATACGTCGGCAGCTTTCAAGACTGGTTCAACTTCTCTTGATAATTTCTTTACCCACGGGCGAGTGGTATAATAACCAGTCCAGTAGGCGTCTTCGCGATCTGAATAGGGGAAGAAATCCCCGCTTAGAACAGGAAACTTAGGATGATTACTGTTCTTTGAAGTATGTTTGCCCGACTCTTGTTTTCGGACATTGTCAAAGTATTCTTTAATAGTCCCAAACTTTATTTTCATTTTCCAATCCGATCTGTTATTGACATACTCCATTAGCTTCATGTAGTTGTTGTACGTATTGTCCCAGGCTCGCCCTTGGCTGTAGGAGTTATCCTCCCCTAGAAATATGACGAGGTTGTTGTATTCATAGATTCCCGCTGTCAGTTTATAAGTTTTATACAGTGCTGTAGCTAATCGTTCGATGTTGTCATTAGTCACATGAGAGACGTATCCAACATCCTGATCCATATGTAAGAAGTTAAACTGTTTACAAATATCTTGGACAGGTCCACACACGTCGCTGGCCCAATAATTGGAATATGGCATGACATTTGTCAATATATCTTTGGACGAATCCTTCCTCCAATACGGCCGCCACATAAACTCCAAACTTCTGGATTTCATTAACGTTGCTTTGATTGCTTGATGAATTCGTAATATCACTAGATTGTTCATTCCACTGGCTTTCCAAATGTAAGGCATAGTGCTTGAAAACCCGAACGGGTCATTGACCCAGGCGTTTTCAGGAATGACTCCGAGATTTTCTTTAAGCCATTGATGCCCCTCGATCAGCTGATCGATAACACTTGTGTATCGCGTCAGGGCCTCGTCCGGCATTACCCAACCTCCCAGTACAATCTCCAATTGTCCTCGCTTGATTAACTCTCGTACCTGAAACGCAAAAAGAGCAGTACTTTAGGAAAACCAGTCATATGTTTTTTTTTGCGACCAGTGTAGATCCAGATCACCCCGATTCCCCTTACAGTTTGGTCTGTTTCTATACTGTTCGTAAGATTTATTTATTTATTGGGGTTTTACGCCGCTTTCAACAATATTTCAGTTATATCACGGCGATAGTTCACTTATTCATGATCCCTGGGTAAACAAACCAGTACTAGGCTAGAAAATGTGCCTTGCCCAAGGGAACTCCACCATGACCGCAGTCCCGCGACTGGGGGATCGAACCTGGGACACCCGGTTTCGAAATCCCCGACGCTAACCACTCGACCACAGCGGTTTCCTGTTCGTAAGAGAAAGGTTCGGAAACCTTTGACAAATAAAGCCACTAGAGGACTAGATAAGGTGGGTTAACATTTATTATCACCACAGCATCTCTCTAATAACTCAACCAAACCCTATGCGGTGCGTACTCATTGAGACGGTTCTTGTGAGTACCGACAACATAGGTTTTGAGTGTTAAATTTCTTATTTAAGAACATGAAAAACGCTCCTGATCTAGAGCTTACATAACAAATTACTTAATATGCTCCACTCTGTCATTCTTGGTTCTAATAGGTTCGTGTGACGCATACATTTTCAAGGATTTCGTGTTTTTTTTTCATTATTTGCCGAGCCCCGGTAGATCAGTCAGTTGCGACGCGGGCTGTCAATCCAGGGACTCTGTGTTCAAACCTCAGTCCGGCCAACATTCCATCCGACGTTTGACGTTTGGCAGCGTCATGTTGTCTTCCATATATGGGCAAACATTGTTTGTGTAAAATCAGCCAGTTGCTTTTAGAGATTGTTGTGTGAAATAATAGTTTGATGGAGAAAGCCAGGAAACACATGAATAGGGTGAATTGGCAACCGTGATATAACTAACAAGAAATATCTTTTAAAAAGATAAACGGCGATCAATATGAGAAAACACTAAGAAATGTAACATGCGCATTCAAGGCCGAGAATATGTCACATGACTGGAGATTACGCGAGGCTCCCAAGAGGTGTATACATTTCAATTGACGATAAATAACTAAAAACTTATCATGTTTCAAAAATATTTAATATTTTGCTTTTAAATATTATATTTTCATACGTTTTCACGGATTTTTTTCACTGAAATTTATTTCTTAAGGAAAACAATTAAAGGTTAGTATGCAGAACATTTCATTTTAAAACTTCGCCTTATTAGTGCCTCGCGTAGGATCGCCAACTTAACTATGAACCAATCAAAACGTTTCATTTCATTTATTTCTTCGACATTATTCATTAAATACAACGTTTGATTGGTCTACAATCTAGCTAATTTGTTTAACATCTAGGTCAAAACTGAGGTTAAACAGCTATCGCCAATAAAATAATGTTGAAAACGGCGTTAAACCCGAATCAATCAGATCAATCAATCTTTAATTCTTGGTTTCGTCAGGCACCACCAACTTCCGAGGTCTAAACACAAACGCACAGTGCGTGTTTACCTTTTGTCATTTGAAACTACGGACGAACCTTGACGAAACTTGAATTTGAATTAAGCCTTGCGAAAAACCATTGATTGATTGATTGGGGTTTAACGCCGTTTTTAACAATTTCTCAGTTATATCACGGCGGCCAGTTCACCTACTCATGCATTTCCGGGTTTTTCTCACACCAGTACTCCACACAACAATCTTCCCAAGCAATTGCGAAAAACCAACCTTAGAACATTTTTGACAAGTGTAGAAAATGAGCGATTGTCACATTCATTCAATGATATCTGCTATATGTTAGAGGCTTGATAAATACTTCATTGAATTATAAATTGAACAGTGTAGCTCCAGATCAGACTGCGGGGATGAACATGATGATCTAGGTCTTCTTTGGTCGAAAACACCCCATATGTTTTTTTCCAAAACGCTGCTCAATTATTAGATAGTAAACAAGGAAAGACACAAGTCTAGCTGATTGCAGACGCAGTCTGGTACACTGTTCTCCAGCTCGAGCTTCGATGGCTTAGTCGGTAACAGATAGGGCTGTCGGTACAAGGATCGAACTCAGGCTCGGTGAAAATTCTTTCCGAAGATTGACAAACGTTATTATGACCATAGTCAGGCGTCTCTCACAGATTGAATAAAAAGTGCATGTAGCCTAGATATGCGTAGTCAGTTGCCATGGAATAATTATAAGTGGAGAACTTATGTGAGAAAGCAAGGACACACATGAGTAGGCCAACTGGGTACCCTGGTATAACTATAATACAGTATAATCAAAGCACTGAAAGTGCTGTGGGACGGTACCCTGGTATAACTTCCATATCATATATTCCAATCAGCTAATTAATGCTTGCCAAATGCAGGAAGTTGGTATCTTGTTCGAGGAAAATTTTAACATAGACGCGGCCATTTCCGACTATTGAACATTCTTCTACTGATCCCAGTTTAACTGTTATAATGTTTACCTTTTCTTTCTGTGTATCCGTTATATCCCTGAACCACCTCTCTAAGAACACGGTTTCTACCCACTGGAAGGTCATGTTTGGGTATTGTGTCAGTTTCTGTATCATCAGTGTTAGGACATCTGAAATATACATATTGGAATAATTTAGGTTTCCATTTCATAGTGCACTAATTCATGTTTTACGTCATTTTACGTCATTGAATGTCAATTATATCACGACCGGCGATAGTGCACTTATTCATGCTTTACGTCATTGAATGTCAGTTATATAACGACCGCCGATAGTGTACTAATTCATGTTTTACGTCATTGAATGTCCGTTATATAACGACCGGCGATAGTGCACTAATTAAAGGTTTTATATCAGTGCATGTCAGTTATATAACGACCGGCGATAGTGTACTAATTCATGTTTTACGTCATTGAATGTCCGTTATATAACGACCGGCGATAGTGTACTAATTCATGTTTTACGTCATTGAATGTCCGTTATATAACGACCGGCGATAGTGTACTAATTCATGTTTTACGTCATTGAATGTCAGTTATATAACGACCGGCGATAGTGCACTAATTCATGTTTTACGTCATTGAATGTCCGTTATATAACGACCGGCGATAGTGTACTAATTCATGTTTTACGTCATTGAATGTCAGTTATATAACGACCGGCGATAGTGTACTAATTTATGTTTTACGTCATTGAATGTCCGTTATATCACGACCGGCGATAGTGCACTTGTTAGTGTTTTACGTCATTGAATGTCCGTTATATCACGACCGGCGATAGTGCACTAATTCATGTTTTACGTCAATGAATGTCCGTTATATCACGACCGGCGATAGTGCACTAATTCATGTTTTACGTCATTGAATGTCCGTCATATCACGACCGGCGATAGTGCACTACTAATTCATGTTTTACGTCATTGAATGTCCGTTATATCACGACCGGCGATAGTGTACTAATTCATGTTTTACGTCATTGAATGTCTGTTATATAACGACCTGCGATAGTGGACTAATTCATGTTTTACGTCATTGAATGTCCGTTATATAACGACCGGCGATAGTGCACTAATTCATGTTTTACGTCATTGAATGTCCGTTATATAACGACCGGCGATAGTGTACTAATTCATGTTTTACGTCATTGAATGTCCGTTATATCACGACCGGCGATAGTGCACTAATTCATGTTTTACGTCATTGAATGTCCGTTATATAACGACCGGCGATAGTGTACTAATTCATGTTTTACGTCATTGAATGTCCGTTATATCACGACCGGCGATAGTGCACTAATTCATGTTTTACGTAATTGAATGTCCGTCATATCACGACCGGCGATAGTGCACTACTAATTCATGTTTTACGTCATTGAATGTCCGTTATATCACGACCGGCGATAGTGTACTTATTCATGTTTTACGTCATTGAATGTCCGTTATATAACGACCTGCGATAGTGGACTAATTCATGTTTTACGTCATTGAATGTCCGTTATATAACGACCGGCGATAGTGCACTAATTCATGTTTTACGTCATTGAATGTCCGTTATATCACGACCGGCGAGAGTGCACTACTAATTCATGTTTTACGTCATTGAATGTCAGTTATATAACGACCGGCGATAGTGCACTACTTCATGTGTTACAATGTTTTTAACTTTTTTCAATAATTATCCTTTGATTAATAGAGAGTTTCCATATTTTTACACTTAACTTTGTCTATGTCGCCTGCTGCAGTTGTATTGTATGTCGGAAAGGTTTGAACACCTCTGTCTACATCCGAGAACTATGAAACTCAAGATAAGCTTGCACCTTCGACAACGTTTTCTCAATTATAATAAGCAAAACTATCTTCATGTATTAAATAAACTAGTCCAAAATCTGTGACGACGATACCAGTAACATTATTACGTCTAGTTACGGGTTAATATTTCATTTCATTTTTTTTTTCGATATCAGATATACATTTCATCCGAGTTTTTTATTAATATGTCAATCAACTATGACATTTTAATATTAGATGTAGTTCCGAGGTTGGGCATTAATAAGAATATAAATCAGAAAACCTTGTCAATTTGAAGTTATTTATGATGTAGAATTATACAGAAACATGGCATATATGAGAACAGAGCAACGCCACACGAAAACACACCGTCGTGATTTGTCTGTATTTAATAGTTATTAAGATCGCTGTTTTAATTTCGTCTTCGTGTAGGCGCTTCGGGGAAACATAATAATCTAGTATCCGCGTTGCCAGTACGTGTGTCCGTCCGTGCTATTTTCAGCAACTACTGACTGTAATTCTATGAAACGTCTTGAGAAGCCTCAAAACCAAGGAGAGACGCGCCTATTATAAAATGAGGATTCAAGCAAACCAGTCTAGAGATGTAGTCTGATTTATGGAAACTTTAAGTTTTTCTTGAAATAGAGTTGAAGTTGTATGTGGGCTTTCTATAGAGATTGAGCTTTACCCTTATATTTTGAAAACCCATTTCGTTTCGATGAAACCATTGAATGTCGGGTTTCACGGAAATTATTGTTATATACTGGGTATTTCACCGAAATTACTGTTATATACTGGATTCTTCACGGAAAGCATTGTATTGTATTGGCTTTTCGCAGAAATTATTGTAATTTACTGGGTTCTCATTATATTGTACTGGCTTTTTGCAGAAATTACTGTAATATACTAGGTTTTCACGAAAATTACTGTAATATACAGGGTTTTTACGGAGACTGCTACATAATATACTGGGTTTTCACGGAAATAACTGTATTATACTGAGTCTTTACGGAGACTGCTGTTATATACTGGGGTTTTACGGAAATAACTGTATTATACTGAGTTTTTACGGAGACTGCTGTAATATACTGGATTGACTCGAAATTTATTGTAGTATACTGGGATTTTACGGAAATTACTTTCATACAATGGGTTTCTTACGAATATTTCTGTATTATACAGGGTTTTCACAAAGAATTACTGTATTATACTAAGATTTCACGCAAATTACTGAGATATACTGGGTTTTCACGGCAATTACTGTAATATACTGGGTTTTCATCATGGTAATTACTGTAATATACTGGATTGCCACGTAAATTACTGTAGTATACTGGATTTTAAGTAAATTACTGTAACATTCTGGATTTTCACGAAACATGTTTCGGTTACCGTCTCATTTGAATGCCCGAGGCTAATATGACGGTTTTTAGATTAAAAAGAACGTTTGTTAAACATTGTACCCATTGACAATTGTAAATACGATTTTTATAGAGAGTTGAAAACATCGTTTTGAAAATGAGCAATTGCTAATGTTTTAGCAATTTATCCTTTTGTAACAATTGAACTACGAAACAGCTGCTGCAGAGCTGTCACTTCTCGTCTATGTCAGGAATACGTAAACAACTATCAAATTACGCATTGTGAAGTGGAGCAGCTTCACTAGTCGCCGGGCAGAAGCGACGTATATCTTTAATAGGTTTTCGGAAATGACATGGGAGGACGAGTTATTATTATATATTTTTTTTTAAATGTCTTGAACATATTACAATTGCGTTTGTTTAAAAACACTTAGTTATGACACATCTAAAATGAAATAAATAGTCCGATCTTTTAAGTATTTGCAGTTTCTTTATTTTGACTCGAATTTATGTTTTCTTTGTTTTATTTACGAAGACAATACAGTCCCTATTAGACTTGCAGTAGACTGTTATGTGTCAATATCGAGATAAAAATCACGTCGAGTTCTCCTTTTAATAGCAATTTTAACCTACTGAATGTTATTTTCATGTTTAGCCCTTTCCCTCATACCACAATTCTGCAGCAGACGACTTTGAACGTATTTTGTCAAAACATAGAATATCTCCATAATTGAATGGATAACCTATGACAAAAAGTGAAAAACATTGTGGCAAAAGGAGAAATTGCACGTTTTGTGCAATTTCTTCTTTTGTCACTATGTTTTCAAAAAAGCCGTCTGCTGCAGAGGCGTCCGAAAGCGCTTATATGAGGGAAAGGGTTAAAGAGATGTCTTGTTTTTAGATGTTTAGGTACGAATGTACCGGAAGTGAATTGTAATTGTTTTTTAGGAAGGCGTCGTGATTAAATTTACATCGTTTAATTATTAATCAAGACTAAGCCTTTATTTCTTATTAATCAACCTTAAGTGAAACTAAATATGCTAATTAGTGAAGTCATAAATCAGTTTAAAACTGAAGGGAAATTTCACAGCATAACGGCTGAATTGTACACACAGTAAGTTAACCCTTTCCCTCATACGACAATTCTGCAGCAGACGACTTTGAACATATTTTGTCAAAAAATAGAAAATCTCTATAATCGAATTGATAACCTATGACTAAAAGTGGAAAACATTGTGGCAAAAGGAGAAATTGCTCGTTTTGAGCAATTTCTTCTTTTGTCACTATGTTTTCAAAGAGCCGTCTGCTGCAGAGGCGTCAGAAAGCGTCTATATGAGGTAAAGGGTTAATTAAAGCGTGTTCAGTCCGTTGAAAAATATAGCGGTCTAGTGTTAAATCTAACCACAGACCAAATGTATACAATTTATTTATTTATTGGGGTTTTAAGCCGCTTTCAACATTATTTCAGTTATATCACGGCGACAGTTCACTTATTCATGATCCCTGGGTAAACAAACCAGTACTAGGCTAGAAAATGTGCCTTGCCCAAGGGCACTCCACCCCAAATGTATACAAAGAACGGGACGGATTTTGAAAACGGTGTAGCAAATGGAGACAATGATCGTAATGAGAAAGTTTTCCATTGATGACAATGTTTTCAACTCTATTCAATAAGTATATACGTGTACCTCGTTTTAAAGGGACTTTCCATATTGAAGTGCGAACTTCAAAAAGACGCCTGCTGCCGATTTTGTTGCATGCAGAGAACAGTTGTCCAAAATAGTGAAATCCCCACAAGTAAACTCTTCCATTATTCGAACCGTTGTAATAACAGTGTTTGGTATATTTTGATAATTAAAATGCAACTAATGCCGACTCTATTCAATAAGTATATACTTGGTTTTAAAGGGAGATTGAAGTGAGATCTTCAGAAAGACGTCTTCTGTCGAAATTATTTGTATGTAGAGAACAGTTTTCCACAATAGTGAATTCGGAAATGAACCCTTTCAGTGCTAAAGTAAACTCTTCCGTAATTCGGACCGTTGTAATAACAGTGTTTGGTATATTTTGATAATTAAAATGCAACCAATGTCGATTCGGATCTTATTCTTCCAAACGAGCATCGGTAGCCCAGTCCAGGGGTTGTGAGTTCGAATTCCAGCTCGGCCAATTTTCTTTCTGACATTTGATACAAGAGGACCATGATGGCCCTATGATGGCCCTACATTGCTCACCTGATTTAATAGAACTTCAATAGTTTTCAAAGTCTTTACTCTATATATATAAAATCCAGGGGTTGTGAGTTCGAATTCCAGCTCGGCCAACTTCCTTTCTGACGTTTGATACATGTCAATGCGACAAGCGTCCTTCGTCTTCCACCAATGGGCAAACAACCTATGTGGAAAAGCAGCCAGTTGCTTGGGAAATTCGTTGTGTGGATTACTGGTATGGGAGAAGCCAGGAACACAAGAGTAGGTGAACTGGCCGCCGTGATATGACTGAATGTTTTGTTGAAAACGGCGTAAAACCCCCAATCAATCAAACCTCATACAGAAAGTTCAAGCGTCGTCTGCTACGATAACGTTTAGAGGAAAAATATCAAATCTCTTAACCCTTTCCCTCATACGACAATTCTGCAGCAGACGACTTTGAACATATTTTGTCAAAACATAGAAAATCTCCATAATTGAATGGATAACCTATGACAAAAAGTGGAAAACATTGTGACAAAAGGAGAAATTGCACGTTTTGTGCAATTTCTTCTTTTGTCACTATGTTTTCAAAAAGCCGTCTGCTGCAGAGGCGTTAGAAAGCGTCTATATAAGGGAAAGGGTTAAAGTGACATTATCTGTTTGATTCAGTGTTGAGAACTTGTTCGTTTAAAAGCAGATTCACCTTTTCCACAAAATTGTTAGATTTTGCTTGTTGTAAAGATATCAAAATTGAGCCGTCCCGCGAGAAAACCAACATTATGGCCATCTGCGTAAAGTATCGATCCAGATCAGCCTTCGCAGACTGATCCGGGCCGACACATTCCGTCTCAGGGGGACAGAGGTATAGAGTAATGATTCCTGAACTAGAAAATCTACAGGAGACGAAAAGTTTCTACCCGGATAAGCCTGTGCGGCATGCTTAGGCTGATCCGGATCGATACTTTACGCAGAGTCCACACTGTTGGTTTTCTCGTGGAACGGCTCATATGTCGTTTTGTATCAGCGAACGGTTTGCTTTAAATTGAGTTATGTAATGTAGTTATAGCAGGGACGTAGATAAGAGGGATAAGTGACTGAATTATATACTAAAATATCACCCGTGCCAACATTTGTAGCAAGTAAAACTCAAACACTATTCAAGATATGAAAATAACAAAGATACTTTCTAGAAGTTCAAACATTCTTCTATTGCAGTAGATAAAAATATTTTAATATACTACAGGTTTTGATAATATGTTATCCTTATGAAAAATGTCAGTCTATTCATTTTTGGAAAATAATAATATAATTCAGAAATCCCAATATCTGTGTCTTTTAAACCAGTCATTGTTCAAAATACAAAGAAATTCCAGTTGTTCATTGTATCTCTAACTTTAGTTGAAATATTAAGCTTTCAGAATATGTATGTTTTGTTTATGTGCCAAATGTGACTTCAAAGTTTTATTTGCTACAAAATGTGAACTAAAATTGTCCAAATGTTCACATTTTGTAGCAAATAGAACATTTCAACTAAAGTTAGAGATATTGGGATTTTGGAATTATATTATTTTTTTCCAAAATTTAATAGACTGACATTTTTCATAAGCATAACATATTATCAAAACCTGAAGTATATTAAAATACATTTATCTATTGCAACAGATGAATGTTTAAACTTTCAGAATTTTTATTTTTTATTTTCATATCTTCAATAGTTTTTGAGTTTTACTTGCTACACTTGTTGGGACGGGTGCTATTTTAGTTTACAACTGAGTTACTTATCCCTCTTATCTTTGTCCCTGGCAGAACCAAGCTTAAGTTGTATCATTCAAAACGAGCACCTGGTCAGGATTATTAATTTTTAACCCTTTCCTTCATACGACAATTTTGCAGCAGACGACTTTGAACATATTTTGTCAAAAAAAAGAAAATCTCTATAATTGAATGGATAACCTATGACTAAAAGTGGAAAATATGGTGACAAATGGAGAAATTGCTCGTTTTGAGCAATTTCTTCTTTTGTCACTATGTTTTCAAAAAGCCGTCTGCTGCAAAGGCGTCAGAAAGCGTCTATATGAGGGAAAGTGTTAAATGATGTTTTCTGCCACTGCGGCAGTATTGAAAAAGTTTTGCTACTTTTCTCCCAAAATTTTCAACTTTGTATCAAAGCAATGATACAGTTTAGTTATCTATCCCTCTTATCTACGTCCCTGCTATCATGTACGGGCATCTGACAGATGCAGTAAGTTTCAAGAGACAGAATTAGATATGTACAATGGAGTCCGGGTGCGATACCTTAGCTCTTTCCGAAAAGACCCTTTGGTTCTTTAACTATTTCAGCGCCAAAGGCATTATTCAGGTTTTTGCAAACAATACTGATTCAGGCGAGTCAGCTCGTAACGAGCTGTCTCACCTGAAATCAGCATTGTTTGCCTGTTAGTTATCAAAATAGTCCAAAATTTAATTATATGAGAAATGAAGACGCCCGATTTTGAACATGGAAGAGTCTACTGTAAACAATTCGGCGCTGAAAGAGTTAACGTGCTCAGTATAAAGCACCAATACACGCGAGGTCAATTTTACTCGAATGGATCAGTAATTAAGCGACCGTTCGTTGATTAGGAGACACTTAAAATAACCTGAGACATTCCAAGAAGACTGATCTGGATATGAGCGACATACCTCTAGGCTGACAGTCCAGCGTGTTAAACCAATATATCACTGGACTACTTAATGTTCAGAAGTACGTTAATTTAGACGGATAGGGGTCATTGAATTACTTGAAGAAACTGTTAGGCCTCTCCGTTATTCTTAAAATTGTATTAACTCTTTCAGCACCAAAGGCAATATTGAGGTTTTTGCAAACAATACTGATTCAGGCGAGTCAGCTCGTAACGAGCTGTCTCACCTGAAATCAGCATTGTTTGCATTTTAAGTATCAAAATAGTCCAACAGTTTTATAACATGAGACATGGAGCCGCCCAATTTTTAACATGGAAGAGTTTACTTTAAACAATTCGGCGCTGAAAGAGTTAACTGTTTTCGTGTAACCTAAAAATCACAATTGGTACCGACGAGCGATGTCAATTCAGTCGTCGTGACTTCGAAACCAGGTCTCGGCCATCCATTATTTCCGATGATTGATTAAAGACACTATGACCTGCGCCATTCAACTTCTAATGGGCCGAATAGTCTAAGTGTGTAAGTAGCCAATTGCCTAGGAAGTATGGTGTGTGGGAAACAGTTGTGGAAAAGAAAGCCATGGAACACATGTACGATTAATTGGCCCACGTTATATTACTGAAGTACCATTGAAATTATTCAACAAGAGTTGCTGCAAGATGCAGCATTTGGCTGTTAACGCGGGAATCAGCATGTTATGGCTTAAGAAGTACCGTTCGATTCGAAAAACACATAACAATAGGGTTTTTAGTTAAATACGTAAAACGCAAACAAAAATACCTTTTCCCAACGTGTTGACCTCGATCTCCCAAAATTATTGTAAACATTTGTCTGTGCATGCGCGTCCTTTTCCCTCCCTTAATATATTCTTAAAATCGCAAATATTTAGCACGATAACTTCGCATTTATGAAAATATTCCAATCTAGTGACGAACTGCTACGGAAATATCCGAGAGCTGACGATAAAATACGGCGCATGCGAAATCAAGACGATTAACACGTCGCATGCGCAAGCCCATTGCACCAATGATAGTTCTAAACACAACCAATAAGTGTTCTCCTTAGATCAATACTAAAACATTATACCATCATCTATTTTCAGGTTTTCCGTTCGAGTACTTAAAGGTCTCGGCGCTTTACGTATGACGTCGATATTCCTTGACATTATATAGACTTCGGTGATTACCGTCTGAACTTGTCAGAGATCGGTATTGTTCGTGTGCCTACCGCTAATTTCCGCTGGAAATGAGCGGCAAACCAACGTAAAATACCAATCTCAAACGTCTACCTTTGCATCAGCACCAGTGCATATATTGGTTGTGTTTAGAACTACCACTGGTGCAATGGGCAATTGGCTTGCGCATGCGTCGTGTTAATCGTCTTGATCGCGTATGCGCCGTATTTTACCGTCAGCTGTCGGATATTTCCGTAGCAGTTCGTCACTAGTTTGTTCTTTATTTCGCATAATTTCCCGTCAGGATTAGGTACCTTTTTCATCTTATATATTAATGATGTTAGGCTCCAAGGGACATTCGAAAAACCGCCTTCATGGAATAGTGATATAAGCGTCCGACTGACGAGTGGGATACTCATCTTCTATCACGGGTCGGCGCATAAGAAACTTTAGCTTTGTTTGTTTGTTTGGAGTTTAACGCCGCTTTCAACAGCTTTGGTCATATCACGGTGGTCGGTGCACCTACCCATGTTTTCCTGGCTTTCCCACACCAGTATTTACACAACATTCTTTCGAAGCCACTGACTACTTTCTCACATAGATCAGAGGTGAGAGGCAATGGAAAACATCACCCGAAAGAATGTCGCCGCAACCGGGTATCGAACCCGTGACCTCCAGATCACGAGTCAGATACGCTACCAATTGAGCTACCCGGCCGGGTCAGAAACTATAGCAATAATGATAATGCAAAACCATTAACCCTTGTTAACCATTACCGCCATACAACACATCTACACTAGAAGATTTTGAAAGTAAACAGGCAAGAAACTTTCTACTAATGGAAGTATACTACAGTAAATACTGCATGTAGATAGAGGTATAAGCATTGATGCAATCGGATAAATTACGCAATGTTTCCAAAATGTGTCCGCTGTAAATGCTCCAAAATTAGTCAGCTGCGCGTGGGAAAGTGTTAACAGACATGATTGTATTCAGATTCTGATAACCTCAATAGACAGAACCGTCTGGCATGCGCTAGCAGAATCCACCAATCAAATTATAGATTTTAGCTAGCACTCGCCGGAGTGTTCGATGTGTTGGCACAATCTGAACACATCCCAAGTTCTTTACCCCTGGAGCTTAACTCTAAACCTAAACTTACCTCTAGTATGTTGTTGATAATAATCCTCCACGGTTAGGCCATATCCGGGATCTGCGTGCGAAAACGGAACAACTATCACTTGTATCTCTTCTTCAAGGGGCATTTCCGATCTGTTATATACCTCACGCGGTAGTTTATAGTTTCTGTTCTCATCTAAACTGTAATCCGTGACGTCTGGGAGGTCAAACGTGGATATAGTTGACGGTGAAACACGTCTAAATGGAACTATTCTCTGGCAAATGTCTACTTTCGGTCTTGTGGCGGGTGTTCCTTTCGTGACCTCTCTGATCTGTTTGTTGATCATACCGAAATTTGGAACACCTCTATGGTTTAGGTTGTCGTCACCAGTGCCAATCTCAGGAGAAGTAGTATCGGAGTAGAGGGCGGTTATCATTGAAACCCAACACATTCGAAATACAACGGCGAGTATAAATACGAAAACAATTCGCTTCGCGAAACGGGCTGTCAGTCGTCGTTTAATAGCCATGGCGATTCTGAAATATAACCAGAAATTATGTTCAGCAATAGTACTGTAGAGTAGAAAGAGATAATGAGCTGTCCCGCGAGAAAACCAACATTGTGGACTCTGCGTAAAGAATCGACCCGGATCAGCCTCAGCATGCCGCGCAGGCTAACCCGGACAGACACTTTTCGCCTCCTGTGGATTTACTGTTTCAGGAATCATTACTCTATACCTCTATCCCCCCTGAGACGGAATATGTCGGTCCGGATTAGCCTGCGCGGACTGCGCTGGCTGATCTGGGTCGATACATTACGCAGAGTTCATAATGTTGGTTTTCTCGCGGGACGGCTCATATGTGAAGTAGTTTAATGCCGATATTGTAATAATACTTTATCATTAGGGACTCTGATTTCAGTCCCGATTTCGATGAGAGTGTCTTCGGAATTCGCCTTAAAGGCGTATGCTACAGTTTTTTCACAAACAATTTCCCAATCATAGAATTTCTTCATACTTTGTATTTTATTAGTACATACAATAACTGGTTGATAAGAAAAGAAATATATTAATAATCGATCTAAAAAAAAATATTGGCCTTTCATTGACATGACCAATTTCATCAAAGGCACAAATATAGGCATTTTGGCCGAAAACCTAAAAGTTAAAAAATAACTTTATATATAGAATGTTAATCCATATGAAAAAGGAATTTTTGGAAATAGAATATATTAAGCCTATATTTGTGCTTTTGATGAAATTGGTCATGTCATTGACAGACGAATATTTTTTTTTAAATCGATAACATATTATTTTTTTTTTCTTATTTCAACTAGTTATTGTATGTACTAACAAAATACAAAGAAAAAAAAAGTTCTATGATTGGGAAATTTTTTGATAAATAACTGTAGCATACGCCTTAGAGCCATTTGCTAAAAACAATAACCGGACTATTGACAACTGTATATGACAAATCAGAAAAAGACAACTTTGAAAACATCTAGGCGGAAATATGTAAACTCTCAACCAATGAAAACACAATTATTGAAAAGAGGCCTGATTCAGAGGCCTCACCTGAAATCAATTTTCAAAAACATTTTGGAAAATACATTGATACAGATATTAAGACTCCGCGGCGAAAGAAGAAATTGTTCTATTCAAGCAAATTGTTTCTATTCCCACAATGTTTTACTATGTCCTCCGTTGAACTAAGTTTTAAGGTGTCTGTAATAGTACTCACTGCACGAAAATTGGGATTTAATTTAGGAGTAAATTTCCTTAAATTTCCTTAAATTCCGAAATTTACTTGCAGTGCATACACGTATACGTTTACTGTACAGCATCGATAAGTTCTTCTTCTTCTTCTTTTACCCCAAACACTCACTGCACGAAAATTGGGATTTAATTTAGAAGTAAATTTCCTTAAATTTCCTTAAATTCCGAAATTTACTTGCAGTGCATACACGTATACGTTTACTGTACAGCATCGATAAGTTCTTCTTCTTCTTCTTTTACCCCAAACACTCACTGCACGAAAATTGGGATTTAATTTAGAAGTAAATTTCCTTAAATTTCTCCTTAAATTTCCTTAAATTTCCTTAAATTCCGAAATTTACTTGCAGTGCATACACGTATACGTTTACTGTACAGCATCGATAAGTTCTTCTTCTTCTTCTTTTACCCCAAACACTCACTGCACGAAAATTGGGATTTAATTTAGAAGTAAATTTCCTTAAATTTCTCCTTAAATTTCCTTAAATTTCCTTAAATTCCGAAATTTACTTGCAGTGCAAGTAAATTTCGGAATTTAAGGAAATTTACTTCTAAATTAAATCCCAATTTTCGTGCAGTGCTAGTGTTTGGGGATCTAGGTTTATAGGTTTGTACGCCGCTTAGAACGGTTTGACAGTATAATAGCAGTGACAGATATTAACCCTTCTTCCCTTGATGTTTTCGAATAAGACAACGTTTAAAATAAATATCCTATCCGGTTAACAGCTACAGAACAACACATCAATGCGGGAGGTCGCAGGTTCGACCCCCCGGTCGGGTCATACTAAGGACTAAGCCGTAATGGCTTTCCCTCCCTGGCGTCCAAGGTTGTGAACTTTATAGTATGACTGACCCGTGGGTGTCTGGATAAATGGACCAGTAGCACTGGTATCATGCCCAGAAAACTCGTTAATATAATTGGAGACATCGGTCAGTTATCTCCCTTTACTACTCTCTACATCTAGCTAGGTCCTATCATTTGGTTTCCTCTGTTTTTATCATTGGTTTCTTTGCACTGGATGGTGCACTTATAATTGCATTTTCTTGGCCAACTGTTATTAGACTGATTAGTAATTCCACATTTGTTTTCCTTAAACTCTGCTATGTAAATTTTTCTCTTTTGAATCATCACTTTAATTAACACATTTATGATTAATGTGTACAGAGTAATTGCAATATCTCATTGCGAAATAGCGATAAAGACAAAGGATGCTATCTTAAAGAACCTACAAATTATTTGGTCTACCTTGGTCTTTATCTGACAAGGGAGATAATATAACTATCACTAATGTCCCTCATTGATTGATTGATTGATTGGGGTTTAACGCCGTTTTTAACAATTTCTCAGTTATATCACGCCGGCCAGTTCACTTACTCATGCATTTCCTGGTTTTCTCACACCAGTACTCCACACAACAAACTTCCCCAAGCAACTGGCTGCTTTTCCACATAGACTTAGCCCATTGGTGGAAGACGAATGACGCATGTCACATTGACTTTTGTCAATCGTCGGAAAGAAAGTTGGGCCGAGCCGGGATTCGAACTCACAACCCCTGGATTGACAGCACGCGTCTCCACAGACTGAGCTACCGGGGCTCGGGCGTTAATATAACTGAACAATTATTGATTGATTGGTGTTTTTTACGCTGCCTTCAACGATGTATCAGTTACATCACGGCGTTTCCTGGGTAAGTTACCTACACTACTGGCTTATCTATCCTGACACCAGCCAGTCAGTCGTTATGCTCGCCCCGCAACACTGAGGGCATATGAGGGCAGCCACTTCTTCCATTTTTCCAAGTCTTTGGTATGATCCGGTCTGGGATCGAACCCGGTACCTCCCGCTGCCGTAGCGGGAACAATTGTTGAAGGCGGTGTAAAACACCATACAACTAACACCTCAGTGGGAGATATTAAGCGGTTGCAATGTATGACAGTCCGTTACACCGATTCACACCACTTTGTGATATAAAGCGGTTGGTATGTATGTCAGTCCGTTACATCACATCAGTGTGTGATATTAAGCGGTTGGTATGTATGTCAGTCCGTTACACCACATCAGTGGGTGATATTAAGCGGTTGGTATATATGTCAGTCCGTTACACCACATCAGTAGGTGATATTAAGTGGTTGGTATGTATGACAGTCCGTTACATCACATCAGTGGGTAATATTAAGCGGTTGGTATGTATGACAGTCCGTTACACCACATCAGTTTGTGATATAAAGCGGTTGGTATGTATGTCAGTCCGTTACACCACATCAGTAGGTGATATTAAGTGGTTGGTATGTATGACAGTCCGTTACATCACATCAGTAGGTGATATTAAGTGGTTGGTATATATGTCGGTCCGTTACATCACATCAGTAGGTGATATTAAGTGGTTGGTATGTATGACAGTCCGTTACATCACATCAGTGGGTGATATTAAGTGGTTGGTATGTATGACAGTCCGTTACACCACATCAGTAGGTGATATTAAGCGGTTGGTATGTATGTCAGTCCGTTACACCACATCAGTGGGTGATATTAAGTGGTTGGTATGTATGACAGTCCGTTACACCACATCAGTTTGTAATATTAAGTGGTTGGTATGTATGTCAGTCCGTTAAACCACATCAGTGTGTGATATTAAGCGGTTGGTATGTATGACCGTCCGTTACACCACATCAGTTTGTAATATTAAGCGATTGGTATGTATGACAGTCCGTTACATCACATCAGTGTGTGATCTTAAGTGGTTGGTATGTATGACAGACCGTTACACCACATCAGTTTGTAATATTAAGCGATTGGTATGTATGACAGTCCGTTACATCACATCAGTTTGTAATATTAAGTGGTTGGTATGTATGTCAGTCCGTTACACAACATCAGTGTGTGATATTAAGTGGTTGGTATGTATGTCAGTCCGTTAAACCACATCAGTAGGTGATATTAAGTGGTTGGTATGTATGACAGTCCGTTACATCACATCAGTAGGTGATATTAAGTGGTTGGTATATATGTCGGTCCGTTACACCACATCAGTTTGTAATTTTAAACGGTTGGTATGTATGTCAGTCCGTTACACCACATCAGTAGGTGATATTAAGTGGTTGGTATGTATGACAGTCCGTTACATCACATCAGTTTGTAATATTAAGCGATTGGTATGTATGTCAGTCCGTTAAACCACATCAGTGGGTGATATTAAGTGGTTGGTATGTATGACAGTCCGTTACATCACATCAGTAGGTGATATTAAGTGGTTGGTATATATGTCGGTCCGTTACACCACATCAGTTTGTAATTTTAAACGGTTGGTATGTATGACAGTCCGTTACATCACATCAGTTTGTAATATTAAGCGATTGGTATGTATGTCAGTCCGTTAAACCACATCAGTGGGTGATATTAAGCGATTGGTATGTATGTCAGTCCGTTACACCACATCAGTGGGTAATATTAAGTGGTTGGTATATATGTCAGTCCGTTACATCACATCCGTTTGTAATATTAAGCGATTGGTATGTATGTCAGTCCGTTACACCACATCAGTGTGTGATATTAAGTGGTTGGTATATATGTCAGTCCGTTACACCACATCAGTGTGTGATATTAAGTGGTTGGTATATATGTCAGTCCGTTACATCACATCCGTTTGTAATATTAAGCGATTGGTATGTATGTCAGTCCGTTACACCACATCAGTGTGTGATATTAAGCGGTTGGTATGTATGTCAGTCCGTTACATCACATCAGTAGGTGATATTAAGTGGTTGGTATGTATGACAGTCCGTTACATCACATCAGTTTGTAATATTAAGCGATTGGTATGTATGACAGTCCGTTACACCACATCAGTGGGTGATATTAAGCGGTTGGTATGTATGACAGTCTGTTACACCACATCAGCAGGTGATATTAAGTGGTTGGTATGGATGACAGTCCGTTACATCACATCAGTTTGTAATATTAAGCGATTGGTATGTATGACAGTCCGTTACATCACATCAGTTTGTAATATTAAGCGATTGGTATGTATGACAGTCCGTTACACCACATCAGTGGGTGATATTAAGCGGTTGGTATGTATGACAGTCCGTTACACCACATCAGTGGGTGATATTAAGCGGTTGGTATGGATGACAGTCCGTTACATCACATCAGTTTGTAATATTAAGCGATTGGTATGTATGACAGTCCGTTACATCACATCAGTAGGTGATATTAAGCGGTTGGTATGTATGACAGTCCGTTACACCACATCAGTAGGTGATATTAAGTGGTTGGTATGTATGACAGTCCGTTACACCACATCAGTGGGTGATATTAAGTGGTTGGTATATATGTCGGTCCGTTACACCACATCAGTTTGTAATTTTAAACGGTTGGTATGTATGACAGTCCGTTACATCACATCAGTTTGTAATATTAAGCGATTGGTATGTATGTCAGTCCGTTAAACCACATCAGTGGGTGATATTAAGCGATTGGTATGTATGTCAGTCCGTTACACCACATCAGTGGGTGATATTAAGTGGTTGGTATATATGTCAGTCCGTTACATCACATCCGTTTGTAATATTAAGCGATTGGTATGTATGTCAGTCCGTTACACCACATCAGTGTGTGATATTAAGTGGTTGGTATATATGTCAGTCCGTTACACCACATCAGTGTGTGATATTAAGTGGTTGGTATATATGTCAGTCCGTTACATCACATCCGTTTGTAATATTAAGCGATTGGTATGTATGTCAGTCCGTTACACCACATCAGTGTGTGATATTAAGCGGTTGGTATGTATGTCAGTCCGTTACATCACATCAGTAGGTGATATTAAGTGGTTGGTATGTATGACAGTCCGTTACATCACATCAGTTTGTAATATTAAGCGATTGGTATGTATGACAGTCCGTTACACCACATCAGTGGGTGATATTAAGCGGTTGGTATGTATGACAGTCCGTTACACCACATCAGCAGGTGATATTAAGTGGTTGGTATGGATGACAGTCCGTTACATCACATCAGTTTGTAATATTAAGCGATTGGTATGTATGACAGTCCGTTACATCACATCAGTAGGTGATATTAAGCGGTTGGTATGTATGACAGTCCGTTACACCACATCAGTAGGTGATATTAAGTGGTTGGTATGTATGACAGTCCGTTACACCACATCAGTGGGTGATATTAAGCGGTTGGTATGTATGACCGTCCGTTACACCACATCAGTTTGTAATATTAAGCGATTGGTATGTATGACAGTCCGTTACATCACATCAGTGTGTGATATTAAGTGGTTGGTATGTATGACAGACCGTTACACCACATCAGTTTGTAATATTAAGCGATTGGTATGTATGACAGTCCGTTACATCACATCAGTTTGTAATATTAAGTGGTTGGTATGTATGTCAGTCCGTTACACAACATCAGTGTGTGATATTAAGTGGTTGGTATGTATGTCAGTCCGTTAAACCACATCAGTAGGTGATATTAAGTGGTTGGTATGTATGACAGTCCGTTACATCACATCAGTAGGTGATATTAAGTGGTTGGTATATATGTCGGTCCGTTACACCACATCAGTTTGTAATTTTAAACGGTTGGTATGTATGTCAGTCCGTTACACCACATCAGTAGGTGATATTAAGTGGTTGGTATGTATGACAGTCCGTTACATCACATCAGTAGGTGATATTAAGTGGTTGGTATATATGTCGGTCCGTTACACCACATCAGTTTGTAATTTTAAACGGTTGGTATGTATGACAGTCCGTTACATCACATCAGTTTGTAATATTAAGCGATTGGTATGTATGTCAGTCCGTTAAACCACATCAGTGGGTGATATTAAGTGGTTGGTATGTATGACAGTCCGTTACATCACATCAGTAGGTGATATTAAGTGGTTGGTATATATGTCGGTCCGTTACACCACATCAGTTTGTAATTTTAAACGGTTGGTATGTATGACAGTCCGTTACATCACATCAGTTTGTAATATTAAGCGATTGGTATGTATGTCAGTCCGTTAAACCACATCAGTGGGTGATATTAAGCGATTGGTATGTATGTCAGTCCGTTACACCACATCAGTGGGTGATATTAAGTGGTTGGTATATATGTCAGTCCGTTACATCACATCCGTTTGTAATATTAAGCGATTGGTATGTATGTCAGTCCGTTACACCACATCAGTGTGTGATATTAAGTGGTTGGTATGTATGACAGTCCGTTACACCACATCAGTGGGTGATATTAAGCGGTTGGTATGTATGACAGTCCGTTACACCACATCAGCAGGTGATATTAAGTGGTTGGTATGGATGACAGTCCGTTACATCACATCAGTTTGTAATATTAAGCGATTGGTATGTATGACAGTCCGTTACATCACATCAGTAGGTGATATTAAGCGGTTGGTATGTATGACAGTCC
Source organism: Serripes groenlandicus (assembly GCA_031761405.1). Taxonomy (NCBI): domain Eukaryota; kingdom Metazoa; phylum Mollusca; class Bivalvia; order Cardiida; family Cardiidae; genus Serripes; species Serripes groenlandicus. The sequence continues at coordinate 62,050,636 of JASEVX010000008.1, forward strand.
GTTACACCACATCAGTAGGTGATATTAAGTGGTTGGTATGTATGACAGTCCGTTACACCACATCACTGGGTGATATTAAGCGGTTGGTATGTATGACAGTCCGTTACACCACATCAGTGGGTGATATTAAGCGGTTGGTATATATGTCAGTCCGTTACACCACATCAGTTTGTAATTTTAAACGGTTGGTATGTATGACAGTCCGTTACATCACATCAGTTTGTAATATTAAGCGATTGGTATGTATGACAGTCCGTTACACCACATCAGTGGGTGATATTAAGCGGTTGGTATGTATGACAGTCCGTTACACCACATCAGCAGGTGATATTAAGTGGTTGGTATGGATGACAGTCCGTTACATCACATCAGTTTGTAATATTAAGCGATTGGTATGTATGACAGTCCGTTACATCACATCAGTAGGTGATATTAAGCGGTTGGTATGTATGACAGTCCGTTACACCACATCAGTAGGTGATATTAAGTGGTTGGTATGTATGACAGTCCGTTACACCACATCAGTGGGTGATATTAAGCGGTTGGTATGTATGACAGTCCGTTACACCACATCAGTGGGTGATATTAAGCGGTTGGTATATATGTCAGTCCGTTACACCACATCAGTTTGTAATTTTAAACGGTTGGTATGTATGACAGTCCGTTACATCACATCAGTTTGTAATATTAAGCGATTGGTATGTATGACAGTCCGTTACACCACATCAGTGGGTGATATTAAGCGGTTGGTATGTATGTCAGTCCGTTACACCACATCAGTGGGTGATATTAAGCGGTTAATATGTATGACAGTCCGTTACACCACATCAGTGGGTGATATTAAGTGGTTGGTATGTATGACAGTCCGTTACATCACATCAGTAGGTGATATTAAGTGGTTGGTATGTATGACAGTCCGTTACATCACATCAGTAGGTGATATTAAGTGGTTGGTATGTATGACAGTCCGTTACATCACATCAGTAGGTGATATTAAGTGGTTGGTATGTATGACAGTCCGTTACATCACATCAGTGTGTGATATTAAGTGGTTGGTATGTATGACAGTCCGTTACATCACATCAGTGTGTGATATTAAGCGGTTGGTATGTATGACAGTCCGTTACATCACATCAGTGTGTGATATTAAGTGGTTGGTATGTATGACAGTCCGTTACATCACATCAGTGTGTGATATTAAGTGGTTGGTATGTATGACAGTCCGTTACATCACATCAGTGTGTGATATTAAGCGGTTGGTATGTATGTCAGTCCGTTACATCACATCAGTGTGTGATATTAAGTGGTTGGTATGTATGACAGTCCGTTACATCACATCAGTGTGTGATATTAAGCGGTTGGTATGTATGTCAGTCCGTTACATCACATCAGTGTGTGATATTAAGCGGTTGGTATGTATGTCAGTCCGTTACATCACATCAGTGTGTGATATTAAGTGGTTGGTATGTATGACAGTCCGTTACATCACATCAGTGTGTGATATTAAGCGGTTGGTATGTATGACAGTCCGTTACACCACATCAGTGGGTGATATTAAGCGGTTGGTATGTATGTCAGTCCGTTACATCACATCAGTGTGTGATATTAAGTGGTTGGTATGTATGTCAGTCCGTTACATCACATCAGTGTGTAATATTAAGTGGTTGGTATGTATGACAGTCCGTTACATCACATCAGTGTGTGATATTAAGCGATTGGTATGTATGACAGTCCGTTACATCACATCAGTGTGTAATATTAAGTGGTTGGTATGTATGACAGTCCGTTACATCACATCAGTGTGTGATATTAAGCGATTGGTATGTATGACAGTCCGTTACATCACATCAGTGTGTAATATTAAGCGATTGGTATGTATGACAGTCCGTTACATCACATCAGTGTGTAATATTAAGTGGTTGGTATGTATGACAGTCCGTTACATCACATCAGTGTGTGATATTAAGCGATTGGTATGTATGACAGTCCGTTACATCACATCAGTGTGTGATATTAAGTGGTTGGTATGTATGTCAGTCCGTTAAACCACATCAGTGTGTGATATTAAGCGATTGGTATGTATGACAGTCCGTTACATCACATCAGTGTGTAATATTAAGTGGTTGGTATGTATGACAGTCCGTTACACCACATCAGTGGGTGATATTAAGCGGTTGGTATGTATGACAGTCCGTTACATCACATCAGTTTGTAATATAAAGCGATTGGTATGTATGACAGTCCGTTACACCACATCAGTGGGTGATATTAAGTGGTTGGTATGTATGACAGTCCGTTACATCACATCAGTAGGTGATATTAAGTGGTTGGTATGTATGACAGTCCGTTACATCACATCAGTAGGTGATATTAATCGATTGGTATGTATGACAGTCCGTTACATCACATCAGTAGGTGATATTAAGTGGTTGGTATGTATGACAGTCCGTTACATCACATCAGTGGGTGATATTAAGCGGTTGGTATGTATGTCAGTCCGTTACATCACATCAGTGGGTGATATTAAGCGGTTGGTATGTATTACATTACAGATCATAAAGCGCGAATGAGCCACACCGAGCTGGTCTTTACTGGAGGACAATTGTTGAAGGTCGGTGTGTTTTCACGGCGCTTTTCATTTTACCCTTTCAATCTTTAGACACACTTTGAAAATATATTGGTAAAAGGGGAAATTGATCATGACAAGCAATTTCACTTTTTGCTAAAAATTTCTCATCTCTATTCATTAATCAAATTTTCCTTTTTACCGAGTTTGCATAGGTGTTTTCATAGTCTTCAGCTGCAGATTGTTGTTTGTGGGAAATTGTAAAAGTTATATGCATTCTTCGATTGCCGGAGAAAGGGCCCAGTTCTCGAGAGTATCAAAATGCAGTTGTTATGAAATAATTCATACGTGAATTTGCAACTAA
>JASEVX010000008.1:62053765-62101265 GCA_031761405.1 Serripes groenlandicus
TTAGTATCTCGTGCGCACGACATAGTATCTTTATTTTCTAAATCCGTGCGCACGAGATACTAAGTCGTGCGAACGAGATACGCATGTAATTTATAAAAATGTTTGTGTCCCTTTAGAGCTGCCGTAACCGACTGAGTTACCTACTGAGTTACCGACTGAGCTAAATGTTTTCAAATAGTGTCTACTGCTAAGTCATCAAATTGTCCACGGTCAATTATTTCCACAATACGGGTATACCCTTTACCCTTTCCAACATACAACACACCTGTGATGAAGTAGACGACTTAAATGCAAAATATAAAAAATCTCTGTTAATAAAAAAATATAAAAAATATATAATAAAAAAAATATTAATAAAAAAAATATAAAAAAACTGTTAATAAAAGAATATAAAAAAATCTCTGCTAATAAAAAAGTATTAATAACAAAAATATAAAAAATCTCTGTTAATAAAAAAAATATTAATAAAAAAAATATAAAAAATCTCTGTTAATAAAAAATATATAATAATTGATTAGAATTTGAAAACATTGTGACTTTTTGAAAACATAGTGACAAAAGATGAAATTGCTCATTATGTTTTTAAAAGCTGCCTGTTGCTAAGGCGAGCATCAGAAAGCGTCTGTGTGCGGGAAAGAGTTAAATCAGGAATGTGATATTTTATATTATAAAGACTGATTTCTTTTGGCAACATGTTTTAACTGGGATGTGATATGTTATATTATAAAGACTGATTTCTTTTGTCAACATGTTTTAACTGGGATGTGATATTTTATATTATAAAGACTGATTTCTTCTGTCAACATGTTTAACTTGATACTTAAGTGGGAATTACGAACCACTTTCATACAATGATAAGCTATAGATTAAAGTAACAACCTTTACCCTTATACAGTTACAACCATAATAACCCTTCTGGATCAATAACCGAATACATATTTTCGATTTATAGGGATTGCACACCGTTACCATAATAGAGCCGTCCCGCGAGAAAACCAACATTGTGGCTTCTACGTAAAGTATCGACCCGGTTCAGCCTAAGCATGTCGCGCAGGCTTACCCGGATAGACACTTTTCGCCTTCAGTGGATTTTCTGTTTCAGGAAACATTACTCTATACCTCTATCCCCCTGAGACGGAATGTGTCGGACCAGATTAGTCTGCGCGGACTGCGCAGGCTGATTTGGGTCGATACATTACACAGAGGTCATAATGTTGGTTTAATCTTGGGACTGCTCATTTAGTTATTTAGTTGAATTAACGACGATAGTTCGTAAGTAAGTTATTTTTGTTTTTACCAACGTGACATGTGTATAACAAAACAGACATAAAACAAAATAAAATATTGAAAAAACAACACCAGACCAATTGGCCTATATTTCACTCTTAAGAAGGATGTTATCTCTACAGTGTGTGTACATTTCACTGGTCCTGTCAATTGGTTGATTGATTGGTTTTTAGTTTAAGACCGTTTCAACAGTTTTTCAGTCATTTCACGGATGCCACTTCACCTACGCATGTGTTTCCTGGTTTTCTCACACGTTTTTTAAAATAACTTAACTATTCTACAACACGAACTAGGGGGTAACACATATGAGCCGTCCCGCGAGAAAACCCACATTATTGACACTGCGTAATATATCGATCCAGATCAGCTTGCGCAGTCCGCGCAAGCTAATCCGGACCGACACATTCCGTTTTAGGGGGATAGAGGTATAGAGTAATGATTCCTGAAGCATAAAATTCACAGTTGGCGAAAAGTGTCTGTCCAGATTAGCCTGCGCGGCATGCTTAGGCTGATCCGGGTCGATACTTTACGCAGAGTCAACAATGTTGATTTTTTTTTCGTGGAACGGCTCATATATATAATATTGTAACAAACGCCATGAACTGTAATTTAATCATTTAGCACGAATGTCGATTCTCGGAGGGTTTAACCCTTTCCCTCATACATACGCTCTCTGAAGCTTCTGCATCAGACGGCTTTTGAAAACATTGTGATATAAATATAAATTTCTCCTGTTGAGTAATTGGTCCCTTTTTACCACAATGTTTTAACCCTTTCCCTCATACGACAATTCTGCAACAGAAGACTTTGAACATATTTTGTCAAAAAATAGAAAATCTCTATAATTGAATGGATAACCTATGACAAAAAGGGGAAAACATTTGTCACTGTGTTTTTAAAAAGCTGTCTGCTGCAGAGGCATTATAAAGAGTCTAGATTGAGGGAAAGGGTTAAAGTTATACTTTCATTTTTAAAGGGTGTTTGTTCGAAGTCGTCGGCCGCAGATTGTGTGTATGTCGAAAAGGGTTCATATAAAGTGATGACAATTTCGACCAATTTTCATCCGTGTGAAGTCGTTTGAAGGTCACAAGCCGTTCTCAAGAGACCATAGTCCAGGTTTCTGCACCATAGGAATGCGATTTTATATTTTGACTGTTCGCATCATCCTACAATGCAATGCAATATGATAACGGCGATATATTGAGACTAACACGGAAACCGCTGTGGTCGAGTGGTTAGCGTCGGGGATTTCGACACCGGGTGTCCCGGGTTCGATCCCCCAGTCGCGGCACTACGGTCATGGTGGAGTGCCCTTGGGCAAGGCACATTTTCTAACCTAGTTACGGGTTTGTTTACCCAGGGATCATGCATAAGTGAACTGTAGCCGTGATATAACTGAAATAATGTTGAAAGCGGCGTAAGACCCGAATAAATATAAATATATAAATATATTGGGACTAACGAGACCCCAGACACCATCGGTGGTGTATATTTGGTGGCTTTCTGTTTGTTTGGTTTATCTCAAATTGAAATTTCAAAGTCTAACAGTAATATGAGGAAACTAGGTGGTATCTTGTGATATTACTTTGCTTCCTCATACACATCGCAGAAATGCTAAAGTTAAACATTTAAGTAAGAACATATAATGACCTTAACACACTAACAATGTGTCGGCTTTCCCCAATTTTATAAAGTCGATACTTTTTTTTGTTTTATATTTCCCTTTATTATACATGTATTTGTATTATGGGTAAATAAAAGTTGAAATTGAATTGAATTGTAGTGGTAGATCGTCAATCTCCAGAGACCCCGATGATGCGTGTACAGCTAGAAGGTGAACAGAGAACATATATACCGATCATATATCTGATTGATTGATTGATTGATTGATGTTTAACGCCATTTTTAACAATTTCTCAGTTATATCACGACGGACAGTTCACCTACTCATGCATTTCCTGGTTTTCCCACACCAGTACTCCACACAACAATCTTCCCAAGCAACTGGCTGCTTTTCCACATAGACTTAGCCCATTGGTGGAAGACGAATGACGCATGTCGCATTGACTTTTGTCAATCCTCGGAATGAAAGTTGGCCGAGCCGGGATTCGAACTCACAACCCCTGGATTGACAGCCCGCGTCGATACCGACTGAGTTACCGGGGCTCGGCCCGATCATACTGAACGAAGCTGCATACTGATCTGGATCGCTGGCCGACAAGTCGAATATGTCAGCTTTTAGCGTGGCGTGGCGCAAACTTTATAAGTACCATACAATGTAGAAAGGTTCAAAGGTCAGGTGAGGTAATAGGAATTAAACATCAAAGTAAACATGTCAACATGTGAAGTATACCATATTTAGATATTTAGCATGTGAACATGCCCTACTGTGAGCTTTAATGCGTCATTTTATCGCTGATAAACATGTGTACATGTGCCAATGTGTGTTTAAATGCGTCGTGTTAGCGCTGATAAACATGTGTACATGTTTTAATGTGTGCTTTAATGCGTCGTATTATCGCTGATAAACTATGGATATATGATATACGATAAATGCAATTACAGACATTTAAACCCTATATAATTTTTATACAATTCTTAAAGTTCCTCATTACATTCCAGAGTTGAAAGATAGGATACCCATGTTTGGTAAGATACGATAAATGCAATTACAGACATTTAAACCCTATATCGTTTTATACAATCCTTTAAGTTCCTCATTACATTCCAGAGTTGAAAGAAGGGATAGAAATGTTTGGTAAGATACGATAAATGCAATTACAGACATTTAAACCCTATATCATTTTATACAATCCTTAAAGTTCCTCATTACATTCCAGAGTTGAAATATAGGATACCCAGGTTTAGTAAGATACGATAAATGTAATTACAGACATATAAACCCTATATTATTGTATACACTACTTAAAGTTTCAGAGTACCCATGTTCGGGTATATATACGATAAATGCAATTACAGACATTTAAACCCTATATCATCTTATACAATCCTTAAAGTTCCTCTTTACATTTCTAGAGTTGAAAGATAGGATACCCAGGTTTGGTAAGATACGATAAATGCAATGATATGTACATGTTTTAACACAGTCTGGTAATATTAACCCTTTTCCTCATATAGACGCTTTCTGACGCCTCTGCAGCAGACGTATTTTTGAAAACATAGTGACAAATGAAGAAATTGCTCAGAACGAGCGTTAGTTTTAGACAAAATATGTTCAGAGTCGTCTGCTGCAGAATTGTCGTATGAGGGAAAGGGTTAAACTGTTGCACGATGAATACATTATAAGGATGGTTAACATTGAACTATTCATAAATCATGCAGCAGTTGAAATTGCATTGACAATACACGTCAATAAATGGCTCTAGCCTTAATAGGGTTCCTCATTGTACTTTAGGTGAAATATACTCAACAATTGTTCGAACTCCATACTTATGATGTGGTAATTTACAGAATTCCGGCTGTTTCTCTGACAATAGGCAACACTTTCTGATAAATAAAGACGGCTATCAAACGTTTTTCCAACCGGACTTAAAATGCACGTGCGTTTCGTGCATTTTTGTGTATGTTGGGTTTGTGTTTTATTTTCATTAAAATATTTCAAAATGATTAAGTTAGCTAAGAAATTGAAAATATAGAGTTAATAAAGGTTATATTGTATAGTTGGGAACCTATCTATGACAACAATTAGCATTTTGAATTATTTAAGACTGAATTTAAGTGTAAAGAGATAAATTACTAGAAATGCTTTACCGAAACCAGAAATTCATCGCTTTAAGTCAAAACAATATATTATTTCTTCTAACCCGTGTATAAAACATTTTAAAAAAGTATTAGACCCAACACACTATATGAGATCATAAAAGAATGTATGAATACACAAATCCTATCATAAATCCTTTCAAAAAGAAAAACAGAAATCTTAATACTTTGGTGTATAATTTCAAAAAGTTTGAAAAATGAGTCAGTATAAACCTATGGATGTTTATTTTGGTCGCTTATTTGAATGCCGTTGACGCCGTTTTCAACAGTATTTCAGTTATATCCCGGTGTTTCCTTGGTAATTGACCAGTACTACCAGTATATTGACAAGAACTACCAGTATTATTGACCAGAAGTACTACCGGTTTTATTTATTCTGACACCGATGGATCAGTCATAATGCGTTTTGTAGTTCGAAATTATGTCGGGATTTTGACCAATGGATATTTCATTCTGTCGCGGTTCATGTTTGATACACTATACATGGTCGCATGTAAGAATGTATATATTCGTTATCTTTATACATCGTTATCTTGTCTTGTCACGTTTGATGTTTTACCCTTGTTTAACTGTTTAGCTGATACATGTCTATATAGTCTAATCTTATTTATTTTTTAATTTAAACATTATTTATTTTACATCGATTGCGAAGCAAGCTTTCAGCTTATTTTAATCACGTTCCATGTCTGCTTCCTGGAGACTTAACCAGTACTCGCGCCGTTGGTGTGGACAAATCCCAGAGTAAGGACCCGCTCATCACGGAACTCGAACCAAGGACTAGTCTGATCTTAGTACACATATACGCTTTCTGGCGCCCCATATAAAAGATAACGTATAAAATCCATAATTTCCAAAAAAAAAACACACCAACTCGATACATTCGAAAGGGCTTCGATTTCACGTTTATCAACGCGATGTTTCCAAAAGCAAAACACAGAACCAGTAACTGGATACAGACGACTCTTGAAAAATAATAATGTCGGAAACAGGGGAACTTGCTAAAAAAGAAGGAGTATTCCCCGACAATGGTTTCAGCACTATCTTAATAATACTTTCAAATTTCCATAAAATACAATTTTTTTCCACAGAATATTGGCACAAAATAGGACTCATAAATATTTACCGAGTCGACCGCTTCTGAGGAATACATATAAATAATTGAAATTACATTTGATACGGAGTTGAAAAGATTGTAGGGAAGGGAGACATTGCTCGTTTTTTACAGAAACACGTAAACGTCTATTCCGACCCTCCCCAGTACCCTGGCTATTGTACATATGCGCCGTCCCACGAGAAAACAACACTATCGACTCAGATCAGCCTACACAATCCGCGCAGACTAATCCGGCCGACACATTCCGTCTCAGGGGGGATAATAATAATAATAATAATAATAATAAAGGCTTTATTTATAGAGGACACTCATTTGACATAGTACATGTATGCAAGTCAATCTTCCATGAGGGCCTCACACATAAACAAAATGGAACGAAACATGAACAAACGTGTGTTATATATGAACTACTCTATGTTACAATATACATGCGATTATAATTATGGACTTAAAATTGATATGTCTATTACTGTATCGTAGAACAGCCACATATCTAAATATTGTGCATAGTTTTATAAAATACAATTGTACTACAATTATCATTGAATTAAGATTGGTTTATCCAACGTAAATATTGGGATTTGAAATGCTGAATAGACGTTGAGTTTTGAATATATGAAGGAAGGGAATTCCAGACTGATGAACCGGAAAATATAAATGTATTTCGATATATTTCCAAGTTAGGTTTTGGTCTATACAACTGGAATGAAGTTGCTGAACGTAAGAGTCTTGCATGAATATCAGATGTAAAAGTAAATGATTTCTTTAGGTAATCAGGGGCATTTCCACGTAATGTTTTATACATTTGAATGGCTTTCTGATAAATAACTCGTTTGGGAAATGTCATCCATTTAAGTTCAGCAAACATTAAAGATGAAGGGGTGGTAAAATCACAATCAAGGATTACCCTGGCAGCCCTTTTCTGAAGTTTCACTAGTTTGTTTTCAAGATTATTTGTGCAATTTTCCCAGATAACACAACAAAAATCAAAGTGTGGAAGTATGTATGCATTATAAAAACGTTTACGATTGTCATTTGAGAGAAATAATTTGATTTTTGATAACATATAGAGGTATGTATTACATTTCTTTATTACAGTATCAATGTGATCGCCCCACGAAAGAACGTTATTAACTGTAATACCTAGCAATTTACCATTTGAGCAAGAATTAACTTCTGAGTTATGATATGAAATTCCTGGATTATTTTTAGCAATCTCACGATTTTTATGTCTCGAACTGATAAACATTACTTTTGATTTATCAGAGTTAACGGACATGTGATTAAGTTGGCACCATTGATCTACTTGTAATAAGTCATTGGTAAGTGAGGAAACAACTACGTCGAGAGACTTGCTTTGAGTTGACATTGTTGTGTCGTCTGCAAATATATCAGCAACTGAATGGGAAAGAACTAAGGGCATATCATTAATGTAGATCAAGAATAGTATAGGCCCGAGGACAGAACCCTGAGGCACGCCAGCTTCGACTTTACTGGGAGTTGATTGTTCTCCAGAGATAAATGTCTTTTGAATTCTAGTATTAAGATATGACTTAAACCAGTCTATAGCATTATTATGTAACCCATACATCGAAAGTTTTTGCAGTAATATATCATGGTTAACTAAATCAAAGGCCTTGGATAGGTCAAGAAATAAAGTGCCAACAATTTCGTTTTTGTCTATAGCTGTGATCCAGTCGTCTATAATCTTTATAAGAGCCGTTTGACAAGAGTGATTTTCTCGAAAGCCCGATTGTCTATGATAACATAACTGATTGTTTTCAAGGTAGGTGTTTAAATGCTTACTCACATGTCTTTCTAAGATTAATGAAATAATTGGTAGGATAGAGGTATAGAGTAATGATTCCTGAAACAGAAAATACACAGGAGGCGAAAAGTGTCTATCCGGGTTAGCCTGTGCGGCATGCTTATGCTGATCCGGGTCGATACTTTACGCAGAGTCCGCAATATTGGTTTTTCTCGCGGGACGGCTCATTATCTCTTTCTACAGTAGCTCTCTATTGCTGAACATAATTTCTGGTTATATTTCAGAATCACCATTGCTATTAAACGACGACGGACAGCCCGTTTCGCGAAGCGTATTGTTTTCGTATTTATACTCGCCGTTGTATTTCGAATGTGTTGGGTCTCTATGATAGACGCCCACTACTCCGATACTACTTATAGGCTGATCCGGGTCGATACCTTACGCAGAGTCCACAATGTTGGTTTTCTCGCATATGACCGTCGATAGGTTAAGGGTTTAAACTGTTGGCACCTGGGTTAAGGCCATCGACATCCAAGTGAATATATATTTGATGAGAAAATAATTCATATTTACATAGCAAAAGTTGTTACCCCGTCTGTTTAATTAAAATAAAAAAAGAAAAGTCATTGACCCCGTTTGTATGTTTTATTGACACAACGTGAAAGTTCAATAGTATTCACGTTCGAATGTTTAACCCTTTCCCTCATATAGACGCTTGCTGACGCCTCTGCAGCAGACGGCTTTTTGAAAACATAGTGACAAAAGAAGAAATTGAGCAATTTCTCCTTTTGCCACAATGTTTTCCACTTTTAGTCATAGGTTATCCATTTACTTACAGAGATTTTATACTTTTTGACAAAACATGTTCAAAGCCATCTGCTGCAGAATTGTCCTATGAGGAAAAGGGTTAAGAATTCATTGTCAAATGTCATACTTCGCTTTGGTGCGTTACCGCCATTTTTTTTTTATTTAACCGATATTCCACAAACAGATGATTCTTGACACCTGTACAGCAGACGACTTTTGGAAATATTGCTGCAAAAGGAGAATTGGCTTAATGATAAGCAATTCCTCCTTTTGCCACAGACTGACATGCGTTTATCTATTACATGTATACACGCTTGTCACACATATCCGTTTGATAAGAGACCACATCTTTGCTAGAAATTCGAAAAAGGAAGAACAAGCCTAGACTGCATGAATGTGATGGCGAACTTAGACCACATTTTTTGCCATTGTAGGTAAGAGACATGCATAACCTGAGACGTAAATACCGTTTATTCCCATTTAAATGTACCAACATGCAGGTTTTCGAATTGAGACACATATAGAGCAAACGATATATGAACACATTTATACATAGAGAGTAATTGATCACGAAGAGATAATTTCCGATTTTGTCACAATGTTTCCAACCCTTTTAAATAAGTATACTTTGATATATAGAACTTCTCCATGTGTTTCCTATATGTTTCTCTAAATTTGTCTGCAGTTAAAGGTTAAATTTGTCTGCTGCAGACTTGTCCTATGCGAGTAAAGGTTAAATTCGTCTGCTGCAGACTTGTCGTATACGAGTAAAGGTTAAATTCATCTGCTGCAGACTTGTCCTATGCGAGTAAAGGTTAAATTCGTCTGCTGCAGACTTGTCGTATACGAGTAAAGGTTAAATTCGTCTGCTATAGACTTGTCGTATACGAGTAAAGGTTAAATTCGTCTGCTACAGACTTGTCGTATAAGAGTAAAGGTTAAATTCGTCTGCTACAGACTTGTCGTATGCCAGTAAAGATTAAATTCGCCTGCTGCAGACTTGTCGTATGCGGTTAAAGGTTAAATTCGTCTGCTACAGACTTGTCGTATACGAGTAAAGGTTAAATTCGTCTGCTACAGACTTGTCGTATACGAGTAAAGGTTAAATTCGTCTGCTACAGACTTGTCGTATACGAGTAAAGGTTAAATTCGTCTGCTACAGACTTGTCGTATACGAGTAATGGTTAAATTCGTCTGCTACAGACTTGTCGTATACGAGTAAAGGTTAAATTCGTCTGCTACAGACTTGTCGTATACGAGTAAAGGTTAAATTCGTCTACTGTAGACTTGTCGTATACGGGTAAAGATTGAATTCGTCTGCTGGTCGTATGCGGGTAGAGGTTTAATTCGTCTGCTACAGACTTGTCGTATGCTAGTAAAGGTTAAATTCGTTTGCTATAGACTTGTCGTATACGGGTAAAGGTTAAATTCGTCTGCTACATACTTGTCGTATGCTAGTAAAGGTAAAATTCGTCTGCTATAGACTTATCAAATACGGGTAAAGGTTAAATTCGTCTGCTACATACTTGTCGTATGCTAGTAAAGGTTAAATTCGTCTACTATAGACTTGTCGTATACGGGTACAGGTTAAAGTCGTCTGCTACAGACTTGTCGTTTGCTAGTAAATGTTAAATTCGTCTGCTATAGACTTGTCGTATACGGGTAAAGGTTAAATTCGTCTGCAACATACTTTTCGTATGCTAGTAAAGGTTAAATTCGTCTGCTATAGACTTGTCGTATACGGGTAAAGGTTAAATTCGTCTGCTACATACTTGTCGTATGCTAGTAAAGGTTAAATTCGTCTGCTATAGACTTATCGTATACGGGTAAAGGTTAAATTCGTCTGCTACAGACTTGTCGTATGCTAGTAAAGGTTAAATTCGTCTGCTATAGACTTATCGTATACGGGTAAAGGTTAAATTCGTCTGCTACAGACTTGTCGTATGCTAGTAAAGGTTAAAGTCGTCTGCTACAGTCTTGTCGTATGCTAGTAAAGGTTAAATTCGTCTGCTATAGACTTATCGTATACGGGTAAAGGTTTGATTCGTCTGCTACAGACTTGTCGTATGCTAGTAAAGGTTAAATTCGTCTGCTATAGACTTGTCGTATACGGGTAAAGGTTAAATTCGTCTGCTACATACTTGTCGTATGCTAGTAAAGGTTAAATTTGTCTGCTATAGACTTATCGTATACGGGTAAAGGTTAAATTCGTCTACTATAGACTTGTCGTATACGGGTAAAGGTTAAAGTCGTCTGCTACAGTCTTGTCGTATGCTAGTAAAGGTTAAATTCGTCTACTATAGACTTGTCGTATACGGATAAAGGTTAAAGTCGTCTGCTACAGTCTTGTCGTATGCTAGTAAAGGTTAAATTCGTGTACTATAGACTTGTCGTATACGGGTAAAGGTTAAATTCGTCTGCTGTAGACTTGTCGTATACTAGTAAAGGTTAAATTCGTCTGCTGCAGACTTGTCGTATACGAGTAAAGGTTAAATTCGTCTACTATAGACTTGTCGTATACGGGTAAATGTTAAATTCGTCTGCTGTAGACTTGTCGTATACGGGTAAAGATTAAATTAGTCTACTATAGACTTGTCGTATACGGATAAAGGTTAAATTCGTCTACTATAGACTTGTCGTATACGGATAAAGGTTAAATTCGTCTGCTGTAGACTTGTCGTATACGGGTAAAGATTAAATTAGTCTGCTGCAGACTTGTCGTATACGAGTAAAGGTTAAATTCGTCTGCTGCAGACTTGTCGTATACGAGTAAAGGTTAAATTCGTCTACTATAGACTTGTCGTATACGGGTAAATGTTAAATTCGTATAAAACAAGTTGACTATTTCACAAAGTTAACTCTTCCATGTTGAAAATTGGACCGCTCCATTTTTCGTCCAATAGGAAATTCCGTAAAATAATATGTCTAATTGTCAAACAATGCAGATTTCAAGAGAGACAGCTCGTGACGAGCTGTCTCGCTTGAATCTGCATTGTTTGCAAACACCTTTAATTGCTTTTGGCAGTGAAATAGTTAAGGCAATACAAACTCGGTGTGGTGTTCAAAACCAATCAATTCGATATCAAAGTTCTAAACGCTTTACGATGTGGTCCTATAACAAATTGCATTCGACCTGATTCTAGTTGTATTAAAACACAATTTGCTACAAACTACTGCCATAAAACACTGATTACGCATATTGATCAATGGAATCGCTGTAGTAATCGCGGAACATGAAAATCAACCCTATCATGTATTTACGAATCCGGGACAAAATGTCAACGGACAAAATGCCACAGGACATAATGTCCGCGGACAAAATGCCACAGGACATAATGTCCACGGACAAAATGTCTACGGACATAATATCCACGGACAAAATGCCACAGTTTATTTCGAAGACATTTTTATTGTGAATTATAATGTTAAAGCAGCACACCACAAGTGGCAATAGTATTTGAGTGAAACAGTTAATAATCTATCACTTTTATCAGCTATCCAAACATCCTATTTAAAATCCTTTCAAAATGCCACAATATGAAAAGAGTTTCACTCAAATACTGTTGCCACTTGTGGTGTGCTGCCTTTTAAATTATAATTCACAATAAAATGTTTTCGAAATAAACTGTGGCATTTTGTCCTCATTTCATATTGTGGCATTTTATCCGGATACCTGTATTCACGACTAATGTTGATCAACACCGTTTTCAACACTTGTTCAATTATATGAAGGCGGTCAGTTCACCCACATATGTGTTTCCTGGTTTTCTCGCACCAGTGCTCCATATCACAATCCTTCCAAGCAACTGGCTGCTTTTCCACATTGACAATTTACCCATTTGGTTATAAAAACCAATGAAGCTTGTCGCATTGACGTTTGTCAAACGTCTGAAAGAATATTGGCCGAGCTTGGGTTCGAACTCACGACCCCAGGCTTGACAGCCAGCGTCGGTACCGACTGAGCTACCGGGGATAAATCCGCGACGAAAGCAGTAGCAGATCTGTGTTTTCAATTTGTTTCATTTCAGTATTGCGTCGTTTAATTTATTGGTTCAGTTATATCAAGGCGACAGTACACATAAACATGAGTCATGGCGACCGTACACATAAACATGAGTCATGGCGACAGTACACATAAACATGAGTCATGGCGACCGTACACACAAACATGAGTCAAGGCGACAGTACACATAAATATGAGTCATGGCGACCGTACACATAAACATGAGTCATGGCGACCGTACACATAAACATGAGTTATGGCGACCGTACACATAAACATGAGTTATGGCGACCGTACACACAAACATGAGTCATGGCGACCGTACACATAAACATGAGTCATGGCGACAGTACATATAAACATGAGTCATGGCGACAATACACATAAACATGAGTCATGGCGACCGTACACACAAACATGAGTCATGGCGACCGTACACATAAACATGAGTCATGGCGACAGTACACATACACATGAGTCATGGCGACCGTACACATAAACATGAGTCATGGCGACCGTACACATAAACATGAATCATGGCGACAGTACATATACACATGAGTCATGGCGACCGTACACATACACATGAGTCATGGCGATCGTACACACAAACATGAGTCATGGCGACCGTACACATAAACATGAGTCATGGCGACAGTACATATAAACATGAGTCATGGCGACAATACACATAAACATGAGTCATGGCGACCGTACACAAAAACATGAGTCATGGCGGCCGTACACATAAACATGAGTCAAGGCGCCTTGACCGTACACATAAACATGAGTCAAGGCGACCATACACATAAACATGAGTCATGGCGACAGTACACATAAACATGAGTCATGGCGGCCGTACACATACACATGAGTCAAGGCGACCATACACATAAACATGGCGACAGTACACATAAACATGAGTCATGGCAACCGTACACAAAAACATGAGGCGAGATCGAACAAGGGACTACATTTGCTCTCAGTCACAATGTCAAGATCAATATTGCCTAGCCCGGAAGCTCAGTCGGTAGAGACGCGGGCTGTTAATACATTGAGTGGGTAGTAAGTCGAACCCTAGCTCAGCAAACATTTTTTCTAAGGTTTGGAATAATTCAATATGACACGTGTTATTCGTCTTCCACCAATGTGCTTACAGTCTATGTGGAAAAGCAGCCAGTTGCATGGGAATAATTTATGTGGAGTACTGGTGTGAGAAAGTCACGAAATACATGGATATTTGAACTGGCCGCTGTGATTTGACGGAAACACCCCCCAATCAATCAATCAATCAACCTATCAATCGATCAATCAATCAATCAACCACTCAATCCATCAACCAACCAATCAATCAATCAATTAATGGAAGTCAATATTGATTTAACCATTGCCTTGCTAAATTGATGTACTTAATTCTCCATTAGTTCAACCAAAACAAGGCACTTTATGTACGACAATGCAAATCGAGATCGTTATGATCAATCCCAATGCAATCCCACCGGAGTTGTCAATATTTAGTACAAGTGGCAACAGTATTTGAGTGAAACAGTTCATGATCTATCACTTTTATCAGCTATCCAAACATCCCATTTAACATCCTTTCAAACTGATGCTACAATATGAAAAGAGTTTCACTCAAATACTGTTACCACTTGTGGTGTGCTGCTTTAATATTATAATTCACAATAAAATGTTTTCCAAATAAACTGTGGCATTTTGTCCGTGGACATTATGTCCGGATAACTGTATTCACGATTAATGTCGATTCGTTAAATGGTGTTAAACACCGTTTTCAACATTTGTTCAGTCATATGAAGGCGGTCAGTCCACCCACATATGTGTTTCCTGGTTTTCTCGCACCAGTACTCCATATCACAATCCTTCCAAGCAACTGGCTGCTTTTCCACATGGACAATTTACCCATTTGGTTATAAAATCAATGAAGCTTGTCGCAGTGACGTTTGTCAAACGTCGGAAAGAATATTGTCCGAGCTTGGGTTCGAACTCACGACCCCAGGCTTGATAGCCAGCGTCGGTACCGACTGAGCTACAGGGGATCAGTCCGCGACGAAAGCAGTAGCAGATCTGTGTTTTCAATTTGTTTCGTGTCCGCATTGAGTCGTTTAATTTATTGGTTCAGTTATATCCAGGCGACAGTACACATAAACATGAGTCATGGCGACCGTACACATACACATGGGTCATGGCGACAGCACACATAAACATGAGTCATGGCGACCGTACACATAAACATGGGTCATGGCGACAGTACACATAAACATGAGTCATGGCGACAGTACACATAAACATGAGTCATGGCGACCGTACACATAAACATGAGTCATGGCGTCTGATCTATCATGATCGATAGTACGCTAGGACGTAGGCATTTTTCCCAGGGCAATCAACTATGTACCACTGCGAGACGAGATCGAACAAGGGACTACATTTGCTCCAAGTCACAATGTCTAGATCAATATTGCCATGCCCGGTAGCTCAGTCGGTAGAGACGCGGGATGTTAATACAGTGGGTAGTAAGTTCGAACCCTAGACCGGCCAACATTTGTTCTAATGTTTGGCATAATTCAATACGACACGTGTTATTCGTCTTCCAGCAATGGGTTTACAGTCTATGTGGAAAAGCAGCCAGTTGCATGGGAAGAATTTTATGTGGAGTACTGGTGTGAGAAAGTCACGAAATACATGGATATTTGAACTGGCCGCTGTGATATGACGGAAACACCCCCATCAATCAATCAATCAATCAACCAACCAATCAATCACTCAACCACTCAATCAATCAACCAACCAATCAATCAATCAATTAATGGAAGTCAATATTGATTTAACCATTGCCTTGCTAAATTGATGTACTTAATTCTTCATTAGTTCAACCAAAACAAGTCACTTTATGAACGACAATGCATATCGAGATCGTTATGATTAATCCCAATGCAATCCCAGCGGAGTCGTCAATATTTAGTACAAGTGGCAACAGTATTTGAGTGAAACAGTTCACGATCTCTCACTGTTATCAGCTATCCAAACACCCCATTTAACATCCTTTTAAACTGATGCCACAATATGAAAAGAGTTTAACTCAAATACTGTTTATACCACTTGTGGTGTGCTGCTGTAATATTATAATTCACAATAAAATGTTTTCCAAATAAACTGTGGCATTTTGTCCGTGGACATTATGTCCGGATAACTGTATTCACGATTAATGTTGATTCGTTAAATGGTGTTAAACACCGTTTTCAACATTTTTTCAGTCATATGAAGGCGGTCAGTTCACCCACATATGTGTTTCCTGGTTTTCTCGCACCAGTACTCCATATCAGAATCCTTCCAAGCACCTGGCTGCTTTTCCACATAGACAATTTACCCATTTAGTTATAAAATCAATGAAGCTTGTCGCAGTGACGTTTGTCAAACGTCTGAAAGAATATTGGCCGAGCTAGGGTTCGAACTCACGACCATAGGCTTGACAGCCAGCGTCGGTACCGACTGAGCTACCGGGAATCACTTCGCGACGAAAGCAGTAGCAGATCTGTGTTTTCAATTTGTTTCATTTCAGTATTGCGTCGAGTAATTTATTGGTTCAGTTATATCAAGGCGACAGTACACATAAACATGAGTCATGGCGTCTGATCTATCATGATCAATAGTACGCTAGGAAATAGGCCTTTCTCCCAGGGCAATCAACTATGTACCACTGCGAGACGAGATCGAACAAGGGACTACATTTGCTCTCAGTCACAATGTCTAGATCAATATTCCCGAGCCCGGTAGCTCTGTCGGTGGAGACGCGGACTGTTAATACAGTGGGTAGTAAGTTCGAACCCTAGCTCGGCCAACATTTTTTTCTAACGTTTGGCAGACTCAATACGACACGTGCTATTCGTCTTCCACAAATGGGCTAACATTCTATGTGGAAAAGCAGCCAGTTGCAAGGATTTTTTTATGTGGAGAACTGGTGTGAGAAAGTCACGAAATACATGGATAGGTGAACTGGCCGTTGTGATATGACGGAAAACCCCTCCAATCAATCAATCAATCAATCAATCAATCAATCAATCAATCAATCAATCAATCAATCAATCAATTAATCAATCAATCAATCAATCAATCAATCAAAACAATCAATCAATCAAACAATGAACCAATCAATCAATCCCTCAATCAATCAATCAATCAATCAATCAATCAATCAATCAATCAATCAATGGAAGTCAACATTGATTTAACCATTGCCTCGCTTAATTGATGTACTTAATTCTCCATTAGTTCAACCTAAACAAGTCACTTTGCGTACGACAATGCATAGCGAGATCGTTATGAGCAATCCCAATGCAATCCCAGCGGAGTCTTCTTCAATATTTAGTATTGAAGCTTTCTTGAAGCGTATAGCGGATAGCGTAAATTTTAATCGTTCTGTGTTACTTCACAAGTAACATTGAGCGTGAAGGTTCATTAATTTATATACGATAGTAATAAAATCAATACACCCCGCCAATCAATTGTCATCGATAAAAGAAAGAGAATGAAATACGCTAGAATCGATTATATAACGAACCTATCTTTATTGTTATAAGAATCACATATTAAACCTAGCTTTTCATTTACCTATTTTGAATGAAAACCCAGAACGAACACAGAGCCAATTTTTAATAATTGATTTAAACAGAACATCCAAGAACACAGAGCCCATTTTTAATAATTGATTTTAAGTTTTTAACAGAACAACCCAAAACACAGAGCCCATTTTTAATAATTGATTTTAACAGAACAACCCAAAACACAGAGCCCATTTTTAATAATTGATTTTAACAGAACATCCAAGAACACAGAGCCCATTTTTAATAATTGATTTTAAGTTTTTAACAGAACAACCCAAAACACAGAGCCCATTTTTAATAATTGATTTAAACAGAACAACCCAAAACACAGAGCCCATTTTTAATAATTGATTTTAACAGAACAACCCAGAACACAGAGGCCATTTTTAATAATTGATTTAAACAGAAAACCCCAGAACACAGAGCCTATTTTTAATAATTGATTTAAACAGAACAACCCAGAACACAGAGCCTATTTTTAATAATTGATTTAAACAGAACAACCCAGAACACAGAGCCTATTTTTAATAATTGATTTAAACAGAACAACCCAGAACACAGAGCCTATTTTTAATAATTGATTCAAACAGAAAACCCCAGAACACAGAGCCTATTTTTAATAATTGATTCAAACAGAAAACCCCAGAACACAGAGCCTATTTTTAATAATTGATTTAAACAGAAAACCCCAGAACACAGAGCCTATTTTTAATAATTGATTTTAAGTTTTTAACAGAACAACCCAAAACACAGAGCCCATTTTTAATAATTGATTTTAAGTTTTTAACAGAACAACCCAAAACACAGAGCCCATTTTTAATAATTGATTTAAACAGAACAACCCAAAACACAGAGCCCATTTTTAATAATTGATTTTAACAGAACAACCCAGAACACAGAGGCCATTTTTAATAATTGATTTAAACAGAAAACCCCAGAACACAGAGGCCATTTTTAATAATTGATTTAAACAGAACAACCCAGAACACAGAGCCTATTTTTAATAATTGATTCAAACAGAAAACCCCAGAACACAGAGCCTATTTTTAATAATTGATTCAAACAGAAAACCCCAGAACACAGAGCCTATTTTTAATAATTGATTCAAACAGAAAACCCCAGAACACAGAGCCTATTTTTAATAATTGATTCAAACAGAAAACCCCAGAACACAGAGCCTATTTTTAATAATTGATTTAAACAGAAAACCCCAGAACACAGAGCCTATTTTTAATAATTGATTTAAACAGAAAACCCCAGAACACAGAGCCTATTTTTAATAATTGATTTAAACAGAAAACCCCAGAACACAGAGCCTATTTTTAATAATTGATTTTAACAGAACAACCCAGAACACAGAGCCTATTTTTAATAATTGATTTAAACAGAACAACCCAGAACACAGAGCCTATTTTTAATAATTGATTTAAACAGAACAACCCAGAACACAGAGCCTATTTTTAATAATTGATTCAAACAGAAAACCCCAGAACACAGAGCCTATTTTTAATAATTGATTCAAACAGAAAACCCCAGAACACAGAGCCTATTTTTAATAATTGATTTAAACAGAAAACCCCAGAACACAGAGCCTATTTTTAATAATTGATTTTAAGTTTTTAACAGAACAACCCAAAACACAGAGCCCATTTTTAATAATTGATTTTAAGTTTTTAACAGAACAACCCAAAACACAGAGCCCATTTTTAATAATTGATTTAAACAGAACAACCCAAAACACAGAGCCCATTTTTAATAATTGATTTTAACAGAACAACCCAGAACACAGAGGCCATTTTTAATAATTGATTTAAACAGAAAACCCCAGAACACAGAGGCCATTTTTAATAATTGATTTAAACAGAACAACCCAGAACACAGAGCCTATTTTTAATAATTGATTCAAACAGAAAACCCCAGAACACAGAGCCTATTTTTAATAATTGATTCAAACAGAAAACCCCAGAACACAGAGCCTATTTTTAATAATTGATTCAAACAGAAAACCCCAGAACACAGAGCCTATTTTTAATAATTGATTCAAACAGAAAACCCCAGAACACAGAGCCTATTTTTAATAATTGATTTAAACAGAAAACCCCAGAACACAGAGCCTATTTTTAATAATTGATTTAAACAGAAAACCCCAGAACACAGAGCCTATTTTTAATAATTGATTTAAACAGAAAACCCCAGAACACAGAGCCTATTTTTAATAATTGATTTAAACAGAACAACCCAGAACACAGAGCCTATTTTTAATAATTGATTCAAACAGAAAACCCCAGAACACAGAGCCTATTTTTAATAATTGATTCAAACAGAAAACCCCAGAACACAGAGCCTATTTTTAATAATTGATTCAAACAGAAAACCCCAGAACACAGAGCCTATTTTTAATAATTGATTCAAACAGAAAACCCCAGAACACAGAGCCTATTTTTAATAATTGATTCAAACAGAACAACCCAGAACACAGAGCCCACTTTTATAATTAATTCAAACCCTGACCTCGCACCCAGTTTACCTAGAAGAAGGTCATTGACATAAAAATATTTTTTAAACTGTCCTAGTTGTGAATTAATAATACGATAGTTGAAGTTACACTAACAATAAACCTCCATTGTATCTTTACAAATGAGCCTTGACGCAGGAAAACTGACATTTCAACATTTTCCGACAAGTGTATATATATATATACCGATCAGCATGTGTAAACGAACCATTCTGATTATTGTTCACTTATTTAATCAAAGCGCCGATGGCACAGCAGTGGCGATCGTTAAGAAAATCCTGCAAAGTAACAAGCAGTATCTCGTTGTAGGCCTTGCTAATTTCAATATATATAGGCATATACGATAATGCTCGATCTCGAACTCAATTCGGCTACACTTTCAGCATTGATTGCTAATTGACGCTAGAACGTACAGACGTGTCTAACTTGTACACTGCATGACCTCGAGTCCTTTAAACCTTTGTAAACCAGTCTTATCATATAGACACTTTCACATATTGCAACAACTACAAAATAAAGCGTTTATGATATTAAGATTTATAGCCATTCTCGCGAATTATTGATAGAACCTTTAGGAGTTTCCAAACGCTGAGGTGTTTTGCGTATCACGAGAGTTATAGAACGCGCAATGATATTTATTATCTTCCCAAACATGAAGAAAGATAACATTTACATAATTTAACTCTATGTAGATATTATCTCAATACATCTCAAATCTTAGTATCAAATCGGTACCAAAGTAGCACTGACATGATTATTTTTAATCGTGTCTCTGCATCACTGATGGAACTATATATTTGGCTGTTTAACGGATGTAGGATAATCGGTTTGCAGTAAGGAATAACAAGTCAACGGGCTGTACAAAACCGACTATGTAAATGTTTTCGTTGTTGTTGTTTCTGTTAGCATTGTGGCGATTATCAAACCAATCGCCACAAAAACAAATGACTCATGTAATGTTGATAACTATCTGACAATGGAATGATAGCTTTACTGTTCGCTAGAACGTTAATAGCCTACACACTAATCGTACAGTGAAGAATACAAACGCTGATCAGATTGTACGAATATGCGCTCTGATCTTTACACTATACAAGGGCAAATGTTGAAGCTCAACCCTTTCTCTCATAAAGACGCTTTCTGACGCCTCTGCAGCAGACGGCTTTTTCGAAAACATGGCGACAAAAGAAGAAATTGCTCAAAACGAGCAATTTCTCCTTTTGTCACCATGTTTTCAATTCTATTCAATTATTGTTCTTTCATTTATTTAAAGGGGAGTTTCCACTTTTTTTCCGGGTATCTCAAAGTTGTCTGCTGCGGATTTGTCGTATATGGGAAAGGGTTAATCTATGATAATTGACATATTTGATAACGAATACGTCAAACTAATATACACCTTTTCACGCTTTTAACAGCTCTGCAGCAGACGACGTCACACTGTTTTCATAATTCGTCTGCTGCAGAGGGTTCAAAAATCGTCAGTATGTGGAAAAGGGGGTGCGGTAGTGTGTGTGTGTAGGGGTGGGGGGGTGGGGGGAATTAACCCTTTCCCACTTACACCAAATCTGCAGAAGATGACTTTGAAAACATAGTGATAAAAATCTGAAAAATATCCATTACAGATAGCTTAATTGTTAAATAAAGTTGAAAACATAGTTGCCAAAGGGGAAATTGCTCATCATGAGCAATTTCACCTTTTGCCACAATGTTTTCAAAATACGTCTGCTGTTGTTGCGTAAAAACGTGTCTGCAGGTGGGAAAGGGTTAAAGCACACAATCCAAGATCCAAATAAAATATACTAAACAATTAAAATAGCCTTTTCTAAGTGTGTACCCATAGGAGTCGATTGACAAGCAAATAGTTCTATGCAGACGCACTTTGACGCCTCTGCACAGCAGACTACTTCTGTAAATTGACAACTTGATGTCTTCGAAACAAAGATGGACTGCATATAAATTTCTGTTGTATTTATTTAATCTTGATAAAGACAACTTGATGTCTTCGAAACAAAGATAGACTGCACATACATTTCTGTTGTATTTATTTAATCTTGATAAAGACAACTTGATGTCTTCGAAACAAAGATGGACTGCATATAAATTTCTGTTGTATTTATTTAATCTTGATAAAGACAACTTGATCTCCTCGAAACAAAGATAGACTGCACATACGTTTCTGTTGTATTTATTTAATCTTGATAAAGACAACTTGATCTCCTCGAAACAAAGATAGACTGCACATACATTTCTGTTGTATTTATTTAATCTTGATAAAGACCAAGTGGTCGAAAATTCGATAATTAAAAGAGTTTTAATCATATAAAGTGTTGTACTGACTTTCTTCCCTTTGGAAGACATAATATACAAAGTACTTTTGTAAACATTGTGACAAAATAAATAATCGTTCGTTATGAGCAATTCCTCCTTTTCCCAATAATGTTTTCAACTCTATTCAATTATAATTCTCCAATTTAAAAGAAAATTTTCATATTTTTGCCAATATGTTTTCAATATGAGTCGGCTGTTGCCGATTCTTTGTAAGCGGGAAATTGTTTAATCAATAACCGACACATGCAAATAAATCGATACACACATTCACAAATACATCAATAATTCATAATTTATAATTTGTACCATCGCAAAAAAAAGATTGCACCTACCTGTTTTATGAAATCCAAATCACACGTTCAGCCCACACACAGTTTTTAATCAGCCCTGAAATTCAATAAATATGCTTGCTCACAATTTCCCACGGAATTTTAAACGCATCTGTAAGACACGACTTTTGAAAACGTTGTATCAAATGTAGAATTGATCGATTGATTGGGGTTTAACGCCGTTTTTAACAATTTCTCAGTTATATCACGGCGGCCAGTTCACCTACTCATGCAGTTCCTGGTTTTCTCACACCAGTACCCCACACAACAATCTTCCCAAGCAACTGGCTGCTTTTCCACATAGAGTTAGCCCAGTATCAAATGTAGAAATCGCTCACCATGAGTTAATGTCTTCTTTCATATATTCTGCGTTACTTACAGAATCATTTTTAACGATTTTCCACACTTTTCCCGAAATGTTTTTTTTATAAAAGTGTCTACTGCATATGTGTTTGTATGTGGGAAAGGGTTAACCCTTTACCTCATACGAGAATTCTGCAGCAGACGACTTTGAACATATTTTGTCAAAAAATAGAAAATCTCTATAATTCAATGGATAACCTATGACTAAAAATGGAAAACATTGTGGCAAAAGGAGAAATTGCTGGTTTTGAGCAATTTCTTCTTTTGTCACTATGTTTTCAAAAAGTTGTCTGCTGCAGAGGCGTCAGAAAGCGTCTATATGGGGGGAAAGGGTTAAGTTAAATGGACAGCCCCTTTTAAAATCGTTATAAAGATTAAATAGGTCATCTCACCTGAATAGTGTCCGATAAAGAACTGTCACATTATTCCCGTCCTACATACGATAAATTTACAGCAGACGATTTTGAAAACATTTAGTAAATAAAACATACTGGTCGCTTACTATGAATGAAAGACATTTGTAAAATAAAGTTGAAATATTGTGACAAAATGTGAAATTGCTCACCTATTTGTTTTGACACAATGTTTTCAAAAGTCGAATGCTGTAGCTCTAGGCGTCCGAAAGCGTCTGCAATGTGGGAACATGTTAAAATTACTAACACTCAAATGTTTCTCATTTAAATAATATACTGTTAGCGGAACGCGACAATAGAAAGGTAAATAAATAAGAATCGCCCCCACCCCGACCTCCCAGTCCACTACCCCCTCCAAGTACCCCCACACACCCAAATCACAAAAAAATAAAGATATCACTTTAAATATATCCAATATTGCAAAGAGTTGTAAGATCTAATACATCCTATTCCACACAAGTATATTATAAAACATAACGAGATAGTGACTGAAGTACGTCTAGCGTTTAACAAAAATGTTTACTACAGTCTTGAGTATTACCTATTTAAATTATATACATTATGTTAAATTATCATGAAATAGTGTCATATTAAGTATACAAGCTGCTGGGTGTCTGTCGTGAACTTGATAACAAGTTAAATGTTATGTATGCGTGTCTGTATATGTAGTAATATATGTTATGTATGCGTGTCTGTAAATGTAGTAATATATGTTATGTATGCGTGTCTGTATATGTAGTAATATATGTTATGTATACGTGTCTGTATATGTAGTAATATATGTTATGTATGCGTGTCTGTATATGTAGTAATATATGTTATGTATGCGTGTCTGTATATATAGTAATATATGTTATGTATGCGTGTCTGTACATGTAGTAATATATGTTATGTATGCGTGTCTTTATATGTAGTAATATATGTTGTGTATGCGTGTCTGTATATGTAGTAATATATGTATGTATGCGTGTCTGTATATGTAGTAATATATGTATGTATGCGTGTCTGTATATGTAGTAATATATGTTATGTATGCGTGTCTGTATATGTAGTAATATATGTATGTATGCGTGTCTGTATATGTAGTAATATATGTTATGTATGCGTGTCTGTATATGTATGTATGCGTGTCTGTATATGTAGTAATATACGTTATGTATGCGTGTCTGTATATGTACTAATATATGTATGTATGCGTGTCTGTATATGTGGTAATATATGTTATGTATGCGTGTCTGTA
Source organism: Serripes groenlandicus (assembly GCA_031761405.1). Classification (NCBI taxonomy): domain Eukaryota; kingdom Metazoa; phylum Mollusca; class Bivalvia; order Cardiida; family Cardiidae; genus Serripes; species Serripes groenlandicus. The sequence goes on from JASEVX010000008.1 coordinate 62,078,335, forward strand.
TATGTAGTAATATATGTTATGTATGCGTGTCTGTATATATAGTAATATATGTTATGTATGCGTGTCTGTATATGTAGTAATATATGTTATGTATGCGTGTCTGTATATGTAGTAATATATGTTATGTATACGTGTCTGTATATGTAGTAATATATGTTATGTATGCGTGTCTGTATATGTAGTAATATATGTTATGTATGCGTGTCTGTATATGTAGTAATATATGTATGTATGCGTGTCTGTATATGTAGTAATATATGTTATGTATGCGTGTCTGTATATGTAGTAATATATGTATGTATGCGTGTCTGTATATGTAGTAATATATGTTATGTATGCGTGTCTGTATATGTAGTAATATATGTATGTATGCGTGTCTGTATATGTAGTAATATATGTATGTATGCGTGTCTGTATATGTAGTAATATATGTTATGTATGCGTGTCTGTATATGTGGTAATGTATGTTATGTATGCGTGTCTGTATATGTAGTAATATATGTTATGTATGCGTGTCTGTATATATAGTAATATATGTTATGTATGCGTGTCTGTATATGTAGTAATATATGTTATGTATGCGTGTCTGTATATGTAGTAATATATGTTATGTATACGTGTCTGTATATGTAGTAATATATGTTATGTATGCGTGTCTGTATATGTAGTAATATATGTTATGTATGCGTGTCTGTATATATAGTAATATAAGTTATGTATGCGTGTCTGTACATGTAGTAATATATGTTATGTATGCGTGTCTTTATATGTAGTAATATATGTTATGTATGCGTGTCTGTATATGTAGTAATATATGTATGTATGCGTGTCTGTATATGTAGTAATATATGTATGTATGCGTGTCTGTATATGTAGTAATATATGTTATGTATGCGTGTCTGTATATGTAGTAATATATGTATGTATGCGTGTCTGTATATGTAGTAATATATGTTATGTATGCGTGTCTGTATATGTAGTAATATATGTATGTATGCGTGTCTGTATATGTAGTAATATATGTATGTATGCGTGTCTGTATATGTAGTAATATATGTATGTATGCGTGTCTGTATATGTAGTAATATATGTATGTATGCGTGTCTGTATATGTACTTATATATGTATGTATGAGGATGTCTATGTGAATCGTTCGCATGTACGTAATATAAACACACACATGTACGTATATGTGCTTTTATTTTCAAAACGTCACATATGTTCACTCTCTTGAACCCATTACTTCACATGACTTTTCAAAGGCCGTCTGCTTTACAATCATCAGGCAAACAAATTTTAACAATCTAGAAAACTGAAAGATTTATATTGATAAAGAGTTGAAAAAATTGCAATAAACGAGCAATTTCACCTTTTATTGCAATGTTTTCAAAAGTCCTGTTTCATGGCAGGTGTCAAATGTCATCTGTGTGAAGGAATGAGTTAACCATGTACCCCATACAGCACATCTCGAAGCAAACGTTTTATGAAAACATCTTGGCAAAAAATACGGAACATCTTCTTCACATGAAAGTATAATATTGGGATAAAAATTGAGAACCATAACCAATAAAATCAAGTTACCTCAATACAGTTTATATGTGCTAATTCCACACGTCCTTTACACACGGTTTAAACCGACTGACTCAATAATGATAATCCACAGGCAATTTTCATACAGAAATAACAATGATAAATACGGTCAAAACGTATCAAATGACAATTTCTGGCCATCTGATTGGTGTACGACTGTAATTGGGTACGATAGTTGCCACTATATTTTACAATTATTATTTACTTGTATTGGAAAACTGTAGCCCGCCGTATTTATAAACGCACGAGCGACATTGTGTGTGGATTGTTTGTTTTGTGTTTTATTGCCGCTTTCAACGATTTTTCCGTTATTTCACATCGTTTCCTTGGTTATTACCAATGTATTCAGAGCTCTAGATATGGGGCGTTTTGCATGTTCTAAAATCCTTATTTGACATTCAAACCCTATGTTGTGGGTACTCAACATAATCGTCTCACTGAGACGATTCTTTTGAGTACACACAACATAGGGTTTGCTTTAATAATAAGAGAAAAAAGTGTGGGAAAAGGAGCCGAATGTGTCAATCGTAATTCTGACCCAACAACCGTAACGTCAAGGAGGGAACGATATATCTTGCATTTAAAAGTAATTTGTATCATCCAGCCAGGGATCAAACCCGCAATCTCCCGGATTCGAGTAAAACCGATCTACCACTACGCCACCTAGGCGGCCTCGACATTGTATAGTCTGTGTATATATTGAACTGTCATGTGACGTACACATTACACGGTCAGTCGGTCTACGATAGCCAAGGCTGCCAATTCGTATATTAGCCTTCATTTACGCATTTTACCTTGGTTTGTGAAGATGTCCTAAGCCATATTTTCACTGTCCCGGATCGGCGCCCCGGAAACCTCCCGGATGATGGTTCGGAAAGAACCTTGTGAAACCGGGAAAAAACAATCGCGACGGCAACGTAGAAGTTCGGTGGGGACCTATCCGGGATAATGTGAATGTGAGAATGCTATTGATTTTTGCTACGAAAATGTCCCGGATATACTTGCTATTTGTCATCGGGAGAAACCGGGACCAGAACCTGGACAGTGGGAATTAATGGGGCTTAAAAGACAGACAGATCAGACCCGTTTCTGTGACGGTTCATTTAACATGAGAATAACAGAAACCGACACATGCTCTAGAATTGTAGCACGAATGACCACGTGCTCATGTCAACTAACACTGTTTGTTTCACACGTAACTCATGTCATGTTGTTTGCCGTTTTGATAGAAAAGGCCAAGATCAGTGTACAGAAACATACAGCCTTATCGTCTTTTACATTATTATCTACCTGACTTCTTTTAAGAAAAATAAATCTCAGGCCATTTGCGACCAGTGTAAATCGAGATTAGCCTGTGCACCAAAACATTCTAAAACGGTTCACAAAAATCTTTATTTAAAGAAAATATTACAATATTATGTAGATCATGTTGTTTCGATGGTTGTTCATGGACAGGTGGAAACGCTTTTAGTCGTCATGTTTATTTAATGTTCGTCGTCATGTTGATTTCAAGTTGGTCATCATGTTGATTTCACGTTAGTCATGATGTTGATTTCATGTTGGTCGGCATGATGATATCACGTTAGTCTTCATGTTGATTACACGTTGGTCGTCATGTTGATTTCATGTTGATTTCATGTTGGTCGTCATGTTGACTTCGTGTTTGTCGTCATGTTGATATCATGTTGTTCGGCATGTTTACTTCATGTTGGTCGGCATGTTGATTTCATGCTGATAATAATGTTGATGTCATGCTGGTTCGCCATATTGTTTATTATATTTGGTTTATTAAGTAGTTCTCTGAAACGTGTATGTTTATGTATTTATAGTGTCCAAATGGGTCTGTTAGTCCCAGTGGCAGACATGCCAGACATAAAGATAAAGCAAATTATGACAAGCAGTACCTAATTATGATTGATCGATGTTGCTATAGATATTTATAGACGCTTGTCGCAGAAGAATCTAAGATTATTTGTTCGACTTAGGGAGTCATGCATATGGCGACGGATATAGCAAAGCATACCGACCGCGTCTGGCGAGTTGGGAGTCTTGGTGCATCTTAGGTCAATAGTGAGGACTCCGATAAACTTGTGCGTGCGCAGAGTCTCATCAAGGCCGCCACTCTACGATTTCATATAGCATTCACATAAATGTAACATCTGACAAAACTGTAGACGCTTAGTCAAACGGGTTCCCCTATGTGATCATGTGAATGAGATGCTGTATGGTCGTTTATCGTCCGACGCGGCCCAAACATACATATATACATGCGTCTCCAGTGGGATAGGGGTGAAGCGTCGGATAATGCGTCTCCAGTGGGAAAGGAGTAAAGCGTGGGATAATGCGTCTTTAGTGGGAAAGTGGTGAATCATCGGATAATGCATTTCCGGGAGGGGGGGGGGGGGGGGGGGGGGGGGAAGTGGTGAAACGTCGGATAATGCATCTTCAGTGGGAAAGAGTGAAGCGTCGTATAGTGCGTCTCTAGGGGGAAATGGTAAAGCGTCGGATAATGCGTCTTCAGTGGGAAAGAGTGAAGCGTCGTATAGTGCGTCTCTAGGGGGAAGTGGTAAAGCGTCGGGTAATGCGTTTCCAAGGGGGGGGGGGGGGGGGGGGGGGGGGGTTGGAGTGGTGAAGCGTCGGATAATGCGTCTCCAGTGGGAAAAGGGGTAAAGCGTCAGATAATGCGTCTCCAGTGGGAAAAGGGATAAAAGCATTAGATAATGCGTCTCCAGTGGGAAAAGGGATAAAGCGTTAGATAATGCGTCTCCAGTGGGAAAAGGGATAAAGCGTTAGATAATGCGTCTCCAGTGGGAAAAGGGATAAAGCGTCGGATAATACGTCTCCAGTGGGAAAAGCGGTGAAGCGTCGGATAATACGTCTCCAGTGGGAAAAGGGGTGAAGCGTCGGATAATATGTCTCCAGTGGGAAAAGGGGTGAAGCGTCGGATAATATGTCTCCAGTGGTAAAAGCGGTGAAGCGTCAGATAATACGTCTCCAGTGGGAAAAGGGGTGAAGCGTCAGATAATACGTCTCAGTTGGAAAAGGGGTGAAGCGTCGGATAATACGTCTCCAGTGGGAAAAGGGGTGAAGCGTCGGATAATATGTCTCCAGTGGGAAAAGCGGTGAAGCGTCAGATAATACGTCTCCAGTGGGAAAAGGGGTGAAGCGTCAGATAATACGTCTCCAGTGGGAAAAGGGGTGAAGCGTCGGATAATACGTCTCCAGTGGGAAAGGGGTGAAGTGTCGGATAATTTTCTCTATGTGGCTAAGGGGTGAAGCGAAAGATAAGTACATGTATCAACAGTACGGTATTTGTTACAAGTGTAGATAAATATCTATTTACTTTCCCATGCTTTCTGATCTGAATATACACTGTTAACCATTGGTTACTTTAACTTGTCTAGATTCAGACCAGACTACGTTGATATCTAATGATACCCTATGGTTGTCCCTCTAGCGTCGCTCAGATAATAGCATAACAGCTAGTTACGAAGCGTGTTTTATCCTTGAATAGAGTATTGACTAGTTAATTGTCTCCAGTGGGAAAAGGGGTGAAAACGTTGGCGTTGGCGTTGGTGTTGGCGTTGGCGTCCGCGTTGCCAGCTTGGTCAAACCTTTGCGTGCAAGGCCTTTTCTCAGACACTGTGTATGCTGTTGCTTTGAAACTTCACACACTTATTCAGGATCATTAGGGGACCTTGTATGTCAAGTCCCATAACTCTGGAATGGATTTTGACTGAATTGTGCCCCTTTTTGGACTTAGAAATATGGGAAAAGGGGTGAAACGTCGGATAATACGTGTTTTATCCTTGAATAGAGTATTGACTAGTTAATTGTTACAGTTATGATTTACCAGTTCCATTGAATAACCACAAAAGGCTCGTTCAGCCTTGATGTTTTAGGGGACATTATTGATTGTAACTAGCTCATTTCGCTGACGGTGTGTAATATTGGGGCGGACAATGTAGATCAAGTTCAAACTTAACTCTTTCAGCGCCAAAGTCAATATTCAGGTTTTTGCAAACAACACTGATTCAGGCGAGTCAGCTCATAACGAGCTGTGTCACCTGAAATCAGCATTGTTTGCCTTTTAGTTATCAAAATAGTCCAAAATTGTATTACATGAGAAATGGAGACGCCCGATTTTGAACAAGGAAGAGTCTAATTTAAACAATTCGGCGCTGAAAGAGTTAACGTCTACCGCCTCAGGTGGAGTTGTGGAGGGTTCGATTCCCGGCCGGGTCATACCACATACTGTAGCGAGGCGATCCGCTTGCTTACTTTCGAATATTCAACATTTGGCCGCAACCAAGCTTTAATTCGCGTAACAATTTGCGAACACTGCATTCGATTGGCGCTCATTCGCTCCGCACTATTTTCGACGCGCCTTATAACGCAAGCCCACACAAATTCATCCACCTTTCCCGTGAAATGTATAATGAGTTCACAAAGTAATCCCATAGTCGACTAGATTGTTGTAAATATGTACAATAACAATTTTGATTTCATCAGGGACGTAGATAAGAGGGATATGCACCTCTACCTGTACACCTGCTATCTGGTTAAAGTATCACACATAGAAATAAAATTGTCAAAATTTTCACATATTGTAGCAAATAAAACTTTGAAGTCACATTTGGCACATAAATAAAACATTTTTCATAAGGATAACATATTATCAAAACCTGTAGTATATTAAAATATTTTTATTTACTGCAATACAAGAATTTTTAAACTTCCAGAAAATATTTTTTTTATTTTTATATCTTGAATAGTTTTTGAGTTTTATTTGCTACAAATGTTGGCACGGGTGATATTTTAGTATATAATTTAGTTACTTATCCTCTTATCTACGTCCCTGATTTCATACACAATTATCATACGTTATCACATGACAATGCTTGTATCCGATGTAATATACCCATTACGTATTTCTTTATATATGACACGTGTAGTATAGCATGGCCGAATCACTATTTGCGTATACATCCGCGAATGTTTACAAAATGGCTGAAAACGTGTATCCGGTAAACACAAACGTCACGATAGATGGACGAGGTAAAGGGACCATTACCGGTCATAAAAATATCTTGTTGTGTGATTAGTTAAAAGTCTATAAGGTATTACATGTTGGGACTATTTTCTGACAGCGAAAGAAAACCGATTTCTTTTTGTGTTTCGTCATGTGATAAAAAGAATCTCAAATTCGTTGTCATTTCATAAAAAGGCTCGCTTAACAACACATTTCTTGAACTCGTTTAATACAACTTTATATAAAATCACAACTCATGTCAGATCCTATATATATAATTTAGTTACTTATCCCTCTTATCTATGTCCCTGATTTCATACACAATTATCATACTGTAGACAGTATCTCGTCACCGTTCACAACATTTTATAATATCAGTATTTACATACACAGACAATTAATTAACTTAGACGAACACTTTGACCTGCTAGTTTAACATAGACGAACACTTTGACCTGCTAGTTTAACTTAGACGAACACTTTGACCTGCTAGTTTAACTTAGACGAACACTTTAACCTGCTAGTTTAACTTAGACGAACACTTTGACCTGCTAGTTCGACTTAGACGAACACTTTGACCTGCTAGTTTAACTTAGACGAACACTTTGACCTGCTAGTTCGACTTAGACGAACACTTTGACCTGCTAGTTTAACTTAGACGAACACTAACTTAGACGAACACTTTGACCTGCTAGTTTAACTTAGACGAACACTAACTTAGACGAACACTTTGACCTGCTAGTTTAAACTTAGACGAACACTTTGACCTGCTAGTTTGACTTAGACGAACACTTTGACCTGCTAGTTCGACTTTGACGAACACTTTGACCTGCTTGTTTAACTTAGACGAACACTTTGACCTGCTAGTTTAACTTAGACGAACACTTTGACCTGCTAGTTTAACTTAGACGAACACTTTGACCTGCTAGTTTGACTTAGACGAACACTTTGACCTGCTAGTTTAACTTAGACGAACACTTTGACCTGCTAGTTTAACTTAGACGAACACTTTGACCTGCTAGTTTAACTTAGACGAACACTTTGACCTGCTAGTTCGACTTAGACGAACACTTTGACCTGCTAGTTTAACTTAGACGAACACTTTGACCTGCTAGTTTAACTTAGACGAACACTTTGACCTGCTAGTTCGACTTAGACGAACACTTTGACCTGCTAGTTCGACTTAGACGAACACTTTGACCTCTGCTAGTTCGACTTAGACGAACACTTTGACCTGCTAGTTCGACTTAGACGAACACTTTGACCTGCTAGTTCGACTTAGACGAACACTTTGACCTGCTAGTTCGACTTAGACGAACACTTTGACCTGCTAGTTTAACTTAGACGAACACTTTGACCTGCTAGTTTAACTTAGACGAACACTTTGACCTGCTAGTTTAACTTAGACGAACACTTTGACCTGCTAGTTAGACTTTGACGAACACTTTGACATAGCAGGTTTCACACGTTTTCATGAATGAATGAACTATCAGTGTTTAAAACCATTTCCGTGGTAGAATTTTGGCACCAATAAAGCGGATGAATCTTGAAAACATTTGTGGAAAATATAACAAAGTGAATAATTCCTCCTTGATATACAATGTGTTCAACCCTCTGCTGCGTATACATTGTCTCCAGTACTCAAATTTTAAAGGTTCAAATCTGCACTAAATCTGCATTAAAAACTTGACATGGGGTAGGGATAAGTATCAAACAACCGATCTGACGACAAATGACAAATGCAATACATTTTACTATCTCAAAATTACCTAGAAAATACGTTTATTTCACCATTAAGATCAATCATAGTTTGCTACTGAAATGCGCCCAGAAGTCGCCAAAGACGATATATAGGGGGTTTGGGGGGGGGGGGGGGGGGGTGGGGGGGGGGGGGAAATCCCCGGACCCCTCTAAAAGACTTGCGTACACACTCTGTTGACACTACGCCCCTGAAGAAGATTATTTCAATATTCTACATATCGTACACTTTTCTATAGCTATTATTATACCATTTTCCCCCTAGCGGACGCATTTTGACTAGGGATCTAATTGGGCGGGAAAGTATAACATATTTGACTTTTCATCTGTCTTCAACTTCCCGGACAATAACTTTAAAACTTTTCGATTGATAAACTTGAAACTTGGAGTGTTAGTAGATTGGGATTATACCAGGGACGTAGATAAGAGGGATGGGCAACTCCACCTGTACACCTGTTATCTGGTTGAAATATCACACATAGAAATAAAATTGTCCAAATTTCACATTTTGTAGCAAATAAAACTTTGAAACCACATTTGGCACATAAAACAAAAAATACATATTCTGAAAGCTTTATATTTCAACTAAAGTTAGAGATACAATGAACAATTGGAATTTCTTTGTATTTTGAACACTGACTGGTTTAAAAGACACAGATATTGGGATTTCTGAATTATATTATTCTTTTCCAAAAATTAATAGACCTACATTTTTCATACGGATAACATATTATCAAAAGCTCTAGTATATTGAAATATGTTTATCTAATATACTGCAATAGAAGAATGTTTAAACTTCCAGAATTTTTATTTTTTATTTTCATATCTTGAATAGTTTTTTAGTTTTACTTGCTACAAATGTTGGCACGGGTGATATTTAAGTATACAGTTTAGTTACCTATCCCTCTTATCTACGTCCCTGATTATACGTAGTGTTCTAGGTAGTAGTCCTGACACTAGTTTAGAATTTCCTTTTATTGTTTTTTAATTGGATGAACCTTTGTCCGGAACTTAACTCAAACACCAATCAATTGAATTATTTACATCAGCAAGATATGTATATGCAGCTTCTATGCTGTTAACAGTTTTGACGTTTTTCCCTTTTCTTTTTGTCAAAACATATTTATTGATTGATCGACTTATCATTAGAAACTTTTCATTAAACATTACACTAACAAACTGCTTTTCTATATGTTGCGCATGTCTTTTTTCGTTTGTTTTATCTTCCTTTCCCCCATCGTCTTAAAATCCAACGCATCTTTAAGTACTCAAGTAAAATGTGTTACCTCCATTTGAATACTCCAATTGATTCGACAACACTACACTTATTCGTGAGAATATCAAGGTTATACTATTCCATTGTTTAAAGGCAATGGATAGACTATTTAAGCCGCCCCGCGTAATGTATCGACCCAGATCAGCCTGCGCAGTCCGAGCGGACTGATCCGGGCCAACACATTCCGTCTCAGGGGAATAGAAGTAAAGAGAAATAATTCCTGAAACAGAAAATCCACAGGAGTCGAAAATTGGCTGTCCGGTTAAGCCTGCACGGCATGCTTAGGCTGATCCGGGTCGACACTTTATGCAGAGTCCACAATGTTCGTTTTTTCGTAGGACGGATCATTAAATGATTTTTTAGTGCTACATAATGTCCATATAGGCACGGGGCTCTACGAAAAACAACTAGAATACAGTTGCGACCGATGTAGATAAAGATTAACCAAGCGCATCCGCGTATTCTGAACTGGATATGCATTGTTCGCCAGGTTTGTCATAGCAAGTTTAGGAAAGCTTCTGTTTAGCAGAATCAATTTAAATAATTTTTAGCATGGAAGCTCAGACAGGTCTTATATTTATGGTAATGTTGGTTTTCGTACTTATGATGTCAAAATAATGAGGGTCCTTCTCTCATCAGTGCTTATCAGCGCTTTGGCTGAAGTTCTCTAGGAGGGATTAAATGTCAGTTTCTGTAATAGTTACCCTAAAGATGTAAACATTGCTGAAGTAGCCCATTTAAAAGTCCGTCTGAGTTTCTATTGCATAATATTAAATTCAACAGGTTTATCAAAATATAGAATAATTTGGATTTAAGGCCATTCAAAGTTCAACATTGTTTCAGAAATTTCTCTGTGACTAGCTTACATACCCACGTGAATATCGGGATTAATTTTTACACGGTCTGATCTGTTTCAGTCGTCTACACTTCTCCTATACATATAATAATGTGGTGAGTAGGCAGTTATATTTCATTTAAGTTATTTGTAAATGGCTACTATAGGCACGTTTTTATGCCGATTGCTAATAAAGTTGAGTTGAGTTATCTATCTCTATTTGTCACAAATATTATATTATCAGTTAGCCTTCCTCGTCGAATTTTAGTATGTATGAAAGTTGCCCATGTGATATCATAAAACACATCGTAAAAAGTGTATTTCAGTCAAAATAAATATTACATATTTGCTATCGAGTCTAGCTTCAACAAGCTAACAAAGGGAACGTCTGAGTCATAAATAAATTGATCAACTCTTTCGCCGCCAAAGGCAATTAAAGACTGTTGCAGACAATGCAGATTCGGGTGAGACAGCTCGTCACGAGCCATCTCACCAGACATCTGCATTGTTTGCCACTTAGGCATTAGGTTTTACCACATGTCCTGTTGAACGAAACATGGAGTTGTCCAATATTCAACATGAAAGTGTCGGCTTTGTGAAATTTGGCAGTGAAAGAGTTGAGTTTATCCCAGTATAACGTAATAGCTCGCAAATCGATAGCAAAGAGACGATTCCGTTTCCGACTTTCTTAGCAATTCAAATTTGTCCGGACCGCATGTCATAAACACGCTTGTCAGAACTACGCCGACAAAAAATAAAGCATTCTCACTTATTTATTGATTGCTTCCAATTTATAGGAACCGCGACGTTTAGAAATTGGGCTACGCTGGTATATCAAAGCACTCAAAGTGCTGACAGCAAGGGGCTAACTACAGACCACGGAATACATTAGGACAAGGATTTAGCAATTGTTTTTAACACATACACTTCACAAGAAGACCTTGTGATGTCCGTTAATTGAATAATATTTGAGTTGAATGCACCATATTCGATACACATAATGGGGGTCTATCGCAAAAGGTTTTATTTTGATCGCGGTATTTCACAGAGGTCGTTATATAGTTGTAACACTCATGGATGCATTGATCACACTGCATGCTATATCAACATCCAAATAACGCTGCATACAAATGGAAACTATATTGAAATTCTAATTAAAATATCAAAGCAAAACATAAATACTCTGTATCTGGTTACTAAATACAAAAAAATGGTGGCATATTGGTTTGACCTTGTTTGAAATAATTTATATACTACTTTTAAAATTAACATGATTCATTTTATAAACAAAATAATATTTACTATTATTGCTATAATATAACAATAGAATGGTCCGTGCCTGGAAATTATTTTAAAGTAAACTACGTTAATACATAATAATCAAAATTGAAGGGGTCAGTCTAGCATGGCTTCATACAGTCACAGTCACAGCTGCCTCAAAACAACTGAACATGTTATTTTTCCATAACATAGGTGAACAAATACATGCACTATTTTTTATTCTTTCAAATTCTCAATAAGTGTGAATATGCAATGAGCAGGTTGTAGAAGTTGCTGATCTGAAGGTACTTATAGATCGGTCGGTGGTACTTTTGCTCTGTAGTGTTTTTCACGATACACAATTTCTATTGAAATTTATAACGTCCTAGCGATTTTGCACAACGATGCGAATGAATTGTGTAATCATAAACATAAGAGCTGTGTTGTGTATGTGTACAATATTAAATGAAGGAACAACTAAATAGCTTAGTAGAACATTTAATACCAGAAAGATTAACATGGAATGCATGGGTATATAGAAATATGTTACACTAAGTAAGGGGCGCGGTTTTGAGTGCATACACGTTCATTCATGAGTTAATTAGTTAAGACAATATACACAGCACTCTCCCCCTCCAAATGTAAACTTCATCTATTCAAATTCAATTTTGAAATCGCAATCATAATACACCTGATGAATGTATGCACATACTGCTTTAATTTGTTCAGTGTGTGAATGACGAAGAAAGTATGCACATACTACATTAACTTGTCCATGCACGTTGCGCATGATAAAGTCATGTTGACAGCGTAGAAATACATTTAATTTCTTAATCATGTAATTCATATATTTTAACATAAAATGTATTCCGATATCTTTCTTTCGGGTAAGTGATGTCGAATCAAATCAATTTTCCGGCTGACATGCCAACAAGTTACCGCAACAGTAAATTCATTTTTAAAAAATATTGCAATGATCATCCACTTTCATTGACATTAAATACGATCTGCATCTTCCAAGACATCTATCTGAACCCAAGATGGTTTTCAGAAACGGAGAGCTGATATAGAAAGACAGACCCTTGCTAAAAGCTATCCTGGGTGCAATTGCGACCACTGTAGTACCAGATCAACTAGGTTATCGACGAATCTTGGTACGGTGCTTCACTTTACGATAAAAAGGCATGCAAGGAATTAAGAATCTTCTGAACAACGGTGTTAATTTGGATCCTTTAGCGGGAAAGGCAATCATATACATTATAGTTATCTACACTGGTCATAATTACGCTTAGGATTGTTTTCATGATACATCGCTTAAATTGTGTTTAGTTTGGTATGTATATTTATTAGTAAATTGACCTTTACGACGCTTCCAACATTTTTATATAATTGTTGGTGGCTTTTGGTCTGGATTCATACGAATAAACTATAGACAGATTGATTATTTAACCTTTCATTCCACAGACGAATTACGACGTATCTGTAGAAGACGGCATCTGAAAACGTTGTTACAAAAGGATAAAACGAATAATGAAATAATGTCTCCTTTGGACACATTGTTTTCAACTCCAGTCAATAATTATAGAGCTTCGTTTACATTCATTCACAGATGTTTTCATAGTACAGTAGAACCTGTGTATAAAAACCACCCAAGGGAACGCAGATGGTCTTTAACTCTTTCAGCGCCGAATTGTTTAGACTCGTCAATGTTAAAATTCGGGCCTCTCCATTTCTCATGTTATAAGCGTTTCGGAATATTTTGATAACTCGAAGGCAAACAATGCTGATTTCAGGTGAGACAGCTCGTTACGAGCTGACTCACCTGAATCAGTAATGCTTTGTCATTGGCGCTGAAAGAGTTGATTACAGGCTCATTCATGCCAAAAATGAGTAATTTGGAAATTTAAAGTGAGGTTGCTATAGACAGGGAATTGCTATACAAAAGTGGTCTTAAGTACAGGTTTGACTGTAGTCATCTGCAGATTTGTTGTATGTGGGATAGCATTAATCAGTGCTTTATACATGTATATAACGCTGCCTCGTCAACTCTGGTCGAACCGGGCCTCAACATTACATATTTGAGCCGTTCCACGAGAAAACCAACACTGTTGACTCTGCGTAAAGCATCGACCTGGATCAGCATAAGCATGCCGCGAAGGCTAACACGGACAGACACATTTCGCCTCCTGTGGATTTTCTGTTTCTTGAATCATTACTCTATACCTCTATCCAACTGAGACGGAATGTATCGGCTTGGATTAGCCTGCCCGGACTGCACGGGCTGATCTGGGTCGAAACATTACGCAGAGTCAATAACGTTGGTTTTCTCCTGGCTCATATATTTGCTCTATACTAAAATAGTGTTGACCAGAACAAACTGACCAATAACAAATAGTATCAAAGCGCTGAAGGCACCGTAGTGGCGATCGTGTAGAAAATCCTGCAAAGTAACAAGCAGTATCTCGGTGTAGGCCTTGCGGTTTTCAATAAAAGTGCACTGTGGTGCGGGTAAATTTGAGTAAAGCTCCATCATTTGACAGTAGAATAATGTTAGTTTGTTAGAATGTTTGTCTTGGTGATATTCAAGTTACGGTTTAAAATGGGTCCTGATAAGTTCAAAATAAGGCCATACCAAATTTAAGAAAAATTTAGTTGGAACTCGATAGACCTACGTTTTAGCTCAAGAATGATGGAACTTTATTAGAATGTTTGTCTTGGTTTTATATAAGCTAATTTTTTGGGGTTATCACATGTTCATCACCAGGTCGCTAGGCTATCTCTAAAATCAATATTGTGTACACTTTAGAGACCACATTTTTTAATTAAGCATTTTGAAACCCTGTGTCAGAATATTGTACGAATTGCACCACACACCACCTCATCATGGTGATCATGTGTGCCCAGTAACTTTGAAATCCTATCATGCATGATTAAGTTGCGAGCCGGAGAAGTTAGTCCTATCAAACAGTAATCATGTTGACCTTTGACCTCTACGAGTGACCTTAACATTTGAGGTACATGCCTGAATTTTGTGCACGACACACCACCTCATCATGGTGCACTTTTGTGCCAACTTTCTTAGAAATCCTATTATGCATGGTTTAGATGCGGGTCGGACAGACAGGCTCATTGACGCACGGACACACTCACCGAACCGCCATTGTGACATCTATTTGTCGAGCTCACCAACATTAAACTCGACAAAAAGTGATTTTAGACAGTAACATGGATAGCAACAGGCAATAAACAACAGGCTACTGAACAACCCTTTCCAACATTTAACAAATTTGCAAAGGAAGTGCTGCTCCTTTTGATACATTTATTTTAGCATTATATTCTATAATGTGTTTCCTGGCTTTCTCACACCACTCCACAAAACATTCTTTCCAAGCAACTGGCTGCTTTACCACAAATACTGTTAGCCCAAGACGAATGCCGCTTGTCACAGTGACCTTTGTCAAACGTCGAAAAGAATTTTGGCCGTGCTAGGGTTCGAACTTACAACCCCTGGATTGGGTTAGGAGTGCTCCAGTTAGAGATCAGACAAATCATATCAAACTAAATTTCACAAATTAAGGGGATATAGCTCTGGCATAACTGGAGAAAGTTGACTTGACAGTGAGTCTGTCCCTGACATTATTCTCATATACAGTCACACCTATGCTAAAGTCAATCTTTGTTTAGCAATACCCGTCTATAGCAACCAACTTTTTATTTCCCAATTACTCATTTTCTGCACAAATGACCCTGTAATTAACCCTTTCCCAAATGCAGACGCTTTCTGACGCCTATGCAGCAGATTACTTTTGAAAACGAGCAATTTCTTCTTTTGCCACAATGTTTTCAATAGAGGTTTTCCGTGTTTTTGCCTGGATATTCCCAAAAGCATCTGCTAATAGTTACATATTTTAACTCAATGTAGATCGTAAGCTCGATACATCTCAAATATTAGTATCAATCCGATGCCAACCAAACGTTGGGTGACCTAACGGGCACCTGCTTACTACGTCACTCCTCAATGGGCAATAATATTCTCTGTCGAAGGCTAATGTTTACATTTTTTAACTCAATTACATCTTAGTTCGATAGTTCTAAAATCTTAGTATCAATCTTGTACCAAAATAGCACTGACATTATTATTGTTAACCATGTCTCTGCAGAAATGATGGAACTATTTGGCGTTAAACGTTTTGCATTAAGCATTTCTGACGTACTGCCAAAATATCCCTATATATTGTTCTTCTTGTGTCATAGTACAGTGGCTAGCTATTGCTACCACATTCGACACAAAAAGGCCCCATATATAAACAGACCTCGAATCTGCGCACATAGATTGTTCTCAGTATCTTTAATATTTTACTGGATGCGATAGAATTTGAGTCGTCTGCTTTGAACATATTGAATTATTCTTAAATATAGAATTTTGAAACAGAGGAGAAAACATTATGAGTAAAGGAGAAGTCACCTGTATGTTGGAAAGGGAAATAACTTCGACTTTTGACTCACCATCTCAATATGTATAATAATAAATCAAGCCATAACTCGTCTGTGTAATGAAAAGATTGATTGATTGAGTGTTACTGTTTTACGCGCATTCAACAATTGTTCAGTCATATCTCGGCGTTTTCTGAGTAAGTTGCCAGTTTTACTGGTGTATTTATCCTGACATCAGCGAGTCGGCCGTAATCCTGAGCGCCAAGGAGAGTAACCATAACTACCATTTAAAAAGTATTTAGTATGATGTAACACAATAAAGTTAGGGATATACACGTGAGATATTAGATCGATCCATTGAGGGTATGACTATATACGGGATATCACGTGGAAATATTGTGGCAAATCAAGAAACTGCACAGTATATTTATATTCTACGGAGAATTTGCTGCGGTAAAAAGGGTGAAATTTGCTCATGTTTAGCCTATCGAGCTTTTGTCGTCACTTGATTGTCGTCGTCGGTGGCGTTGTAGTCTGCCTCGGATCTCAGAAAAGAGGCCTGGAAAAAGGTTCTGTTGGCAAAATTTGTTAATGCAAAACTTTTACCACCAATGTCTTGTATGATATCTAGGTGGATCATTCAGACCGGCTGTCACCCTTTAAAAGCTGAAATAAGGCTAAAAAATGAGGTCAAAGGTCAACGGGTGCATTCTTTCTTTATTTTCGCTGTATTAACCACATAGGGTTGATTTTTCAATCTGAACCCTTTTACTGTGTGTTTTTACATTACTCAATCTATAAAGAAACACACCTCAAAACAAAGTTATTATTTATATATAACATATAAATCAAGCACACTTATTGTGAGCTAGAGACGTATTTATCGACAGTTACCTCCCTTACATCTAAATTAGCCATTTACCATTATATTTACCAAAAGCGTGGGGCATGTTTACATGCGATTTATATGGGTATTTGCCATGAACAGGTATGTCTTTCGATCCATTCTATATAATATTTCGGTATTAAAATTGAACCACAAAACAAAGAAACACAGGTATATACAATGTTTAAGTTGTGTTTATAGTAAGATGCCTGACATTATGGTTAGACATGTTTACAATACATCAAATACTTTATAGTAAAAGTAAAACAGCCTTCCAGGGTCAGTTGAATTTAAAATGACATAGAACGGATGTTGTACTAGTTACTATCCCAAAGCGGGAGGACGTCCTTGAGGCGACAACAAGGTTGACAGACAGAATTTCAGTGACAGGTGTGACAGACATGCTGCATGCATATGAATCTGAGATGATGCAGATCAAGACTTTTGCATACTGGCATTCATACATGGGAATGGTTGAAATACTGTTGAGCTTCATTAAGGCACAGAGAACTGGTCACTGGCTACTTCATGTGGAGACTTTTGCAGCAATGTTACCATGGTTAACAGTTTACGATCACACAAACTATGCAAGATGGGGACCAGTGTACCTTTCAGATATGAAAGTACTGCCACATACTGCGCCTGAAGTTTACAATGAATTTCTGGCTGGAAACTTCGTAGAGAACTGAGAACATGTTCAACTTAGTTCCATCAGATCAAGCCACGCAATGGATCAACAAAGTTTGCAAGACTGCCGGAGGGATCATAGGGATTACTAGAAATGATCAAGCCAGAGATCGGTTCTGCATCAATTGGGCCCGACCTTCACAAGTTTCAAACGAAACACTTACTCTCTTTGGACTACTCGATGATGAAAAAGAGACGAACGACAATAAGCTGAAGCTTCAACCTACGCGTATCAACGTTGAAGAAAATCTTGTTAAAGAGTAAATGAAAGTTATTACTTCTCTTGATGTCTTTGACAACAAACTCCCGAACACCAAACGAATCTAATGATGAAACAAAACTGGTATCTGTAGCAACAAAAGACGTTGCTTCAGACGAAATCACTTCCGATCTGTTGACTTGTGAAAATAGGGGTCGGCAATAAGTTGAAGAATTTGCAGTTAACCGACTGAAAGAGAAAACGGTGGAATTCTTCGCACCAATTAAAAGGGTCAAATCAAAGACATGCTCTGATTTGTACAAGAAAACTACACCCGATAGGCAGAAAATGACAAAGCTAATAAGAGCTGACAGGAAGTTGCTACAGCGGCTTTTCAATGCCGTAAACTCGGGACGATCTATCCAAACTGCTGAAGTGTTACAACATGAACTGGCGCCTGTTCCTCTCTCTTTGGCCAACGCGAGTGGAAACAACAAAGTCGCAGATTCTCAATGTTTTGACCGCGGATTTAGGTACTGAAACACCAAAGGAACTACCTCCCTCCGACAAAGCCACCTGCGTGGTAATAGATGGGCATGCGTTAGTCCAAGCACTTAGGAAACCACCAAAGTATCAAACATTTGGTGACTATGGACAAGTGTTTTTGCAGTCGGTATTCAAACATTTCAATGACAAAACTACGCACGTTGATGTTACATTTGACCGGTATTATGGTGGCAACTCCATCAAGAATGCAACTCGAAGTAAGCGGTCTGGAAAGCGACGCCCTATACTAAAACTTATTACCGGCCCAGAGGTACCCTTTCCTCAGGTATGGGAGCAGTTCATTACCCTGGATAAAAACAAAAATCCGATATTGCAGGATTTCTTTCCAATGAGCTATTACAGAGTGCTGAAACATTGCCACCTTGGTCAACACTAGTAACTGGGGAAGGCTGCACAGGTGATGTCAACGCGAAATCAAGTAGCTTCAATGCGGACCACTTGTCCGTTTAACAATAAGAAGCCGATACGCGGATTGTGATTCACGCAAAGAATGCAAATACAAGGGGATATGAACGAGTGGTTGTTCAGTGTCGTGATACAGATATTCTGCTACTAATTATCTACCATTTGGGCTGCGAAATTGAAACATGGATGGTATCGGGAACATCAAAGAACAAGAGGTGCTTTCCGGTTCATGTTATATCGCAGAAATTAACAGCTGATGTAAAAGCAAACATTCTCGAATTTCACGCTCTAACAGGATGCGACAACACATTTTCCTTTTCGGGAATAAGTAAAAAGGCATGTTGGAAAATATTTTGTGAAGACCCTGTACTTCTATCTCCCATTGGCCACGGTGGAGATATCGGTAATGTTGAGAAATTCATGTGTGGTCTTTATGGATGTTATCCCGAAACCCATGAACCCAGTATTGATGTCTGCCGATACCGACTATTCCTAAAAGCCAGGAAGTCTTTAGAGCTGCTTCCGCCAACTAAAGATGCATACGCGTTACACGTTAAGAGAGCAGTTTATCAAGCAATGATCTGGATGAAAGCTGCTGATGCAGATTGCGAGTCAGAGGATCCAACAAATATAGGCTGTAGGGTTATAGAGTCGTGTGTACTGAAACCAGTTTGGATGAGCAAACCCTCGGTACCTGTCTCCTGTTTGCAGTTGGTTGCATGTGGATGCGCCACAAATTGCAGCACATCAAGATGCAAATGTTATAAGTCTGAGATTTGCATGATTGAATGTAAATGTGAGGCATCAGGATGTGCCAATCCTGTTTGGAATGAAGATGACTAAATATTGTGGAATTCCATAGCTGGCTGATATTATTTTTTGTGATTAACCGTACATATATAAAACACATGTCGCATCAATGAGGATCTTTGGTTGTATGTTTTAAACATATGTGGAAGTATGTGTTATAAAGATGTGGATAGAGGTGTTTTAGGTCGAACCTTTGACATTTAATTATTTGATTTATTCACATGTGTTCGGATCAGTCCCTTCTATTGCGCAATTTGGTGCTACAATAACCAATAACTTTGCTTTTTTGTTGAAGTAAAAGTTGTATGTCACATCATTTGCATGTTATCATTCCAGCAAAACAAAGTATTGGTGTTAACAATATTTTTTGATAGGTTTGAAACTGATAAATAGGCACAATGTTCGAATATTTTCATAAAATTGCACCTAATGACCTTTTGACCTATGTAATACCGTTTTTTCAACAAATAGGTGGTGACAACCCCCCCCCCCCCCCCCCCCCCAGCGTGTTTTGATATATATTAAACTTTACAAATAGGATGGCTGTCGAGCATTAACAAATGTTGCCAACGCAAGTCATATTTTCTGAGATCCGAGGCAGACTATTGGTTAAGTTTTGCGTTTAGATCACTCACATGGAAACTATCAAACCTAATACTTGGAAACTTGGAAACTTGTTCATCTAATACCCTTCTTCTCATTGTATACTAAAGATGCTGAGTGTAGCCTGTTTTTTGGGGTAAATAACATAAATTTTGATGTATTTTGGTTGATTTTGAGAATTGGTCGTAGTTGGTTAAGTCAGGGTCGTAGATAAAAGGGATAGGCAACTCCACCTGTACACCTGTTATCTGGTTAAAATATCGCACATAGAAATAAGATTGTCAACATTTTCACATTTTGTAGCAAATAAAACTTTGAATTCACAATTGGGACATAAACAAAACATACATATTCCTTAAAGCTTAACATTTCAACTAAGGTTAGAGATACAATGAATAACTGGAATTTTTTGTATTTTGAACAATGACTGGTTTAAAAGACACAGATAGTGGGATTTCTGAATTATATATTTTTTTCCAAAAATTAATAGACTGACATTTTTCATACGGATAACATATTATCAAAACTTGTAATATATTAAAATATTTTTATCTACTGCAATAGAAGAATGTTTAGACTTCCAGAAAATTACTTGCTACAAATGTTGGCACGGGGGATATTTTAGTATATAATTTAGTTCCTTATCCCTCTTATCTAGCTACAGATGCTGAGTGTGGTATGTTTTTGTTGTTGTAAAAAACATAAATTTTGATGAATTTTGTCGATTTTTAGAATTGGCGGTGTTGGTTACGTTTTCCATTTAGGTCACTTACATGGAAAATATCAAACCTAGTGTATGATAAAGATGCTGAGTGGGCCTGTTTTGGAGGGGAAGAAACATAAATTTTGATGTATTTTGGTCGATTTTGAGAATTGAACATACATTTAGTTGATTATATTTGCGTTTGGGTCTCTTACATCGAAACAATCAAACCTAATACTTTGAAACTTGGAAAACTTGTTCATCTAATACCCTTCTTCTCATTGTATACTAAGATAATGAGTGTGGTGTGTTTTGGGGGTAAAAAACATCAAGTTTGATGTATTTTGGTTGATTTGAGAATTGGCGGTATTGGTTACGTTTTCCATTCAGGTCACTTACATGGAAACTATCAAACCTATTGTATGATAAAGATTCTGAGTGAGCCTGTTTTTTGGGGTAAAAAACATCCATCTTTATGTATTTTGGTCGATTTTGAGAATTGGACATAGTTGGTTAAATGTTGCGTGTTGGTCTCTTACATGGTAACTATCAAACCTATTACTTTAACATATGGGAAACTTGTTCATCGTATACCTTTCTTCACATTGAATGATAAAGATGTTGAACGTGCCTGGTTTTTTGGGGTAAAAAATAAATGTTGATGTATTTTGGTCGTTTATGAGAATTGGATAGTTTCTTCATTTTTTTTACATTGATTTCAATTTTTTCCCGAACAATGAAAACATAGTGTTCTTTAATATATTATGACAATCTTCAATCAGATTGTGTTTTGGGGGTCAAGTTCACTGTTACTAAAATTCGGAAAACAGTAATATATTCAATATCTTTCGTTACAGTTGACTTAATGTACCAATCTCATTTGCCTGTCCATTGCATACACAAGACTCAACTTATGATCTTGACTGATTGTGACAGCCATCCAACGTGAAGATCTTCCTTATCATGTATATGAACTTGGATTTATGCTTGGATAACTCGCTACAAATATAATCCCATTGATTGTTTTTTAAACACGACAATCAGCAGGTATAAGAAAAGGGGCAAAAATGAGACCCACTCTTGCCCTCTAATACAGAGGAAATGCAAACATTAATAGATTATATTAATAGAGTGCATACTCTGAATGCATCAGTTGGTTAAGTACAGTCAATACATAGGAAGACAATGAACTGTCATGTATGTACCTGTTGGGATGTCCGTAGAACCGTTGGATAATATGATCATTAAAAAGGTATTATGTGGACCGAATGATATATTCGGAGTTCGGTTCAATTAATTTTCACAAGACCAACAAGAATTCATGATCTTGGAAATATTTCATTCGGGCCTGATAAATCATAACGTGTCTGTCATGGTGGGTCTTTGTTTTAGATAAATATTTGTATATGCACTTCTGTATCCCCTCTTAACCGATCACAAATCTACTTTCAGTACTTTCAGTACTTTAATTAATTGAAAGTGGTATTATTGAATAGAGTTTAAAACATTGTCGCAAAAGTCGCAAACGTCGTCTGTTGCAAAAAGCAAATAAAAAAGGCTAGATTCATATTTTGTCATGGATTGATTTATTCCCCCCGTCTGTATACAACATCCCAGGGACGTTATCCGCGATACATATATAATTGCCTCCCTAACGTCATGACCTTCTGAATCGAGACAAATCCCTTCTCATGTTGATAAAGAGTCCGCCATCATCATGGAACGTGTTTGAGACCAGGCATCCCGAGTTCGATCCCTTCTCGCAGTAGACATGGTAGAAGCGCCCTTAGACAAGTAATTATTTTCAAGAGCCAAATACTAGTTGATAATCAAGGTATAATGTATAAGAAAGCGGTGCTCCGGGTAAACCAACCTTAGCGTTATTA
>JASEVX010000008.1:62106265-62114842 GCA_031761405.1 Serripes groenlandicus
TTGCGAAGAAACGCATAAATACTGTCTGGTTCTCTCGATGATACTCCTATAGATACTGTCTAGTTCTCTCGACGATACTCCTATATATACTGTCTAGTTCTCTCGACGATACTCCTATATATACTGTCTAGTTCTCTCGACGATACTCCTATATATACTGTCTAGTTCTCTCGACGATACTCCTATATATACTGTCTAGTTCTCTCGACGATACTCCTATAGATACTGTCTAGTTTTCTCAACGATACTCCTATATATACTGTCTAGTTCTCTCGACGATAATCCTATAGATAATGTCTAGTTCTCTCGACGATACTCCTATATATAATGTCTAGTTCTCTCGACAATACGCCTTTACTTTCTAGTTCTTTCGACGATACGCCTTTACTGTTTAGTTCTCTCGCCGATACCCCTATACAGTCTGCTTTTCTCGACAATACACCTAAGCTGTCTAGTCCTCTCAGCGATACGCCTATACTGTTTAGTTCTTTCGACGATACATCTAAACTGTCTGGTTCTCTCAACGATACGCCTATACATTCAGGTTCTCTTGACGACACGTCTATACAATCAGGTTCTCTTGACGATACGCCTATAAACAATGGTTCTCTCTATGATACGCCTAAACTGTTCTGTTCTCTCGACGTTACGCTTTTATTATTATTTGGTTCTCTCGACGATACGCCTATACTGTTTGGTTCTCTCGACAATACGCCTATACCTACTGGTTCTCTCGACGACACGTCTATACTGTTTGGTTCTCTCGACAATACGCCTATACATTCAGGTTCTCTTGACGACACGTCTATACATTCATGTTCTCTTGACGACACGTCTATAAACATTGGTTCTCTCGACGTTACGCCTTTATTATTATTTGGTTCTCTCGACGATACGCCTATACTGACTGGTTCTCTCGACAATACGCCTATACTGTTTGGTTCTCTCGACAATACGCCTATACTGACTGGTTCTCTCGACAATACGCCTATACTGTTTGGTTCTCTCGACAATACGCCTATACTGTTTGGTTCTCTCAACAATACGCCTATACTGTTTGGTTCTCTCGACAATACGCCTATACTGCTTGGTTCTCTCAACAATACGCCTATACTGACTGGTTCTCTCGACAAAACGCCTATACTGTTTAGTTCTCTCGACAATACGCCTATACTGACTGGTTCTCTCGACGACACGTCTATACTCGGTCTTGTTTTCTCGACAATGCGCCTACACTATCTAGTTTTCTCGACGATACGCCTATACTGCCTGGTTCTCTGGAAGATACACCTACATGTATACTGGATGGTTCTCTCGAAGAAACGCATAACTACTGTCTGGTTCTCTCGATGATACTCCTATAGATACTGTCTAGTTCTCTCGACGATACTCCTATATATACTGTCTAGTTCTCTCGACGATACTCCTATAGATACTGTCTAGTTCTCTCGACGATACTCCTATATATAATGTCTAGTTCTCTCGACGATACTCCTATAGATAATGTCTAGTTCTCTCGACGATACTCCTATAGATAATGTCTAGTTCTCTCGACAATACGCCTTTACTTTCTAGTTCTTTCGACGATACGCCTTTACTGTCTTGTTCTCTCGATGATACGCATATACTGTCTTGTTCTCTCGATGATACGCATATACTGTCTAGTTCTCTCGACGATACGCCTTTACTTTCTAGTTCTTTCGACGATACGCCTTTACTGTCTTGTTCTCTCGATGATACGCATATACTGTCTAGTTCTCTCGACGATACGCCTTTACTGTCTTGTTCTCTCGACGATACGCCTTTACTGTCAGGTTCTCTCAATGATACGCCTATACTGTCTAGCTCTCTCGATGATACGCCTTTACTGTCTAGTTCTCTCGGCGATACGCCTTTACTGTCAGGTTTTCTCAATGATAAGCCTATACTGTTTTGTTCTCTCGACGATACGGCTATACTGTTTGGTTCTCCTGACAATACGCCTATATTGTTTGGTTCTCCTGACAATACGCCTATACTGTCTGGTTCTCTAGACGATACGCCTTTATTTGTTGGTTCTTTTGATGATACACATATACTGTCGGGTTCTCCTGATGATACACATATACTGTCGGGTTCTCTTGACGATACACATATACTGTCGTGTTCTCTTGACGATACACATATACTGTCGGGTTCTCTTGACGATACACATATACTGTCGGGTTCTCTTGACGATACACATATATACATTCAGGTTCTCTCTACGATACGCCTATACTGTTATGATATCTCGACAATACGCCTATTCTGTCTGGTTCTCTCGACGATATGCCAATAATGTTTTGATCTCTCGAAAATCAGCCTATACTGTCTAGTTCTCTGTTTTTTTCGGAATAATAAATCATGACTGTGCTGTGTTACTCATTACTACTTCGTACCACTTCGTACCACTTCGTACCACTTCGTACCACTTCGTACTCCTTTGAGATATAGTTAAATCGAGATAATACAATTTATTGAACTATTGATAGTGCGGGTGACCAAATACATATAATAGGGGTAATGTCCGTTTTAACCAATAAGGGAGATCAATCATTTGCATAAATGGAATATCCCAAAATAGTTGTCGTTCTTGCTAAATCGTAAAATCGTATTGTTGAAGGCATTAATTAGACCTGGTTGTGTCTGATTCGTGATGTATGGTCAGACTTTTAAAACAACGACAACTATTTTTTAATTATTATACAAATTTGATTCAACGTCAGAAGTTTTGGTAATGCTTTTTTATTTGAAGAGCCGAAAATTGACCATTACAAACTGAACCTGGTTTTACTTGTCCAATTACCGTTACATTATCGGGCAAGGTATATAGGTCACACAATACAACACATAAATCCCTTCTTTGCTTCCATGTAAATCAACCAGTTTCAACGCTCAAATTGTCACACTTTCTAAGCGTTTTACTCGTTTAACACCTGATATCATTGAAAAGCTTTAAAAAAAATCCAAAGAAAATTTACGGTTATGTTTTATGCAAAATAAGATTCACCGCACGAAGACGGTTACCGTCATTTTTAGACTGGGACGAAACTGTTTTTTTACATACTCTACTTTCACTTTCAAACATTTCCAGCGCACATCCTCTACATATTAACAATGAACTTGTCATATAGCCAATGCATACTGGTGAAGGTATTGGCATACAAACACTTCAATGTCTGCGTTAAATAGATGCATCTATTTATTTGAAGTCTGACAGTGAAGTTGTCATTGTATGCAGATACATTAAGACAACAAATCGATAGACGTGGCTCATATGAAAACTATGGTATATGGTTGTATTTCCTTTGTCAGGTGGCGTAGTGGTAGATCGTCCGTCTAGGGTGCAGGAGGTCACAGGTTCGATTTCCTTGACGCTCAGGGTTGCGGGGTTAGCATTACGAATGAATGGCTTGTGTCAGGAAAAACGAATTAGTACTTGTAACTTAACCATGAAATCCTGTGACATAACTGTGATATAACTGTGATATAACTGTGATATAACTGAAACAAATATTAACAGCGGCGTAAATCATCCTGCAATCAATTCCTTTTTAAATTAAACTGTCAGATGATGAACACAAACAGGTGCAGTTTACTACACATTTTTAAGTGAACTGTCCAATTACGTATTCATCATGCGATAGTTCTTTTTTAGACAGACAATAAGGAAAATGTGTACTCGAAAGAAGAGTGTATAAAGTTTATCTTAATCAGAACTTTATTGATTTTAAGGCAGAACATCCAATATGTGCTCGGCGATTTCCGTATGACGTCAGTCTTTAGAAACAGTATATAGGTTCGGCAATTTCCGTCAAAATTCATAAGATATTGATAAATTATCAAAAATATCACGAACAATACCGATATATAACGACTTCGTACAAGAATAGCCGATTCCAATAGGATTGTTTTACTACAGACCTCTGGATGTCGGTCTTCGAACTGTGTTGTTCATAAAAGATACTTTCGCAGGTAAGCATAGCCCTGTGGCTTGGAATTTGATAGTATATCTTAAACACACGACTTGAGCTTAATGTAGAACATCCCTAGTGTATTCGGTAATTTCCGTATGAGGTCCACTGGAAATGAACCACAAGTCACAAACAATACCGATTCCTTAAAACTTTAAATATCGGACGGATAACCGAATTCGGACAGAATATACCGACCTCGTACGGAAATGGCCGAGCCTATAATACTGTTAATGACAACAGACCTCGGACAGATATACTGTTAACAAATAAACCGACCTCGTACGGAAATGGCCGAGCCTATATTCTGTTAATGACAACCGACCTCGGACATAAATGGCCGAGCCTATATACTGTTAACACATATACTGATCGTACGGAAATGGCCGAGCCTGTAATACTGTTAATGACAACCGACCTCGGACAGAAATGACCGAGCCTATATACTGTAAATGACAACTGACCTCGGTCAGAAATGACCGATCCTATATACTGTTAATGACAACCGACCTCGGACAGAAATGACCGATCCTATATACTGTTAATGACAACCGATCTCCGACAGAAATGACTGAGCATATAATACTGTAAATGACAACCGACCTCGGACAGAAATGGCCGAGCCACTTAGAGATGTTGGAACTAAATCGCAATATACAATCTACATTTCTGTCTGACGCTTCAGCGGACACGTACGACGCCGCCGACATGGTGACATGATAAGCTAGTCTGGCACACAGTCCCGGCGAACTAAAAAAAAAGGGCCGCTCAGAACAAGTCAATCCGCTGGCATGAAACTGATATATTTACTATTGGTGGAGCAGCATTACTGGTTTAGTTGTTCAATTGTTTTATATTCCATAATATTTATGGCACTACACTGGTATTAACTGATACAACAGCAACTGGAACCTGAAATGGAAATGGTAGACCGGTTAGTTCTCAGCTTTCATTCTCTAAATGGAATCCGCCGTGGTCGAGTGGTTAGCGTTGGGGGATTTGAAACTCGGTGTTCCGGGTTCGATCCCCCAGTCGCGGCACGACGGTCATGGTGGAGTGCTCTTGGGCGAGGCACATTTCCTAGCCTAGTACTGGTTTGTTTACCAAGGGATAATGAATAAGTGAACTGTCGCCGTGATAAAACTGAAATATTGTTGAAAGCGGCGTAAAATACCAATAAACAAATCATTCTCTAAATAGAGGAGATGTGTAGGTTGGATGCGGTGAGATAAAAACACTTCATTTCATTGATAAATGAATTTAATTCGTAAATGTTATTTCGACTCATCCACGAGGGATGTTCGAAATGTAACTGACCAAAACGTGGAGTATTTCACTTTCATTTCCAACCCGCAAAGATCTCCGCATGGTAAGACATGCACACTTTTAGACTATGGATCCATTTCTGGAAAACGTCGTGATAGGCTCACTTTTATATTATAAGGAAGTGCTGACTTTCAAATAACAGGACCGAGAGCTTGTGGATGTCAAAATCTACGACAAAAGGGAATTATTTCAATTTGGGCCATCTGGGCAAATTGGCTGTAAAAATCTCGTATTCATGAATCATTTATGAGGTGAAATGCAGCCGCTTGATCGGCCGCATGACACAAACCTCATGCGATACGAAAATGTCAGTGTTGTTACGGAGGAAATCGTGGTGCATGCTTTACGAAGTTTCGCTAGCCAATTTGCCCAGGGTATCATATATTTTATGAATAGCCTGGGTACCGAGAATAAATATGGGCAAGATATAGAAGTCGCTTAGTAATGGGGAGTTTGGGGGCCGAGTTATAATAATAACTTTATCCGACTTCGAACATTTTGTTACTGTAATAGAAGTGGAGATGTGCACGAGTCGAATATGTTTGGGACTTGTGATTGGCTGACGTTTGTCGTAGTCCTTTTTACATTATTGTCAATACAATATGTGCCGTCCTGCGAACATAATGGCATATGCGTAATGTATCGACCCAGATCAGCCTGCGCAGGCTAATCCGGACCGAAACATTCCGTCTCATGGGGATAGAGGTATAGCGTAATGATTCCTGAAACAGAAAATCCACAGCAGGCGAAAAGTGTCTGCCCGGATTAGCCTGCGATGTTGGTTTTCTCGCGGGACGGATCAATTATAATAGAAGCGTCCAGTCACAGTTCGGCCGCTTTCTATATGTAAATGTACGGCAATACATATGCAATACACAAACTTATACATGTATATACTAATAATAGCGTCTTGCAATTATTGTCCTTTTGCCATGTGTGCTAGCCTAGTTATGTTCCAGCCTTTCTCACTGGTTCCAAATAGTGTACATAGCTACAGCACCTGTGACAAAATTTCAAAAAAAAAAATAAGCAGATCGTTTAAAACGAATTATTTTGGCAAACATTTCTTTCACAGAGCCGAGCTTATTGCGAAATTTAATGCAACATCGATGTTCATTAGTTCATTAAGGTTTTCCGGCCATATTAGAAACTGTGAACAACGACTGCCTAATTTATAAAGAAAACATTCTGTAAATAATGGTTATGATTTGGATTCATCTATACTTCACTGTGTATATAGTGGATTGATGTATTCAGTTGTATGACCATTGACGTAAAATTTCTCGGAGAAATTGCATACAAAAATAACGCACAATATATTGCGACCTCACCTGGAATTTCAGAATAGAAAACGTATCGTACAGAAGGATAAGGGATTTAAGTACGTAAATAAAACAGAAGAAGTTCCATTTATATAAATGCTTAATTGAAAGTAAATGTAAATATGAGTTGAAGGAGTAAATTTGGTTAAACACGTACGTGTCCACTTCTAACCTATTCCCTCTTACACTAAACATAGAGCAGACTCATTTTAAGACATTTAGTCAAACATATGGAAACCCTTTATAAATGATTGATTGGAGTTTAACGCCGTTTTTAACAATTTCTCAGTTATATCACGGCGGCCAGTTCACCTACTCATGCATTTCCTGGTTTTCTCACACCAGTACTCCACACAACAATCTTCCCAAGCAACTGGCTGCTTGTCCACATAGACTTAGCCCATTGGTGGAAGACGAATGACGCATGTCGCATTGACTTGTGTCAATCCTCGGAAAGAAAGTTGGTCGAGGCGGGATTCGAACTCACAACCCCTGGATTGACGGCCCGCGTCGCTACCGACTGAGCTACCGGGGCTCGGCCTTTATAATGAAAGAACAATAATTAAATAAAGTATAAAACGTTGTGACAAAAGGAAAAAATGCTCATTGTAAGGCAATTTCTCCGTTTGCTGATTTGTTTTCAAAAGTCGCCTGAGACATAGGCGTCAGAAAGCGTCTGTATGTGGGAAAAGGAGTCAACCTACCTTTTTTATCTGGTAATGGTTTTTGTTTCGGTTTTTGTTTCGGTTTTTCCTTCTTATTGGTTTTAGAATTAGTTTTATCTTGGGGTTGTTTTGACTTCCATTCTCGCCATGCTTTCACTTCCTTTCCCAATTTTTCTCGAATCGTAGCGTCATTCGTTATAGCAATCGTCTGTCCTAAATTCCGAGTACTAAAATGTTTATCCATCTCTATAGAATCATATCTCCTAGCAACCACCTGCATTGTTTCTATGGCACCACACTTTTCTAACCTCCGAAAGATGAAGAGTCGCCTGTTGCCGTTGACGACAAACCACATTTTTTGTCCCCTTTCATCCACTCTCATGACCTCAATCAAAGGAACGCCGTCACCTCCCTGACGAATTTCTATCTTCTTGTATAACAGAGATTTAAATGTGGATAGTAATGCTTTACCGTCCGTGAAGTGAGCGGTTATTTCGTCATGAGTGTATCTAATTTCGGACGGTTTTAACAGAATGATTTCGTGCGCGTAGAGTTTTGTTACCATGTATTCGTCTCGTGGCGTCATACCTTTCTCTTTCTTTGGTGGTGCATTGGTTTGGGTGTCTTTCCTTGGTGATGCATTGGTTTGGGTGTCTTTCCTGGGTGATGCAGTTTGCTTTTGAACTCCCTTTGTAGGTTCTTTCTTCGTGGTTGTTACATTTGGATTGGGACTATTTTCACTATCACCTCTTGCCACTGACTTTTGATTTGATGCAAACACATCCTGACGTGCTTTTACGAAACGTGGTGGATCACGTGCTGGTTTCCTTGGAGATACAGCATTCGGTACACCAGTTGGCATAACCCTGTTTGACACACCAATATGAGTACTTCTATAACTGTCATGTGAGGCTCGTGACGTCAGAGAGGGAGGGGCTTTACGAATGTCGTAATAGTCGTCGAAACCATCCGGTTTCTGGTAGTGTTTTCTATATGAACGCTCTCTTTGCTTCCTCATGTTAAAGTTTTGGAGGACATATCGCCGACCTTGAGGTGAAGATGAAGGAGAATAAGAAAACTCCTCCTCGAATCCATGCTCTGAATATTTAGACATCATTTTTAAAGTCTGTTTATCATGCATACATACACTATTGGTAACACTAATAAATTCCTTAGCAAATATTGCCGAGTGACGGATAACGGATACCCAACTTTATCAAGCTGAGCTGTCTAATTTTACTCCAATACAAACACATATTGATTAAATAA
>JASEVX010000008.1:62115042-62212910 GCA_031761405.1 Serripes groenlandicus
CAGAGAGACAGAGAGAGAGAGACAGAGAGAGAGAGAGAGAGACAGAGAGAGAGAGAGAAAGAGAGAGAGAGAGACAGAGAGGAGACAGAGAGAGAGAGAGACAGAGAGAGAGAGAGAGAGAGAGAGAGAGAGAGAGAGAGAGAGAGAGAGAGAGAGAGATAGAGAGAGAGAGAAGAGAGAGAGAGAGAGAGAGAGAGAGAGAGGAGAGAGAGATGAGAGAGAGAGAGAGAGAGAGAGAGAGAGAGAGAGAAAGGAGAGGCATACGGCGCCAGCCCTGTAGTATATAAAGTATGAGAGAGAGAGAGAGAGGCATGGAGTCGCGGGACTATCTCTCTAGGGTTAACCTTCGAATTATATCTTCACAATAAAACTTACGAAAAGTACCAATAAACGTCTTCATTTATTTACCTGTGTTTTCCCTCGTGGACAATATTGTGTAGCTGGCCAGAGTGCTACATAAGTACGATTTCATTTATTTACCTGTGTCTTCCTCGTGGACAATATGATGTAGCTGGCCAGAGTGCTACATAAGTACGATTTCATTTATTTACCTGTGTTTTCCTCGTGGACAATATGGTGTAGCTGGCCAGAGTGCTACATATGTACGATTTCATTTATTTACCTGTGTTTTCCTCGTGGACAATATGGTGTAGCTGGCCAGAGTGCTACAGCAGTACGATTTTATTTATTTACCTGTGTTTTCCTCGTGGACAATATGGTGTAGCTGGCTAGAGTGCTACATAAGTACGATTTCATTTATGTACCTGTGTTTTCCTCGTGGACAATATGGTATAGCTGGCCAGAGTGCTACATTAGTACGATTTCATTTATTTACCTGTGTTTTACTCGTGGACAATATGGTGTAGCTGGCCAGAGTGCTACATAAGTCAGGTTGGTCGAACTCCTATCCCAAGAAGCCAGAGCACCTATTAAGTACAATTGAACCATCTCGCGAGAAAACCAACATTATGGCCTATGCGTAAAGACCCGGATCCGTCTAAGCATGCCGCGCAGGCGAACCCAGACTGATACTTTTCGCCTCCTGTGGATTTTCTATTTCATGAATCATTACTCAATACCTCCTATCCCCCTGAGACGGAATGTGTCGGCCCGGATCAGTCTTCGCGGACTGCGCAGGCTGATGTGGGTCGATACATTTCGCAGATGTCATACTGTTGGTTTTCTCGCGGGACGGCTCAATTTGTACGATTTGACCGGGGATAGAATACGAGACATATCTGATGCTCTACCGCCTACAACACTGAGCGGTCCAAATATTATGTACGAAGGGATTTATCTTTATACGCGGATATACATGGATATACAGTTAGAACAACTGTTTTCAGCAAATAGTCCCTTTCTCAATTTGTTTTAAAAAGTCGTATTCAAGTTTCCTCATATGCATAAGATGTCGACTGTTTCAGTCAAACAATTTAACCCTTTCCCTCATACGACAATTCTGCAGCAGACGACTTTGAAAATATTTTGTCAACAAATAGAAAATCTCTATAATTGAATGGATAACCTATGACTCAAAGTGGAAATTATTGTGGCAAAAGGAGAAATTGCTCGTTTTGAGCAATTTATTCTTTTGTCACTATGTTTTCGAAAAGCCGTCTGCTGCAGACGCGTCAGAAAGCGTCTTTATGAGGGAAAGGGTTTAACGTGTTGGAGCGGTCTATTAAGTGAACCATATTCCAGTGATCAAATATCTAATCGTAAACAACTCAAAACCTGATCAAACATCCGATGAATCATCTTAAAGTAAAGCCTTTACTAATGACAATTTAAAAGTCAAATGGATGAAAAGGTTTGATGATAAATTTGGGTCGTATTATATCTACGCACAGTTAAGACACAGGTGACCCTGTGCATCCGCACAAACCTACCTAAATGCATCATTTGACAAAAATAAATTGATTGATTGATTGATTGATTGATTCGGGCTTAACGCCGTTTTATTAAAAAAAACAATCATGTCACGGCGGAGGGTTCATCTACTCATGTGTTTCCTGGCTTTCTCACACCAGTACTACACGCAACAGTATTTCCAATCAACTGTTCGCATTGCACACATACTATTAGCCCATATTGGTGAAAGACCTAATGGCGCTTGTCACAGCCACTTTTGTTAAACGTTGGAAAGAATGATGGCCGAGCTGGGGTTCGTAAACACAACCCCTGGATTGACAGCCCGCGTCGACAAAAGCAAAATGTGAAGCTCCAATAGGATTACCCCCAATTTAATCCAAATGACGCCAAACCGGAGAGTCGATAAGACACCGCACATCGCCAGACGCGGCTCAGGTTTAGAATATCACGGAAAGTAACAGTGGTATAGATAGAGTAATATTTTGAATCATTAACTCAGCCGCCAGTCTCTAAGGCCGTACACAAATTATTATTTATTTATTGGGGTTTTACGCCGCTTTCAACATTATTTCAGTTATATCACGGCGACAGTTCACTTATTCATGATCCCTGGGTAAACAAACCAGTACTAGGCTAGAAAATGTGCCTTGCCCAAGGGCACTCCACTATGACCGTAGTGTTGCAACTGGGGATCAAATCCGGACACCCGGTTTCGAAATCCCCGACACTAACCACTCGACCACAGCGGATTCCTACGTACACAAATGAAGCCGTCCCGCGAGAAAACCAACTTGCGTAATGTATCGACCCAGATTAGCCTGTGCATTCAGCGCAGGCTAATCCGGACGGACACATTCCGTCAGGGGGATAGAGGTAAAGAGAGTTATGATTCCTGAAACAGAAAATCCACAGGAAGCGAAACGTGTCTGTCCGGGTTAGAATGCGCATCATGCTTAGGTTGATCCGGGTCCATACTTTAAGCAGAGTCCATAATGTTGGTTTTCTTGCGGGACGGCTCAAATGTGTTCGTCAGTCAGTCAGGCATGCTTTTTTTAAATTCATACCCTTCATAGAAACGGACACATACATTAAATGGTGTCAAACGTCAACGATAGAGATCATTTAAAATATATAATGCCAAATTTCATTGATGACTTAACCTCATTTTGTAGAGTCATCGTTGACATACATGTAGTGAAATATACCTATTTATGTAAATATAACATTTCCGAACCGTAACATATCGGCACATGGGCTGGGGATTTTTTTTTCATTTTAGTTTGTAGCACTATTTAGGTCAAAGGGTAGCAATTCGGGTCGCCTTGCCCGGCAGACAATTTTGTGCAGGGAATTTCAGATGAATCCATAAGACTGAAGTTGTCTCCCATTGGACAATAATGATTTCGTTGAAAGTTGAAAGTTGAAAGTGTTTTAATAAAGATGATTTGTAATCAAACCATTTTTAGCTTTTAGCTACATTGACAGCTTAAGAGCCATTTTCAGAACAACCTGTTTTTTTCTGTAAATTGAAAGTAAAATTCACTGCGGGTATAGGGTGACCTTTGATTTGATGTCAAAGCTCAAAAAAGGGAGGTCAATATGTGAGATGTTTGTTCTTTTTTTTTTGTATTTTCAAGGATGAATTTTAATTGAATGTAGGTTTCTGGGCTATTCTGATTGTTGAGCCATAGCCACAAACGCTATAATGGTCGTCTATGGAAAATGAATTGCTTCTATCTGACGTCATTCGATAAACGTAATGCATTTTAACCTTTAACTCCGATAACAAAAGAGATAGTGAACTCGCGATGAATAGAACATGGGAACATACGAATATATCGTTCAACTCGAACATGGGAACATATGAATATATCGTTTAACACGAACATTGGAACATACGAATATATCGTTTGACTCGAACATTGAACATACGAATATATCGTTGAACTCGAACATGGGAACATACGAATATATCGTTTACCTCGAACATTGGAAAATACGAATTTATCGTTAAACTCGAACATTGGAACATACGAATATATCGTGTGACTCGAACATGAGAACATACGAATATATCGTTTAACTCGAACATTGGACATACGAATATATGGTTTGACTCGAACATGGGAACATACGAATATATCGTTTAACTTAATCTGCAGCAGACATCTTTTTATGCAAAAGTACTGTAAATCTCCAATGAAAGTATATATAGGTATCGCAAAGAGTTGACCACATTGGTCCAAATTAAGAGCCGAGCCCCGGTAGCTCAGTCGGTAGCGACGCGGGCTGTCGATCCAGGGATTATGAGTTCGAATCCCGGCTCGGCCAACTTTCTTTCCGACGATTGACAAAAGTCAATGCGACATGCGTCATTCGTCTTCCACTAATGGGCTAATTATATGTGGAAAAGCAGCCAGTTGCTTGAAAAATATGTTGTGTTGTGTACTTGTGTGAGAAAACCAGGAAATGCATGAGTAGGTGAACTGGCCGTGATATAACTGAGAAATTGTTAAAAATGCGTTAAACTCCAATCAATCAATCAATCAATCCAAATTAAGAAACGGATCCCCTATGCTATTAGTTTATTAATTCAGCCAATATAGGGATATTTAATAAAATGTCGGATATCTTCAAAAATTACATCTATTTCCGTACTTAACGACGACTTTTTACGTCTTAACGGTTATTAACTGATGCATCTTTTGAACAGTATAGCAATTGCTAAAAAAATCAAAGTACAGAAAGTACTGGTAACGAATTATTTTGAACATGTATTGTAAAATCAAATTTATGAATGCAATTGATCATGCTATTGCACAATTTAGTCTATTTTATTATTATTAATATTTTTGTCCAGAGATTTTTTTTATCAGTTGACAGTTTTAGTAAATGTAGCATTTCAACGGCGATGCGAGCGTTTAACATGCACACTAACTCTTTCACTGAGCTCTGCGTAAAGTCTGTCAAAACACCCATGGCATATTTGTGAGATTTACATTGTTAGTTTGATTTGTTTTTGTCACCAGGGGCGGATCCAGGATTTCGGCTTATATTATAACTATGTTTCATGTGAGTGAATTAATTATTATAAATCTATAATGTTTAAAAAATCGCATAAAATAAGAATTAAAAAAAAAAAAAAAGAACAGTTCCATTTGGGACCCGAACTCGCATCCATAAATAGTCCATGCTTAGAAGTTCTACACGCTCTGCATTACACCACGGTACTTTGATACAACATATGATCGTTACTTTCGTATATATACTAAGCTAACTGAATGCGCGCGTATGTAAACCATGATCTATAATTAGCTCTGCGTAGTGGCATATTTGTGAGATTAACATTGTTTTATACAGCGTGGGGTCAACTTCTAGTGAATGGGCATACGACTAAAATTCATACTCGTGCCTTATACCTACCTGCCGACAAATGAAATATATATGCGCGTACTGTTAATTTGATATTTTCTAGAAAATTGATTATCTATGATGATTCGATAGTATAATTATGACTTCACTGTATTGAAATAACACGTAGAAGTCATTTTAATATCGAAAAAATACTAGGACTATTTAGGTGCAGCGAATGTGTATTCTAAGCGGAAGTGTAGTTTAACCGTGACTTCCGGAAAAAAAACGATCGCGTTAACTGTATTATTTTTTGAGAAAAAATAATTCGTTAAAAATCATTGCCTTCTATTTCACCTTCGTTATCAAATGTGCTCCAAAATTATGATTCGAATATCCAAGATGTTAAAATAGTAAACACAGTTATTCTTTTAATCCCGACGAAATAAAAACATATCCTATAAACGATAACATTTCTGTTTTCTAGGAGATAAAAGATTCAAAAGTTTATGAAGGATAAGGAAACGGATGATAATGCACCAATCTATAATATATAAACGTTCAAATCGAACAACTGTCTTTCCAACGTTTGACAAAATGCAATGCGACTAGTGCCATTCGTCTACCAAAAAAAGGGTAACAGTCTCTGTGGAAGACAGTGGTGCAGAGGTAGAGCGTCGGCCTTTCGTATCAAAGGAATTGGTTCGAGTCCCGTGATGAGCGGGTCCTAACTTTGGGATTTTTACACACAAACGGCGCGAGTAGTGGTTAAGTCTCCAGGAAGCAGACATCGAGCGTGATCAATATAAGCTGAAAGCTTGCTTCGCAATCGATGTAAAATAAAATAATGTTTAAATTAAAAACAGTCTCTGTGGAAAGGCAGCAAGTTTCTTGAAAATATGTTATGTGATGTACTGACGTAAGAAAGCGATACACACATGGCCATGTGAACTGGCAATCTTGAAATAACTGAAAATTGTTGTAAGTGGCGTTAAACCACTGGTCATAATGAGGATCATTAGTGATAATTATATTATCTCCCTTGTCAGATAAAGACAAAGGAAGACCAAATGGTTGGTAGGTCCTTTTAGTTGGAATCCTTTGTCTTTATCGCTATTTCGCAATGAGATATTGCAATTACTCTGTACACATTAATCATAAATGTGTTAATTAAAGTGATGATTCAAAAGAGAAAATTTACATAGCAGTGTTTAAAGAAAACAAATGTGGAATTACTAATCAATCTAATAACAGTTGGCCAAGAAAATGCAATTTATAAGTGCACCATCCAGTGCAAAGAAACCAATGATAAAAACAGAGGAAACCAAATGATAGGACCTAGCTAGATGTAGAGAGTATTAAAGGGAGATAACTGACCGATGTCTCCAATTACGCTTAGGTTTGTTTTCATGTTACATCGCTCAAAATTTCCTTTGAATAAATATTTAAATTCATGATTTAATGGCCATTAACGACGCTTTCAACAGTTTTTTGTAATGTTGGTGTGTTGTTTTTTGTCTGGATTCATACGAATGAATTAGACGGATTGATTATTTAACCCTTTCCCTCATATAGACGCTTTCTGACGCCTCAGCAGCAGAAGGCTATTTGAAAACATAGTGACAAAAGAAAAAATTGCTCAAAACGAGCAATTTCTCCTTTTGCCACTATGTTGTTTTCCACTTTTAGTCGTAGGTTATCCTTTTAATTATAGAGATTCTCTATTTGTTGACAAAATATGTTCGAAGTTGTCTGCTGCAGAAGTGTCGTATGAGGGAAGTGTTAAAGCACGATTTAATAAATTGAAAGCTGACGAGTGTAAAATATTATACCTGGTCTTATAGTTGCATTACCGACATCGTTCACGCACGATTAGCAACATCCATACTATTACAAACAAAATCAACTTTAACACGTACAGATTAATTTAAAATTCACGTTTATGATTTCAATACAATATTTAAAAACAGACAGCCCGCTTGAGTGTTTGCTCGGTCAACAGATATTTAAGGAAAATAAACAAATTGAATGTTACCTTTAGAATACCATACTCCTTCAAACCCTTCCCGCCCCTCCCCCAATCACCCAAATTGTAAATAAAAAGTAATTAAACAAAATACAGTACGTAATGCAAGTAAGTGTTTATAAAAAAAGCGAACAACTAACATTTATTGATCAAACATTGCTCTTGAAACAAATGAAGTAGCTCTGTAACAAGGGAAAACAGACGGTTGTTGTTAAAAAAGGAACGACGGTAACTACTCTGATCCGAGCACAGTGTTTGTTCTTTGCTTATGTAAATTTCGGTTGTATTAACCCGTTCCCACATAAAGCAAATCTGCAGTAGACGACACTGACAAATTCCCACATAAATGAGGAAAACAAGCCGGTAGGCGACGTGGGATTCGCCTTGGTTGTGGGTCCTTAGCAACGAAATTCAAACGCGCACACCCTGAGCCCGTATGGCACCTGTTCACACAGTTTCATCGGAATCGGCCCGTCGGTTTGGAGCGTCGCTTTACAAACAAACAGACAGACAGACAGACAGACAGCCGGAAAAGCCTGATAATAAGGGATATCTAACGAAGCGAATCCCAATATCTATATATGCAAGTATAATTATCAAATGAAGGTGAAAATATTGATGAAAATGGATAAAATTGCTCGTTATGAGCAATTTTTCCAGTTGCCACACTGTTTTTCAAAAGTCGTCTTGCTGTAGATCGAGGCAGCAGAAAGCGTCTATATGTTTAGAAAAGGGCTAATAGATAATAAATCATGAAAATATAATAAATAAAAAGCCTTCACCTTTATTTGTATTTATCCGTAGTTAAACCCGTGTTTACATATATATAAAGAATTACAAGAAGTTAGAAATAAGACATATCTATTTTAGTTTTCAAAAGCAAACCTAACTTTCATATATCGTTTTAACCCTTTCCCGCATACAGACGCTTTCTGACGCTTCCGCATCAGACAGCTTTTTGAAAACATAGTGACAAAAGGAGAAATTGCTCAAAACGAGCAATTTCTCCTTTGACCACAATGTTTTCGCCTTTTAGTCATAGGTTATCCATTCAAGTATAGAGATTTTCCATTTTTTGATAAAATATGTGAGGGAAAAGGTTAAACTCATTTCTGTGATATAAATACATTTGAAATGAACTATATTTGCCTGTTTTGTTAACCCTTTTAAACATACAGATGCATTTTAGGACAATTTCAGTAGAGAACTTTCGAAAACAATGTCGCGAAAGAAGAAATTATTCATAGTACTTGTAATTAGTTTCTCCTTTCGCCACAATGTGTTCAACTTTATTCAATACTTGAGCGGAACCAACCGTAGCGTACTTAAAACACGTGCGAACATGCTTGGGAATACAAGCTAAAGAATTCGTTCTAGGGATCCATTACAGAGGTTTCTTGAAAACTTCTATGACCAATTGATGCACAGTGCAGATCCAGATCGGACTGAACTTGCACGGCTGCGCTGGCTGATCTATATCTTCACAGATCGCAAATGTCTTAACCCTCATATTGACGCTTTTTGACGCCTCTGCAGCAGACGGCTTTTTGAAAACATAGTGACAAAAGAAGATTTTGCTCAAAACGAGTAATTTCTCCTTTTGACACAATGTTTTCAACTTTTAGTCATAGGGTATCCATTCATCTATAAAGATTTTTTTTTTTAATAAAATATGTTCAAAGTCGTCTGCTGTAGAATTGTCGTATGAGGGAAAGGGTTAAAGCTTGTTTTCGTGGAGCGTCGCTCCATCATCCTTACATTTATAGATAAGTTATATTATTCAACTAAAGATTTTCAATGTGTTCAGCTTCTAATTTATCCTTTGTGGGATAATGTAATTATATTTCAAACGTTTATTGGAGGAAATCATTTCACATCAAAGGTAGTAAAACCAATTTTAAAGCTACATCTTAAAACAAAATTTAAAAAATATTGCAGGAAATAAGGGAACTTCTCTTGAATAATTTCTCAATTCCAAAACCTAATCGTTATAAAGTCAAGAAAAGTCAAGCGTTTGAGTGAAAGTGTTAATCTTTTTCCCGTAAATCAGACGACATATGACGTAATGTCAAGCAGACGTATTTTGGGAATATTGTAGGAAGATAAGTAAAGATCAGTTTCGGCTAATTGCACGGTATTTTAAATTGTGTTTCAGCATTAGACCTGGAGAGTTCCGTATGTCCCCGATATTTCCTTCAAATAGCAGGCGTTTTAAACAAACACGCATATAAGGTTAAGAATTTAGGACCGAGATTTTCTTATCTACATTGCTTTATAAAGTCAACATGAAAGCTGAATACTGAATCGCGTTCCATTAATCTTTTCCACACCGACCATCCAACAGTTATCAGCAAACTTAGGACTCGACAGGGCAAATGTTTATCCCCAGACCTCTTACACAATGAAGTTTGGCAGCTCTCTGTAACAGACCAATCTCCGAAAATGTAAACGAAAAAGCAATTTTTTGATTAAAGTGCCAGCCTTCTTTTTTGGTCCAAAATACTTTTCAGTATTTAAATATGTTTCGAATATCTAGCTTCTTTCAAAATGATAATTCAGATGCAAAAAAAAACAAAAAAACTATTAACCCTTTCCCACACACATATATATATACATGTGTTTTTACGTATCTGCAACAGACAGCATTTGAAAGCATAATGGCAAAAGAAAAAATTGCTCACAATGAGCCATTTCACATTTTGCCACAATGTTTTCAACTGTATTCCATAATTAAACTTTCATTTATGGAGATTTTCCGTTTCTGTGCTCAGATGTTTTTAAAGACGTCTGCTGCTGATCTGTTGTATCTAGGAAATGCTTAACCAAAGGCATGACTTAACCCTTTCCCTCATATAAACGCTGCAGCGGACAGTTTTTTGAAAACATAGTGACAAAAGAAGAAATTGCACAAAACGTGCAATTTCTCCTTTTGCCACAATGTTTTCCACTTTTAGTCATAGGTTATCCATTTAATTGTGGAGATTATCTATGTTTTGACAAAATACGTTCAAAGTCGTCTGCTGCAGATTTGTTGTATGAGGGAACGTTTTAAGCCAGAATGACAGGACCGAAAGACTTGCCTACTGAATGACAAACACATTCTGTAGGGCCCTTGCGACTGGTGACCGTTTCAATAAATCAAATCTTACTCTAATCTATACCACAGGTGAAAGATGCAGTGATATGAACCCCCGGGTCCTTTCCCTACCCCCTTTCCCACACTTTACAACCCAAACAACTTAAAAAATACATGATCTATTTGTTATTTGCAATATGTGGCTTTAATATTAAAAAAAAAAATATGGTATACGTATATATATATATATATAGACTATAGTATATATATACATACCAACAAATTTTTTTTTTTTTTTTTTTTTACATAGTATATGAGTCATATTTTGCAAATAACATTGATTCATAGGGACCAGGGGTTTCATATCACTGCATCTTTCGCCTGTGATTTATACCAATATTATTTTCCATAATATTTAATAATAATAATTAAATGAACCGCGCCTGGCGAATTGGCGTCTTATCAACTCTCCGGTTTGGCGTTATTGCGGTACACTTAATGGGGCTACACTTCTAGGTTTTTGTTAGATATATCTAAGTCTGCATAGCATATAGGCGGACAGTGGAGACGCTGGTGAGACCTGGGATCCACGCGGTCACCTGAGTCTTCACTGTGCGTGCATTCAATACATACATTTGACGTTTAAGGAGGTTTATCTTTTCAAGTTTCAAAGATTTTTTTTGCAAATATTTAAGTAACCCGTCCATAATATAAACATTAAATACTTTGGATTTCCCCCATAAAATGTAATTATTAACTAACATGTACGTGTAGTTGTTATGTAAAATGAACTCTTCCCCCAAGATAATTTGAACGTACCATTTATAATTCATAATAGATACGGGGGTTGTTTTTGAGAGAAAAAGACATACACTGGTTTACAACTAGTGTATAGGTAAAGATCAGACTATATGGATGTGTAATGTTAAGGTTAAACTCTTCTGCTTAATATCAACATTGTTTGTGCATAAATTTACATAATTGAGCCGCCTCGCGAGAAAACCAACATTACGGCATCTGCGTAATGTATCGACCCAGATCAGCCTGCGCAGTCCGCGCAGACTGATCCGAGCCGACACCTTCCGTCTCCGGGGGATAGAGTAATGATTCCTGAAACAGAAAATCCACAGGAGGCGATACCTGTCGGGGGTTCGCCTGCGCGGTTTAGGTTGACCCGGGTCGATACTTTAGGCAGAGTCCACAATGTTGGTTTTCTCGCGAGACGTTTAACATTCGATTTCTCCCATAAAATGTAATTATTTCTTATTTTTCCTAACATGTACATGTAGTTGTTATGTAAAATGAACTCTTCCCCCAAGATAATTTGAACCTACCATTTAGAATTCATAATAGATACGGGGGTTGTTTTTGAGAGAAAAAGACATACACTGGTTTACAACTAGTGTATAGGTAAAGATCAGACTATATGGATGTGTAATGTTAAGGTTAAACCCTTCCGCTTAGTATTAACATTGTTTGTGCATAAATTTACATAACTGAGCCGTCCCGCGAGAAAACCAACATTATTGAATCGGCGTAATGTATCGACCAAGATCAGCCTGCGCAGTCCGCGCAGACGGATCCGGGCCGCCACATTCCGTCTCAGGGGGGGGTAGAGTAATGATTCCTGAAATTGAAACTCCACAGGAGGCGAAAAGTGTTTATCCGGGTAAGCCTGCGCGACATGATTAGGCTGATCTGGGTCGATACTTCACGCATAGTCCACAATGTTTATTTTCTCGCGGGACGGCGCATATATTGAATAAATTTGATCAGA
The DNA here is from genome assembly GCA_031761405.1 of Serripes groenlandicus. Taxonomy (NCBI): domain Eukaryota; kingdom Metazoa; phylum Mollusca; class Bivalvia; order Cardiida; family Cardiidae; genus Serripes; species Serripes groenlandicus. The sequence continues at coordinate 62,127,145 of JASEVX010000008.1, forward strand.
TCTGATTTAAAGTGTTATTTTTATACGTTTTTACTTTTAGATGATTGATTTCAACGGATGTTTGATCATAGCCTTAACCCTTTCCCTATATAGACGCTTTCTGAAGGCTCTGCAGCAGACAGCTTTTTGGAAAAAAAACATGGCAACCAAAGAAGAAATTGCTCAAAACGAGCAATTTCTTCTTTTGTCACCATGTTTTTTTTTTTAACTCTATTCAATTATTGTTCTTTCATTTAAAGAGATTTTCTGTGGACTTTTTCCTAAATGTTTTTAAAGTCGTCTGAAGGGTTAATTTTTATTTTTTTACTATTAGATATTCGATCACTGGAATATGATTCACACGAATGACCACTCCAACACGTTTGAACACTTTAACCTGAAATAGTCGATGTCTGATGTCTGCTACGTTATAAAAGACTGCATTCGAGCCGTCCCGCGAGAAAACCAACATTGTGGAATCTGCGTAAAGTATCGATCCGGATCAGCATAAGCACGCCACGCAGGCTTATCCGGGCAAACACTTTTCGCCTCCTGTGAATTTTCTGTTTCGGGAATCATTACCCTATACCTCTATCCTCCTGATACGGAATGTGTCGACAAGGATCAGCCTAAGCATGCCGCGCAGGCTAACCGGGATAGACACTTTTCGCCTCCTTAGGATTTTCTGTTTCGGGAATCATTACTCTATACCTCTATCCCCTTGAGACGGAATGTGTCAACCCTGATCAGTAAGCGCGGACTGTGCAGGCTGATCTGGGTTGATATATTACGCAGAGGCCATAATGTTGGCTTTCTCGCGGGACAGCATATATGACATTTACAAATATTGTGAGAAACGGAGAAATTGCTCAAAACAGTTGTTTCAACATTGTATACTTAAACGTTTTAGACTAAATCACCTTTTCGTCAGATTTGTAGTGCCTCGGATAAATGAACCAGTAGTACTAGTAACTCACGAAGGAAGACAGTGGTGCAGAGGTAGAGCGTCGGCCTCTCGTGTGAAAGGTCTCTGGTTCGAGTCCCGTTATGAGCGGGTCCAAACTTTAAGATTTTTTTTCAACACAAACGGCGCGAGTACTGGTTCAGTCTCCAGGAAGCAGACATCGCGCGTGAATAATCTAAGCTAAAGGCTTGTTTCGCAATCGTTGTGAAATAAATAAGTTTAAACTAACTAACCAAGGATACAACGTGATATACCTGTAAAATAGTATAAAGCGGCATAAAAACCGTGCATAATAAATCATTATCTTCATGTCACAATTATTTTCAATTCGGTTAGAAAGCTGCTTTAAGATATGGATAGGTAAAATGACCACTTTAGTCTTTGACCTTTTATTGAAAAAGTCGTTTAACAAAATTCAATCAATAAATATAAATAAAGAATGTATACACATGAGAAGAACGTTCTAACATTATTAATGTATTTACGGTTTGTTTGTTTGTTTGTATGGGGTTTCACGCCGTTTTCAACAGTGTTTAACACATATGAGCCGTCCCGCGAGAAAACGAACATTGAGGACTCTGCGTAAAAGTATCGATCCGGATCAGCATAAGCACGACACGCAGGCTTACCCGGATAGACACCTTTCGTCTCCTGTGGATTTTTTGTTTCGGGAATCATTACTTTATGCTGATCAGGGTCGATACATTACGTAGAGGCCAAGTACTGCTGGTCAACATATACATCCTAATACGAGCGCATCGAACACAATGCTATTCCTGCAACCATGAGCGATAATTAAAGAAGCTACATGAACCCTTGTTACAGTCTTTAGTTTAATTTAGTTTAAACTTTTTTATTTTGCATCGATTGCGAAACAAGCTTTTAGCCTATATTAATCACGCCCGATGTCTGCTTCCTGGATACTTGACCAGTACTCGCGCCGTTTGTGTGGACAAATCCCAAAGGCAGACCATTGTAGTCTTTGGTAAGACTAAAGACACGACAGGGAATCGAACTCTAGTCCTATTCTCGATGTGGTCATGTTTACCACTACACCACTGAGGAGGTGACAAATGTATGTAAGGAAGACAGAAAAATTACGAGAAGAAAACAAAGAAATTCCTTTGATGGAATGTAGTCGCGCGCTTGTGACCCGACCGGGGATCGAACCCCGGTTCCCCGGCTACATGTGGACGCTCTAACCACTACACCAGCTAGGCTGTAAATTAATGTATGTAATAAAGACAGACAAATACGAGGAAAAAGACATTTCCTACGATGAAATATAGATGACCTCTTAATGCAATTAAAAGTGTATTCATGCCGAAAATAGCCAAGACTTTCTAATACATATCTTTAAACCATTACGTATGCGAGTAAAATTATACAGAAATCTTACCTTAATGTTAATTTAATGAAATACTATCATAACAGTAGCCTTCCATTTAAGAAATCCGTGAACAACTATACATTCATATATGTATTACATAAATTACTTATAAATAATCAACTTTACCAGATCTTCAGAAAAAACTTAAACTATACATGAACCGTGTTTAGGTATGTGAGGTCTTATTGACTCTCTGTAATGGGCTCATATCAATGGGGAGATTGTCGTCAATCGAATCGAGCTAGGGTTCTAACGGTTTGCTAAAAGCTGCATGTCGGACTAAAGTACATGTAACTTGACAGTGAAGACTCAGATGAGATTGTGCGGTGGTGGTCTCGGCTGGCCCGTGCCTTCACCGGACTAATATGTGTATTAAGACCCTAAATCGCAAGACGCGGCTTGCCTACATGTAATCTATACTCGTCAATGTGTTCACCAATTCACTTTTAACCCTTTCCCACATACAACAAATCAGCAGACAGCTTTGAACACATATAGGCACAATTATGGAAAATCTGTAAAAGAGGAAGTTTTATCATTTAAACGAGTTGAAATGAAAACATTGTGGCAAAAGGAGAAATTGCTCATTATGAGCAATTTCTCCTTTTGTCATAATGTTTTCTAAAGTCGTCTTCTACAGGAGCGACAACGAGCATTTACATGTGGGAAAGGGTTAAATGGAATTTGCTATCTGAGATAATCGTTTTACTCTTATTTAAAAAACTTCTTAATAAGCCCAAGTTATGAAACAAAAGAAAAAGTATTTTTTCAAATTAAGGAAGTTCATCCTTTGCACAAGATATTCTGAAAAAATAATTCACTCAAATATACGTATATATAGTCTAAAGTCGTTTTTATACTGTAAAGGTATTTACGTATTACCAGTATTTCAATTCTCCCATTATCTCTTTTCAAATAAGTAATTTACATTACACCTGGTGCAGATAATATTTAGCGCCAATGTAGCGGCGATAATATGCAAACATTGTGGGAATAAGAGGGACATTGTTAAGAAAGAATAGTTTCTCCTTTCTCCACAATGTTATACTCTGTAAACAAAAGACAATTTCCGATTTTCTAGAATTACATATTTCATTTAAGGTTGTTTTTTCAAAATCGGCAACTCTAAATTATCATATCGAGTAAAAAACTCAATCATAAAAGATAAGAGGTGTGGTGTATACATGGCCATTAATCACTCCTTGATACGAATTCTATCAAATGTTACGTTGTATGTAAATTAAAAGGGTTCGTGAACTTTACCTTCACTGTTAGACCTTTTGAAATACGCTATGTACCATTGCTTAGGAACAGGCGTATTAGACTAAACTTAAAATATTTGTCCCAAATACATTTTATTAGTCATTCATAACATGTGTACATAACTTTGAAACATACTAAAATATATGTATATTCTGTAAAAAATAAAAAATCATCAATGACATTTTGGAAAGTTATTTGGAGTACCCGTTTGTCTACCTTTTAATAAAAGTTCCACTTTGTAGTATTTCTTTTATTGTTTAACTTAATCTGCGATGACCGATTTAGTTTTAAAGATTCAATATTGGGGAAAGTGTTATATATATTCTCACTGTTAACTTACCACGAGTCAGTAAACCTTTTGTTTTATAAAATAGGAGGCGCGACCGGTGATTTAGAGTCTTAATTTATCTGCGTACAGTGAAGACTCAGACTCAGACCAGTTTGTGTACCAATACAGTCACACTAGAATCTTCCTCGACCACGCGTATATTATATAGATACATGTATCTACGCTCATCTTCGTACGGACACACAGTAAGTGTTTACCTACTAGGTGTATGTCAGTAATGGCGTTAGATGTTGACACAGCGGAGTGCAAGTTACACGCCGAAATACCAAGTGTTCGATTACCAGTCCCAGTGTAGTACTTACACTTATCCCTTTCCCAAATACAACAACTCTTTCAACAGACCAGTAATGTCGTTAGATGTTGACACAGCGGAGTGCCAGTCGGAGTGCAAGTTACACGCCGAAACGCAGAGTATTCGATTACCAGTCCCAGTGTAGTACTAACACTTATCCCTTTCCCACATACAACAAATCTTTCAGCAGACGGCTTTAAAAACATCCGGGTAAGTATATAGAAATTCTTTATAAATGAAAGAATGATTTTCAAAAATCAGTTGAAAATATTGTGGCAGAAAGGTGAAATTGCTCATCGTGAGCAATTTCACTTTTTGCCACAATGTTTTCAAGAGTCGTCTACTGCAGATGCGTTAAAAAGTGTCTTTGCGTAGGAAAGGGTTAACTCACTCTGATTGAGTCGTTTAAAGGTAAATTATACTTAGTCTGGTACCCGGCATACCATATTAAATGTTTAGGTCCTGCATGAATCAACAATGTAGTCTGTTACCCGGCATACCATAGTAAATGTTTAGGTCCTTCATGAATCAACAATGTAGTCTGTTATACCCGGCATACCATATTAAATGTTTAGGTCCTTCATGAATCAACAATGTAGTATGTTACCCGGCATACCATAGTAAATGTTTAGGTCCTTCATGAATCAACAATGTAGTCTGGTACCCGGCATACCATAGTAAATGTTTAGGTCCTGTATGAATCAACAATGTAGTCTGGTACCCGCATACCATAGTAAATGTTTAGGTCCTGCATGAACCAACAATGTAGTCTGTTACCCGGCATACCATAGTAAATGTTTAGGTCCTTCATGAATCAACAATGTAGTCTGGTATACCCGGCATACCATAGTAAATGTTTAGGTCCTTCATGAATCAACAATGTAGTCTGGTATACCCGGCATACCATATTAAATGTTTAGGTCCTGCATGAATCAACAATGTAGTCTGTTACCCGGCATACCATAGTAAATGTTTAGGTCCTTCATGAATCAACAATGTAGTCTGGTATACCCGGCATACCATAGTAAATGTTTAGGTCCTGCATGAATCAACAATGCAGTCTGGTATACCCGGCATACCATAGTAAATGTTTAGGTCCTGCATGAATCAACAATATAGTATAGTACCCGGCATACCATAGTAAATGTTTAGGTCCTGCATGGATCAACAATGTAGTATAGTACCCGGCATACTATAGTTAATGTTTAGGTCCTGCATGAATCAACAATGTAGTATAGTACCCGGCATACTATAGTAAATGTTTAGGTCCTGCATGAATCAACAATGTAGTCTGGTACCCGGCATACCATAGTAAATGTTTAGGTCCTGCATGAACCAACAATGTAGTCTGGTACCCGGCATACCATAGTAAATGTTTAGGTCCTGCATGAACCAACAATGTAGTCTGGTACCCGGTATACCATAGTTAATGTTTAGGTCATGCATGAACCAACAATGTAGTCTGGTGCCCGACATACCATAGTAAATGTTTAGATCCTGTGTGAATCAACAATGTAGTCTGGTACTCGGCATACCATAGTAAATGTTTAGGTCCAGCATGAATCAACAATGTAGTCTGGTACTCGGCATACCATAGTAAATGTTTAGATCCTGTGTGAATCAACAATGTAGTCTGGTACTCGGCAAACCATAGTAAATGTTTAGGTCCTGCATGACTCAACAATGTAGTCTGGTACCCGGCATACCATAGTAAATGTTTAGATCCTGCATGAATCAACAATTTAGTCTGGTACTCGGCATATCAAAGTAAATTAGTAGGTCCCTCATGAATCAACAATGGCGACTATATTGGTCATCTACCTTATTAAATCGCTATCGCATATATAGTAAAATTCGACAAATACAAAAAGGATCTGACATGAGTTGTCCTTTCATACAAAGTTTTATTAAACGAGTCCAAGAAATTTCTTGGACGAGTTTAATAAAAACTTTATGAAATGACAACGAATGTCAGATTCTTTTAATCACATGACGAAACACAAAAGAAAATCCGTTTTTCGCTGTCAGAAAATAGTCCAAACATGTAATACTTAATACCTAATAAACTGTTAACTAATCACACAACAAAATATTCTTATGACCGCTTATGGTCCCATTACCTCGTCCATCTATCGTGACGTTTGTGTTTACCGGATACACGTTCTCAGCCATTTTGTAACCATTCGCGGATGAATACAACAATAGTGATTCGGTCATGTTATTTTACACATGGGATATATAAAGGAACTCGTCCAGCACAATAGTGTCCCATATTGATGCAATAACCTATATTATCAACGGTCACGATCACTCATTGACTCCGGTCAAGGTCGAAATATAGTTCTCATTTTTTTGGAAATGCAAATTAAATTGAACAATATGAACGTATGTAAAACCTTCAAGGAATCCGCCGTGGTCGAATGGTTAGCGTCGGGCATTTAAAACCGGGCGTCCAGTCACGGAACGACGGTCATAGTTGAGTCCGTGGGGAAGGCACATTTCCTAGCCTAGAAGTGGTTTGTTTACTCGGGGAGAAACGGCGTTAAACCCCAATTAAGTAAAGTAAATACGTTCGAAGGTTGGTATTTGCGTTACGCGGTGTTAATTAGAATACAACAACAACAACAACACGTGATACGTCGTATTGGAGACATTGTTTTATTTGTGTCACACTGTATTATTTTAATATTTTATTCTACGAACAGATAAAGATTTTCATTTTATGCTAAATGATGTGATACTGTGTTCTATCTGTGAAATACAATCCATATCACTCACAGATATCACCCACACTGTGAGTGATATTGGTATGCCTGAACTACTATTTTACCGTTTAACTTTTTCACTTTTTGTTGTTGTTTCACCAAAGACCTAATAATACATGTATTATTAGGTCTTTGGTTTCATCGACACTCTACAATTGCATCTTTGTTTTCACAAAAAACTAATAATCTTATCTTGACAAAATGTATAATTCCGTATTCCGTAAATTTAACAATTTGGACATATTGTCATTGTCTGACATTGTGAAGTAAAAAAATAAATCCAATAGATGTGTTCCAAATTTTTTCTCGTTACAACTTTTCAATATGGCGGGCAAACTGTGTTTGAATAGGGCATTCACACAGATTTGTCCACGTGTGAACAGGTACGAATACACTAAATGGTTCCATTCTATCGTCATCAATAAGCATTTAATAAAAAGAAAATGTGTTTGTTTTGATTGGATATGAAATATACACTCGAAACAAACATAAATCCTCTGTATAGTACAAAATAAACGATTATAATAAATAATGAAAATAAAAGTAATAATAATAATGCCAATGATAAAAATAATTGTAATGTCAATAATAATAATGAGTTAACTTTATTTTACACTTATGGTTTGTCATATCACTGTATCATGCATTAACTTTATTTTACACTTATGGTTTTTCATATCACTGTATCACGCTTATGGTTTGTCATATCACTATATCACGCTTATGGTTTGTCATATCACTGTATCACGCTTATGGTTTGTCATATAACTGTATCACGCTTATGGTTTGTCATATCACTGTATCAAGCTTATGGTTTGTCATATCACTGTATCACGCTTATGGTTTGTCATAACACTTTTTCAGTCTTATGGTTTGTCATATCACTGTATCAAGCTTATGGTTTGTCATATCACTGTATCACGCTTATGGTTTGTCATAACACTTTTTCACTCTTATGGTTTGTCATATCACTGTTTCACGCTTATGGTTTGTCATATCACTGTATCACGCATGCTTTTGACATCTTTTTCTTGTTAATTTCGCTAAGGCCTGATCTGAAAAGTTCTGCTTTTCCTGAAAATAAAGAAAAAATGATTTTTTATAACTGTAATTGTTGACAGATTTACAACTGTATTGAATCAACAACGGTATATGAATGTTTTGATAAGCGCCTTTACCGGTGAACTGTCAGCTTGAGAGTGTGATAGAATTATTCTGTGTAATTTTCTACAAAGATGAGCATTAAAACTTCTGGAGAAAATTCTCAAAAAGTAAACTTAAATTCAAAATTAACCATATTTATATAAATACCAGGTGTATATGAGAAACAACACATTTTAGTTGGTTGCTCTATCATAGGAAGGAGACGGCTTTCAATTCTAAACTCGAGTATATAAATGCCTGATGTATATGAGAATCAACACATTTTAGTTGGTTGCTCTATCATAGGAAGGAGACGGCTTTCAATTCTAAACTCGAGTTTATAAATGCCTGGTGTATGTGAGAAATTACACATTTTAGTTGGTTGCTCTATCATAGGAAGGAGACGGCTTTCAATTATAAAGTCGAGTTTATAAATGCCTGGTGTTTGTGAGAAATTACACATTTTAGTTGGTTGCTCTATCATAGGAAGGAGACGGCTTTCAATTCTAAACTCGAGTTTATAAATGCCTGGTGTTTGTGAGAAATTACACATTTTAGTTGGTTGCTCTATCATAGGAAGGAGACGGCTTTCAATTCTAAACTCGAGTTTATAAATGCCTGGTGTTTGTGAGAAATTACACATTTTAGTTGGTTGCTCTATCATAGGAAGGAGACGGCTTTCAATTCTAAACTCGAGTATATAAATGCCTGGTGTATGTGAGAAACAACACATTTGAGTTGGTTGCTCTATCAAAGGAAGGAGACGGCTTTCAATTCTAAACTCGAGTATATAAATGCCAGGTGTATATGAGAAACAACACATTTTAGTTGGTTGCTCTATCATAGGAAGGAGACGGGTTTCAATTCTAAACTCGAGTATATAAATGCCTGATGTATATGAGAAACAACACATTTTAGTTGGTTGCTCTATCATAGGAAGGAGTCGGCTTTCAATTCTAAACTCGAGTATATAAATGCCTGGTGTATGTGAGAAATTACACATTTTAGATGGTTGCTCTATCATAGGAAGGAGACGGCTTTCAATTCTAAACTCGAGTATATAAATAACAGGTGTATGTGAGAAATTACACATTTTAGATGGTTGCTCTATCATAGGAAGGAGACGGCTTTCAATTCTAAACTCGAGTATATAAATGCTTGGTGTATATGAGCAACGACACATTTTAGTTGGTTGCTCTATCATAGGAAGGAGACGGCTTTCAATTCTAAACTCGAGTATATAAATGCCAGGTGTATATGAGCAACGACACATTTTAGTTGGTTGCTCTATCATAGGAAGGAGACGGCTTTCAATTCTAAAGTCGAGTATATAAATGCCTGGTGTATGTGAGAAATTACACATTTTAGATGGTTGCTCTATCATAGGAAGGAGACGGCTTTCAATTCTAAACTCGAGTATATAAATGCCAGGTGTATATGAGCAACGACACATTTTAGTTGGTTGCTCTATCATATGAAGGAGTCGGCTTTCAATTTTAAACTCGAGTATATAAATGCCAGGTGTATATGAGCAACGACACATTTTAGTTGGTTGCTCTATCATATGAAGGAGTCGGCTTTCAATTTTAAACTCGAGTATATAAATGCCAGGTGTATATGAGCAACGACACATTTTAGTTGGTTGCTCTATCATAGGAAGGAGTCGGCTTTCAATTCTAAACTCGAGTATATAAATAACAGGTGTATATGAGCAACGACACATTTTAGTTAGTTGCTCTATCATAGGAAGGAGACGGCTTTCAATTCTAAACTCGAGTATATAAATGCCTGGTGTATATGAGAAACAACACATTTTAGTTGGTTGCTCTATCATAGGAAGGAGACGGCTTTCAATTCTAAACTCGAGTATATAAATGCCTGGTGTATATGAGAAACAACACATTTTAGATGGTTGCTCTATCATAGGAAGGAGACGGCTTTCAATTCTAAACTCGAGTATATAAATGCCTGGTGTATATGAGAAACAACACATTTTAGTTGGTTGCTCTATCATAGGAAGGAGACGGCTTTCAATTCTAAACTCGAGTATATAAATGCCAGGTGTATATGAGCAACGACACATTTTAGTTGGTTGCTCTATCATATGAAGGAGTCGGCTTTCAATTTTAAACTCGAGTATATAAATGCCAGGTGTATATGAGCAACGACACATTTTAGTTGGTTGCTCTATCATAGGAAGGAGTCGGCTTTCAATTCTAAACTCGAGTATATAAATAACAGGTGTATATGAGCAACGACACATTTTAGTTAGTTGCTCTATCATAGGAAGGAGACGGCTTTCAATTCTAAACTCGAGTATATAAATGCCTGGTGTATATGAGAAACAACACATTTTAGTTGGTTGCTCTATCATAGGAAGGAGACGGCTTTCAATTCTAAACTCGAGTATATAAATGCCAGGTGTATATGAGAAACAACACATTTTAGTTGGTTGCTCTATCATAGGAAGGAGTCGGCTTTCAATTCTAAACTCGAGTATATAAATGCCTGTTGTATGTGAGAAATTACACATTTTAGTTGGTTGCTCTATCATAGGAAGGAGACGGCTTTCAATTCTAAACTCGAGTATATAAATGCCTGTTGTATGTGAGAAATTACACATTTTAGTTGGTTGCTCTATCATAGGAAGGAGACGGCTTTCAATTCTAAACTCGAGTATATAAATGCCTGTTGTATGTGAGAAATTACACATTTTAGATGGTTGCTCTATCATAGGAAGGAGACGGCTTTCAATTCTAAACTCGAGTATATAAATGCCTGGTGTATGTGAGAAATTACACATTTTAGATGGTTGCTCTATCATAGGAAGGAGTCGGCTTTCAATTCTAAACTCGAGTATATAAATGCCTGGTGTATATGAGAAACAACACATTTTAGTTGGTTGCTCTATCATAGGAAGGAGACGGCTTTCAATTCTAAACTCGAGTATATAAATGCCAGGTGTATATGAGAAACGACACATTTTAGATGGTTGCTCTATCATAGGAAGGAGACGGCTTTCAATTCTAAACTCGAGTATATAAATGCCAGGTGTATGTGAGAAATTACACATTTTAGATGGTTGCTCTATCATAGGAAGGAGACGGCTTTCAATTCTAAACTCGAGTATATAAATGCCAGGTGTATATGAGCAACGACACATTTTAGTTGGTTGCTCTATCATTGGAAGGAGACGGCTTTCAATTCTAAACTCGAGTATATAAATGCCAGGTGTATATGAGCAACGACACATTTTAGTTGGTTGCTCTATCATAGGAAGGAGACGGCTTTCAATTCTAAACTCGAGTATATAAATGCATGGTGTATGTGAGAAATTACACATTTTAGTTGGTTGCTCTATCATAGGAAGGAGTCGGCTTTCAATTCTAAACTCGAGTATATAAATGCCTGGTGTATATGAGAAACAACACATTTTAGTTGGTTGCTCTATCATAGGAAGGAGACGGCTTTCAATTCTAAACTCGAGTATATAAATGCATGGTGTATGTGAGAAATTACACATTTTAGTTGGTTGCTCTATCATAGGAAGGAGACGGCTTTCAATTCTAAACTCGAGTATATAAATGCCTGGTGTATATGAGAAACAACACATTTTAGTTGGTTGCTCTATCATAGGAAGGAGACGGCTTTCAATTCTAAACTCGAGTATATAAATGCCTAGTGTATATGAGAAACAACACATTTTAGTTGGTTGCTCTATCATAGGAAGGAGACGGCTTTCAATTCTAAACTCGAGTATATTAATGCCTGTTGTATGTGAGAAATTACACATTTTAGATGGTTGCTCTATCATAGGAAGGAGACGGCTTTCAATTCTAAACTCGAGTATATAAATGCCTGGTGTATGTGAGAAATTACACATTTTAGATGGTTGCTCTATCATAGGAAGGAGACGGCTTTCAATTCTAAAGTCGAGTATATAAATGCCAGGTGTATATGAGCAACGACACATTTTAGTTGGTTGCTCTATCATAGGAAGGAGACGGCTTTCAATTCTAAACTCGAGTATATAAATGCCAGGTGTATATGAGCAACGACACATTTTAGTTGGTTGCTCTATCATAGGAAGGAGACGGCTTTCAATTCTAAACTCGAGTATATAAATGCATAGTGTATGTGAGAAATTACACATTTTAGTTGGTTGCTCTATCATAGGAAGGAGTCGGCTTTCAATTCTAAACTCGAGTATATAAATGCCAGGTGTATATGAGCAACGACACATTTTAGTTGGTTGCTCTATCATAGGAAGGAGTCGGCTTTCAATTCTAAACTCGAGTATATAAATGCCAGGTGTATATGAGCAACGACACATTTTAGTTGGTTGCTCTATCATAGGAAGGAGACGGCTTTCAATTCTAAACTCGAGTATATAAATGCCTGGTGTATGTGAGAAATTACACATTTTAGTTGGTTGCTCTATCATAGGAAGGAGTCGGCTTTCAATTCTAAACTCGAGTATATAAATGCCAGGTGTATATGAGCAACGACACATTTTAGTTGGTTGCTCTATCATAGGAAGGAGTCGGCTTTCAATTCTAAACTCGAGTATATAAATGCCTGGTGTAAATGAGAAACAACACATTTTAGTTGGTTGCTCTATCATAGGAAGGAGACGGCTTTCAATTCTAAACTCGAGTATATAAATGCCAGGTGTATGTGAGAAATTACACATTTTAGTTGGTTGCTCTATCATAGGAAGGGGTCGGCTTTCAATTCTAAACTCGAGTATATAAATGCCAGGTGTATGTGAGAAATTACACATTTTAGATTGTTGCTCTGTCATAGGAAGGAGACGGGTTTCAATTCTAAACTCGAGTATATAAATGCCAGGTGTATATGAGCAACGACACATTTTAGTTGGTTGCTCTATCATAGGAAGGAGACGGCTTTCAATTCTAAACTCGAGTATATAAATGCCAGGTGTATATGAGCAACGACACATTTTAGTTGGTTGCTCTATCATAGGAAGGAGACGGCTTTCAATTCTAAACTCGAGTATATAAATGCATGGTGTATGTGAGAAATTACACATTTTAGTTGGTTGCTCTATCATAGGAAGGAGTCGGCTTTCAATTCTAAACTCGAGTATATAAATGCCAGGTGTATATGAGCAACGACACATTTTAGTTGGTTGCTCTATCATAGGAAGGAGTCGGCTTTCAATTCTAAACTCGAGTATATAAATGCCTGGTGTATATGAGAAACAACACATTTTAGTTGGTTGCTCTATCATAGGAAGGAGACGGCTTTCAATTCTAAACTCGAGTATATAAATGCCTGTTGTATGTGAGAAATTACACATTTTAGATGGTTGCTCTATCATAGGAAGGAGACGGCTTTCAATTCTAAACTCGAGTATATAAATGCCTGGTGTATGTGAGAAATTACACATTTTAGATGGTTGCTCTATCATAGGAAGGAGACAGCTTTCAATTCTAAACTCGAGTATATAAATGCCAGGTGTATATGAGCAACGACACATTTTAGTTGGTTGCTCTATCATAGGAAGGAGACGGCTTTCAATTCTAAACTCGAGTATATAAATGCCAGGTGTATATGAGCAACGACACATTTTAGTTGGTTGCTCTATCATAGGAAGGAGACGGCTTTCAATTCTAAACTCGAGTATATAAATGCCTGGTGTATGTGAGAAATTACACATTTTAGTTGGTTGCTCTATCATAGGAAGGGGTCGGCTTTCAATTCTAAACTCGAGTATATAAATGCCAGGTGTATGTGAGAAATTACACATTTTAGATTGTTGCTCTGTCATAGGAAGGAGACGGGTTTCAATTCTAAACTCGAGTATATAAATGCCTGGTGTATGTGATAAATTACACATTTTAGATGGTTGCTCTATCATAGGAAGGAGACGGCTTTCAATTCTAAACTCGAGTATATAAATGCCCGGTGTATATGAGAAACAACACATTTTAGTTGGTTGCTCTATCATAGGAAGGAGACGGCTTTCAATTCTAAACTCGAGTATATAAATGCCAGGTGTATGTGAGAAATTACACATTTTAGATGGTTGCTCTATCATAGGAAGGAGACGGCTTTCAATTCTAAACTCGAGTATATAAATGCCAGGTGTATATGAGCAATGACACATTTTAGTTTGTTGCTCTATCATAGGAAGGAGACGGCTTTCAATTCTAAACTCGAGTATATAATTGCCAGGTGTATATGAGCAACGACACATTTTAGTTGGTTGCTCTATCATAGGAAGGAGACGGCTTTCAATTCTAAACTCGAGTATATAAATGTATGGTGTATGTGAGAAATTACACATTTTAGTTGGTTGCTCTATCATAGGAAGGAGTCGGCTTTCAATTCTAAACTCGAGTATATAAATGCCAGGTGTATATGAGCAACGACACATTTTAGTTGGTTGCTCTATCATAGGAAGGAGACGGCTTTCAATTCTAAACTCGAGTATATAAATGCCTGTTGTATGTGAGAAATTACACATTTTAGATGGTTGCTCTATCATAGGAAGGAGACGGCTTTCAATTCTAAACTCGAGTATATAAATGCCTGTTGTATGTGAGAAATTACACATTTTAGATGGTTGCTCTATCATAGGAAGGAGACGGCTTTCAATTCTAAACTCGAGTATATAAATGCCTAGTGTATATGAGAAACAACACATTTTAGTTGGTTGCTCTATCATAGGAAGGAGACGGCTTTCAATTCTAAACTCGAGTATATAAATGCCTGTTGTATGTGAGAAATTACACATTTTAGATGGTTGCTCTATCATAGGAAGGAGACGGCTTTCAATTCTAAACTCGAGTATATAAATGCCTGGTGTATGTGAGAAATTACACATTTTAGATGGTTGCTCTATCATAGGAAGGAGACAGCTTTCAATTCTAAACTCGAGTATATAAATGCCAGGTGTATATGAGCAACGACACATTTTAGTTGGTTGCTCTATCATAGGAAGGAGACGGCTTTCAATTCTAAACTCGAGTATATAAATGCCAGGTGTATATGAGCAACGACACATTTTAGTTGGTTGCTCTATCATAGGAAGGAGACGGCTTTCAATTCTAAACTCGAGTATATAAATGCCTGGTGTATGTGAGAAATTACACATTTTAGTTGGTTGCTCTATCATAGGAAGGGGTCGGCTTTCAATTCTAAACTCGAGTATATAAATGCCAGGTGTATGTGAGAAATTACACATTTTAGTTGGTTGCTCTATCATAGGAAGGAGACGGCTTTCAATTCTAAACTCGAGTATATAAATGCCTGGTGTATGTGAGAAATTACACATTTTAGTTGGTTGCTCTATCATAGGAAGGAGTCGGCTTTCAATTCTAAACTCGAGTATATAAATGCCAGGTGTATGTGAGAAATTACACATTTTAGATGGTTGCTCTATCATAGGAAGGAGACGGCTTTCAATTCTAAACTCGAGTATATAAATGCCAGGTGTATGTGAGAAATTACACATTTTAGATTGTTGCTCTATCATAGGAAGGAGTCGGGTTTCAATTCTAAACTCGAACATATAAATGCCTGGTGTATGTGAGAAATTACACATTTTAGTTGGTTGCTCTATCATAGGAAGGAGACGGCTTTCAATTCTAAACTCGAGTATATAAATGCCAGGTGTATATGAGCAACGACACATTTTAGTTGGTTGCTCTATCATAGGAAGGAGACGGCTTTCAATTCTAAACTCGAGTATATAAATGCCAGGTGTATGTGAGAAATTACACATTTTAGATTGTTGCTCTATCATAGGAAGGAGACGGGTTTCAATTCTAAACTCGAACATATAAATGCCTGGTGTATGTGAGAAATTACACATTTTAGATTGTTGCTCTATCATAGGAAGGAGACGGGTTTCAATTCTAAACTCGAGTATATAAATGCCAGGTGTATGTGAGAAATTACACATTTTAGATTGTTGCTCTATCATAGGAAGGAGTCGGGTTTCAATTCTAAACTCGAACATATAAATGCCTGGTGTATGTGAGAAATTACACATTTTAGTTGGTTGCTCTATCATAGGAAGGAGACGGGTTTCAATTCTAAACTCGAGTATATAAATGCCTGGTGTATGTGAGAAATTACACATTTTAGTTGGTTGCTCTATCATAGGAAGGAGACGGCTTTCAATTCTAAACTCGAGTATATAAATGCCAGGTGTATATGAGAAACAACACATTTTAGTTGGTTGCTCTATCATAGGAAGGAGACGGCTTTCAATTCTAAACTCGAGTATATAAATGCCTGGTGTATATGAGAAATTACACATTTTAGATGGTTGCTCTATCATAGGAAGGAGACGGCTTTCAATTCTAAACTCGAGTATATAAATGCCTGGTGTATGTGAGAAATTACACATTTTAGATGGTTGCTCTATCATAGGAAGGGTTTCATTTCTAAACTCGAGTATATAAATGCCTGAAAATGTTTAGCGGCCATGTTGGACAGATTCAAACTTCCGCACACCGTTGTCATTCAACACAGTGGATTTTTCCCAGGTACTGTCAGTAGGAGCCCCGTTTATTTACGATTTTAAAAAATTGTAATTTTAGTCATACCGTAAATATACTGACAGAACGCTGAAATTGAAGAAAAAAAAACATTAACCCTTTCCCACATACAACAAATCTGTCGCAAACGACTTTCGACTATAGTGACAAAAAACCTGAAAAATCTCAATAAAAAAACATTATGGGCAAAGGAGAAATTGCTCATTATGTGAATAAAATTGTACTTACCTCGTTGCCTGTATATATTATCAAGGACAAGTAAATATTCGTAAAAGTCGAGGGTGTGGTTGTGATCCTTGTCTACCTCCTCCATTGCCTCCTGAAGCTGGTGGGCGTTGAAAGTGAATCCCAGTTGAGTTATTACTTTTACCATCTGAAATACAACAACGTGAATCCCAGTTGGGTTATTACTTTTACCATCTGAAAAACAAAAAAGTGAATCCCAGTTGGGTTATTACTTTTACCATCTGAAATACAACAACGTGATTCCCAGTTGGGTTATTACTTTTACCATCTGAAAAACAACAACGTGAATCCCAGTTGGGTTATTACTTTTACCATCTGAAAAACAACGAAAGGGTTAATCACACATTTTCCCTTTTTGAAACAATATTTCAACTCCATTCAATTATTATACTTTCATCTGCAGAGTTTTATAATATTTTTATCAAGATGTATTCAATGTCATTTGCTGCACATTTGTTGAAAATAGTAAAGGGTTAAGTCGTATATGTGGGTGTCAAAGACTCTGGCACAAACTCACAGGCTCTTCTGAGTCTTCAAGACACACAATCGCTACATATATCATGTACGTACTTATCGACTGATCCAAATGAGAAAGAAAGCAGAGTCTATGTAATATCACTGGGAACCAACGGGGTCTGGGGATGATGCTGATGTCACCCCAAAATTCCACCTCTGCCACCATTTGTAAAAACGCGTACTTGGTCCTTCGTGAAATTAAGCCACCACCGGTCACCCATCCAGGTAATAACCGCGATGTACGTTGCTTAATGGTGCTGAACTCCAGATGGAGATCAAAATTTTGAAAATGTTGAATCTTTTGCAAATTCAATCCAATTCAATTCAATTGTTTATTCAAAATTTCTGACCTCCGGCCCATAATATACATACAAATTATCATATACATAGAGAGAGGTGGTAATTTAACATAATGTGTTTACATACATCGACTTTAGAATGATTTAGACTAACTTTCAGTATTTTTGCGAAGTTATGTATTATGTGATTATGTGAGGGCATCAACATGTACAATTTTGTGGCATCAACAAGAATGTTGACTAGATCCAGGCAACAGTTACATTTTAGAGTGTTTTACATATTCAGTATGGATTTTCGCCAAAACAAATGCTTATAATAAAGATGTAAACCAACATCAGAAATATTGCTAATAGTGACAACAAAGTAAATAATAAGTACATTGTAGTTCAAAACTGTTTTGGCAGTAATTTTGTTGAAAAACTGTCAATTGTAACGAAAATGTACACAATTTGGCTAACTGGGTATGTCTACCCAGTAAAAATGAAGCTTAAACGATCAACATTTAGATGTTTACGGTACTGGAAAGTGAAATTATTACTCTTATTTCATCCCAGAATTATGATTCTAATATTTTAAGACAACTTTTGAACAGTTTTAAAACGTTGACTATAATATATATATTTCCCTAGTTCAGCACCTTTAACTCTGCGGATAAGCCAGCCACTTTACCAACATCGCTATAAAAGTCGGCTTCTACAGCAAGGTTATAGAAGTGGTATTTGCACCAATACCCCATTCCCGTTACAACAGTTAAAAGGAATACGCTCGGCTGAAATTTAAACTATATGACTAAATAGCACTACAGTAATGTATCATTTAGATGAAATACACTTTTTTTTACATGCTTGCACTACCAAGATATATGCTTTTAAAGTTTGTGTTTTCATAAAAGTGAGAAAACACTATGTATTATAAACATATCTGTAGTGTACATGGCTCTTCCTTTTATATACAAGCACAAGTCCCCTTCGCCTTATTAGTCGCCGGGCAGAAGCCCGCGACTTCTATTTTTAATAGCTTTTCGGAAATCACATGGGAGGAGGGATAATTATTGGAAAGAAACACATTAAGATGTTTTGAACATATTACAATTGTGTTTGTTTAAAAACACTAAGTAATGACACATCTAAAATGGAATAAACATTTCGATGTTTTAGGTATTTTTAGTTTCATTTTGTTGACTTGCATTTAAGTGTTTTTGTCTTATTTACGAAGACAAATGTGGTCCCTGCTAGACTTGCAACCAACTGCTATATGTCAATATTGAGATATATTGAAATAAAAATCACGTCAAATTCTACTTTCAATAGTAATGTTAACTTACTGAATGTTATTTTCATGTTCAAAAATATGTCTTGATTTGTGAAGAATTCATTTGATAATGTTAACTCGTGTATATCTAAAATATGAACTGTTTCTAACCTAGAACTGTTGATTACGTCACTACCGAGTACCGCCCGCATAGATTTGTAAATTTTGCACACGCTACTATATACTACTGTACTTACTGTGTGTGCGATAACCAATGAAAAGCTGGATTTGCACGCGATACATTTTACAACAAAAACCTGCGTCGCTTACACTCATACTCTCATTCGATGGGCTGAATATGCACAATGACACACACACACTTGTATAGTTTCCCATGAACATAAACTGGTAACAGAAACAAAAATAAGAAATAATTTGTGAAAATATGTCTCAAATATAAGCCTGTTTATCGGTCGTGAACGTCGAAACGCCTTTTTCTCCGTTTGTGACCTAGTTTCATATTGCCAAAATGTAAACAAAGCGAAGTAACCGGAAGTACATGTAAACTTAGAAAAGTGACTAGGTTATGCAGACAAAAAATGTCGCACGACAAATTGATTTTTCTTAAACGTCACGAAACGAATGCATGGGTCGAATGTAGGAGAAAGAAAGATAATATAGAAATGCTTTTCTCTCTCGAATGCAGTGGAATAAAACATGCACTAAAGCTTTGCCTGATTTTTTATTCACTTTCTTCGATGTCTGACACTAAGACTCGATGAAGCCTGACACGAGGGTAAACATTTCGAAAGAATGCTCAAACACCTTATTACAGATAGATAGCTAATATTACACACTTAAATGATTAAATATATGTGATATTAAATGTTGAAACAAATTAAGAGAAGAACAAACTCTGATAAACAATAGATTTAGAAATAAAGAAAATCTGCTCTTTCGCACCCAATTAATTTCATACTTGCCACATATATTGTATGCATCAACGATTTAGATAAACAATTTAGCTGTTATATTGTTACAAGTGTGGTCTACTTGTGAAATAATTAGTATTAAAAAGGAGGAAGTTCATGTCTTCAGCAATTTAACCGTTTTCTCAATGTTTTAAGCGATTAAAGGTTTTCATTGTTGCTTCAGACATGGAAAGGGTTTTATAGCTTTTTATTGCATGTAGATTTAAATCCCAAAATGTATTAATTTGTTGGTTTTTTTGACAAATACAAAACATCCAAAATCCTGACCAAAAGAAATCCTGAAATTTGTAGATCTATGTGGAATTTCAAAAATCCTGGAATTAATCCTTATGAAAACATTATGTGTATGTTTAGACTAATGAAAGTCAAGACTACATGTGTGTTAAAAAATAAATCAATGCAGTCTTTTCCGGCGACATTGATGCCTTGCGTCAACTTTCTCTTGTATACAGTATAAACAATAGATCAAAGCGTAGATACCAAGTTTGTACAGCGCGTTTTGAGTTAACAATTAAGAAGGGCACTTTAGAATATTAATCCTTTCCCACATGAAACAAGTTTGAGACAGACAATTTGGAAGGCATTACTGTTGAAAATCTTTTTAAATGTAGTAAATTATTGGATATAATTAAACAACATGGAAAAAAGGGATTGTTATTTATTGTGAGTCATGTCTTCTTTTGCAACAACATTTTCCAATGTCTTCTGATGTCTATGTAGCAATTGCGTCTGCTTTTGGCAAGGGTTAAACACGTAACCTTAAATGCAATCAAACCTGTGCTAAAGACCACATTTGTTTAGACATTCTCTGTCTATTGTAACCACACTTTTAATTTCCCAATTAATCAATTTCTGCATAAATGATCCTGCAATTAAAGACCACCTGTGGACAAAGACCATAATGTTCTCTCTCTATCGGTGGTCTTTAAACACAGGTTGGATTGTATACCATACCTCTGTAAGGTCTAAAGTTTCGTCATTGTTACTATCAAACTCGGTAAATCGCTCGTACTGATCTTTTAACTGAAATAAATTAAGCAATACGAAAATATCATTCAACTGACTAATTGAAGTTAACTCCCATTTTTACAATAACATCAAACATAGATAGACATATTATTTTATTCAGAAAAAATAAATTCAACATACATGTTTCATACACATGCAACACAATTAATTTAACAAAGTAAAACAGCGGACTACTGGTCAAAGGTAGATAATCATAGCAGTCGGTTCACGAGACGGGAGTTCTCTGCCCCTACCATCACATTATAGGGTCAAGCATACACCATAAATGACGGCGCCCTTTGAACATAGTGAAGCAGTGTAAACATTATAGGGTCCTGAGTACACCAAACATGATGGCGCCCTTTGGACATAGTGAAGCAATTGAAACAGTATAGTGTCAGGAATACACCATAAATGATGGCGCCCTTTGGACATAGTGAAGCAATATAATCATTATAGGGTCAGGGATACACCATAAATGACGGCGCCCTTTGGACATAGTGAAGCAATATAAACATTATAGAGTCAGGAATACACCATAAATGACGGCGCCCTTTGGACATAGTGAAGCAGTATAAACATTATAGGGTCAAGCATACACCATAAATGACGGCGCCCTTTGGACATAGTGAAGCAGTATAAACATTATAGGGTCAGGAATACACCATAAATGACGGCGCCCTTTGGACATAGTGAAGCAGTATAAACATTATAGGGTCAAGCATACACCATAAATGACGGCGCCCTTTGGACATAGTGAAGCAGTATAAACAGTATAGGGTCAGGAATACACCATAAATGACGGCGCCCTTTGGACATAGTGAAGCAGTATAAACAGTATAGGGTTAGGAATACACCATAAATGACGGCGCCCTTTGGACATAGTGAAGCAGTATAAACAGTATAGGGTCAGGCATACACCAAAAATGACGGCGCCCTTTGGACATAGTGAAGCAAATGAGGGCGTCCTTTGGACATAGTGAAGCAATTGAAACATTATAGGGTCAGGCATACACCTAAAATGACGGAGCCCTTTGGACATAGTGAAGCAATATAAACAGTATATGGTCAGGAATACACCATAAATGATGGCGCCCTTTGGACATAGTGAAGCAAATGAGGGCGTCCTTTGGACATAGTGAAGCAATTGAAACATTATAGGGTCAGGCATACACCAAAAATGACGGAGCCCTTTGGACATAGTGAAGCAAATGAGGGCGTCCTTTGGACATAGTGAAGCAATTGAAACATTATAGGGTCAGGCATACACCAAAAATGACGGCACCCTTTGGACATAGTGAAGCAATATAAACATTACAGGGTCAAAACACTTAAAGTAGTTGGTTTCATTATTTATGTCTTTATTCTAAACATCTAGTTGTATCCGTTAGCTGTAGAATTTACAAATATCAATTGTATGTTTACTTTACCATAGCGATGTATAAGAGGAGGTGACCAGTCGCCATTGTTAATTCATCTTTGAATTTGTTTGAATTGTATTCTACGTCTTTTCAACAGTATTCAAATTACATATATATATGAGCCGTTCCACGAGAAAACCAACATTATGGACTATGTGTAATGTATCGACAAAGATCAGCCTGCACAGTCCGCGCAGACTAATCCGAGCCGACACATTCCGTCGCAGGGGGATAGCGGTACAGAGAAATGATTCTTGAAACAGAAAATCTACTTGCGAAATGTGTCTATACGTTTTAGCCTGTGCTGAATGCTTAAACTGATCCGGTTGGTTTTCTCGTGGCTCATATATATATATATATATATATATATACCAAGTCGTTTTCTGGCTAAATTAACGTAACTACTGGTATTCTTTATCCTTCTATGTAGTAGTCAATTATATCAGAGACATATTTATGAATTTAGTTCATCCATTCAATCACAATCATAATTAATAGACTGATCTGAACTTTTCTTTTATAAATTAAGTTTGGGTGACATCAGAACGCTAATCACAATCGTCTTGTCTGCGTTTTTTAACATTTTGACCTGTGCCGTATACCTTGAGGAAAAGATGCACATATTAATATGGTGTTAATGTGGTGTTTTAATTATCCTTGTGCGAGCGGAGTTACATCGTGCCATTTGATGTCTTCTCGTTCCCCTGCACCACCATTTATACTGTCGTATAATAGCTGGGTCTACATCCTATATTTTTTGTCAGAAGATATCTAGACAACGCTCATATAAAATTGCATAAAGGTCATGCTCAGGTAATTTTTTGCGGGACATACAATACAATATACTTGAACATATAAAAACACAAGCAAGAAAATAAGTAATCAAGTAAATTAGCAAGAAAGGTAACTAAATAACTTAGCATTTATAAAAATAAATCTGAAATCCATTTAATGAATACATGTGTATTCATATAAAGTTTAATTGGTAAAGAAAATTGGTAAAAACTGTGCATATCATGATTGTTAAAAATGATATACCGATATGTCAATATGTTCAATATATGGCAAACACATCACATACGATATATGTTGTAGTATGGGCCGGAGGCCTGCCTAATTACTTTAGTAATAAAATTGTATTGTATTGTATTGTATACTCACAAATTGCTGTGACATATGTGGGAAGTATTTTATTGGATTGATGGGATGTAGTTTCTTGGTCTTGGTGTTCATTATCACCGGGTTCTGTTGGTCTGTAAACGTACATGAAATTAAAACAGTAAAAACATATATTTTGATCTCTGTCCACTCATGATCAGTCGATGCTAAATAAATGTCTTATATAGGAAAACTAGTAGTCCGGGGCTGAGTTCAATAGACATTAAATTTAACTGATAATCGAGAAAACACATTCCGTTTCGCCGAAAGGAAATGAGTTTTCACAGAAATATACTGGGTTTTCGCGATAAACGGTCGCTGAGATATACTGGGTTGTCGCGATAAATAGTCGCTGAAATATACTGGGTTTTTGCGATTAATGGTCGCTGAAATATACTGGATTTTCGCGATAAACGGTCGCTGAGATATACTGGGTTGTCGAGATAAATAGTCGCTGAAACATACTGGATTTTTTTGCGATAAATGGTCGCTAAAATAAACTGGGTTATCGCGATAAATAGTCGCTGAAATATACTGGGTTTTTGCGATTAATGGTCGCTGAAATATACCGGATTTTCGCGATAAACGGTCGCTGAGATATACTGGGTTGTCGCGATAAATAGTCGCTGAAATATACTGGGTTTTTGCGATAAATGGTCGCTGAAATATACTGGATTTTCGCGATAAACGGTCGCTGAGATATACTGGGTTGTCGCGATAAATAGTCGCTGAAACATACTGGATTTTTTGCGATAAATGGTCCCTAAAAAATACTGGGTTATCGCGATAAATAGTCGCTGAAACATACAATGGTTTTTGCAATAAATGGTCTTTGATATATACTGGGTTATCGTGATAAATGGTCGCTGAAATATACTGGGTTATCGCACGACAGTACATAAATACACAAATATGTGTATACTTTACATTGTAATTATTAAAATAAGACATAAATTACTGCACATATCTGTTTAAATAGTTTACATTGTAATTATTAAAACCGGACAGTTCTTCACCACAATTAAAACATATATCTGTGTAAAAAGTTAAAATTGTAATGATCAAAACCGGACAGTATTTCAACACAATAAATGCACATATCTATATAACAGGTTTACATTGTAATTATTAAAACCGTACAATACTTCACTACAATTAATATACACATCAGTGTATTTGTTTGTGTAAATTCAACTGTCACATTATGAATACATTGCGATGACAGTTTACTAAATATGTCCAAATACTCGGGACTTTGTGAACCTAAGCAATTCAAACGAAAACATATCCAGGAGTAAATGAGTCTTTAGACATCAGAAAGTATTTCCACATTTCGCGTATACTGCTTGTAAAATGTCAACGAGAAAGGGGTGATAATAATGACGTTATGAATGCTTTACGATATCAACTGACCTTTTTATGTATTCATCGTGCGACAGCTGAACTTACATGCACAATACACAGTTTTACATTGCAATTGTTAAAACGGTACAATTAGTCATATTAAGTGATAAACACAACAGTGCGTAGCATTGCAAATGTAAATACCGTACAATAAATCATCTTAAGTGATAAACACACCAGTGCGTAGCATTGCAAATGTTAAAACCGTACACTATCTCACCATAAGTGATAAACACACCAGTGCGTAGGATTGCAAATGTTAAAACCGTACAATATCTCACCATAAGTGATAAACACACCAGTGCGTAGGATTGCAAATGTTAAAACCGTACACTATCTCACCATAAGTGATAAACACACCAGTGTGTAGGATTGCAAATGTTAAAACCGTACAATATCTCACCATAAGTGATAAACACACCAGTGCGTAGGATTGCAAATGTTAAAACCGTACAATATCTCACCATAAGTGATAAACACAACAGTGCGTAACATTGCAATTGTTAAAACCGTACAATAAATCATCTTAAGTGATAAACGCACCAGTGCGTAGGATTGCAAATGTTAAAACCGTACAATATCTCACCATAAGTGATAAACACAACAGTGCGTAACATTGCAATTGTTAAAACCGTACAATAAATCATCTTAAGTGATAAACGCACCAGTGCGTAGGATTGCAAATGTTAAAACCGTAAAATAACTCACCATAAGTGATAAACACAACAGTGCGTATTATTTAAAATGTTAAAACGGTACAATAAATCATCTTAAGTGATAAACACACCAGTGCGCCACATTGCAATTGTTAAAACCGTACAATAACTCACCATAAGTGATAAACACACCAGTGCGCGACATTGCAATTGTTAAAACCGTACACTATCTCACCATAAGTGATAAACACACCAGTGCGTAGGATTGCAAATGTTAAAACCGTACAAAAACTCACCATAAGTGATAAACACACCAGTGCGCCACATTGCAATTGTTAAAACCGTACAATAACTCACCATAAGTGATAAACACACCAGTGCGTAGGATTGCAATGGTTAAAACCGTACAATAACTCACCATAAGTGATAAACACAACAGTGCGTAACATTGCAATTGTTAAAACCGTACAATAAATCACCTTAAGTGATACAAACAACAGTGCGTAGGATTTAAACTGTTTAAACGGTTAAATAAATCATCTTAAGTGATAAACACAACAGTGCGTATATTATTGCAATTGTTAAAATCGTACAATGAATCTAAACAAGTGATACATACACTAGTGTATAAAGTTTACATCACAATTGTTAAAATCGACAACAAAATAACACAATATTCAGTGTAAAAAGTTAATTGTAATTGTTAAAACCGTCAACTCAATTGACACACAAATCAGTATATGAAGCTTACACATCAGTTAACATTCATACTTACATTGCAAAGGTTCTGTCAAAAGATATACAGTATCGTTAATTACTTCCACTAACCGGGTTTAAATCAGTCACATTCTTACAATATTCGACATTCTTTTATTTTGAAATCACTAGTATGACAACGCAACGCACATTATGTACTGTCGGATTTTGGTCAGAAGCGTTTTATAACAGATTCGAAGATACCTGCACAAATGTATGGCGAATGGGGAAAAGAAAGATCTGACTGCTCGTTAACACAGGCTCAGCTGCAAGCTCGCTGAACGCATACTCCAGAAGGTCGTTTTTATGTTCAACGGTCTAAATCTAAATGAATGGTACATGTATAGTTAGTGTGTGCAATCGAAGTACTGGACTCTAGAAGAACTTACAAATGATTGCTACTAATAAAAGAAATGGCCGCTTTATAACAGACTTAATTAAGGAAGATGGCTGCCATAGACATGTCAGGGAGTTTTACATTTTTGCAATCCAGGATATGCGGTATTTAACATCGTACGTATAAGACTGAATATGAGGTAGTAATATGAATAAATCGAGCTGCACGGTCGAAAAGTTATCTCTCTTGTTTATCAGTTATTGGTTCTCTCTTCTAGAGACCCTTAAAGTCGGTCTTCGTTTCTGTCCGTTTGTTTGTTTGTTTGTTTGTGAATATGAGGTAGTAATATGAATAAATCGAGCTGCACGGTCAAAAAGTTATCTCTCTTGTTTATCAGTTATTGGTTCTCTCTTCTAGAGACCCTTAAAGTCGGTCTTCGTTTCTGTCCGTTTGTTTGTTTGTTTGTGGCAAGCGTAGCGCCAACACTATTCAACGGATTTCGACCAAACTTGGTAGGGATGAATGGTCTAGGATCTAGTTGTTCCTTTTGTAGTATGGTCGCCATAGAAAAACGTTTTTCCTTCGAAAACTATCTCCTCCCACAGTTTTTCGAATTTAGAAACCACTAAGTGTGCGTTGTGTAGCCCATCAGTTGCTACATCGAATGATCGTCCCGATTTTTGATCCGTCTCTTCGTTTTCTTAATATTTGAGTTGCCGTAAGGGGTACCATTTCCGCGGAAAACACAGACACGTCAAAACTAAATATATCGACACAAAAAGAAATGGTTTCCTATTACCTGATCGCTGATTGGCTAAAAATCCGGACACGACCAAATATCGACCAACCAGAGAGCACTTCACATAGCCATTACAACTTCCTTGGTAAAAATGGTAGTAATGGCTTTTCCTCCTTGGCGCTCATGATGTTAATATTGGCATTAGACTGGCGCTCTGGTTTCAGGTTGAACGAACCAGTGATACTGGTAACTTACAAGGGAAAGACAGCGATATAACTGAAAAAGTGTTGAAAGTGGCACAAAACACCTTTCAAATAAAATCAATTAGGGAGTATTTACATGTATTGAAAATGGGATTAGCATTCATTTGGTGTGAACGTCTTACATTCTATTTAAATGAAAATTTAAGGTGGAAAAAGATAAATACCTTCAGTGATTTGATTCAATTCTGGTTTCGGTTCTGTCTTTTCTTCAATCATTTTGTTTAACATTCTGAAATGAAGACAAATTGATATACAAAAGACAAATTGATATACACAAGACAAATTGATATACAAAATGCAAATTGCAAACGAAAACGACATCAGCTGCGATTTTGGTCCTTGTGAAATCAGCATAGGCACAATCTCATCATGCAGATTCTCCAGTATACACAATTATATTATTGCGCGGGTGCCTCAGCACCATGCATATATTTGTTGTGAAAACAATGTCACTGGTGCAATGGGCTTGCGCATGCGCCGTGTTAATCGTCTTCATCGCGCATGTGCGGTATTTTATCGTCAGCTCTCGGATATTTCCGTAGCAGTTCGTCACTTGACTGGTGGTTCTCGTTCGAATTTGTATGCGAGTAGTTTTTTTATAATTAAAAAATGTTAATTAAAACCATAGTTAAACGTGAACCGGCGTTAAGCCATCGCGGGTCACTCATCCAGGCACTAACCGCGATGAACGTTGCTTAATTTTACGAAAAGGTCAACCACTCTACCAACGTCGCTATAAAAGCCGGCTTCCAAAGCAAGGCTGTAGAAGTGATATTTATACCCGTTCCCGTTACATTTCTCCCTCTTTTCTCTTGACTTCGACCTAAAGTCACACAACTGAACACAAGCAGTATACCAGGGCGGAGTCTATGCAACATCACTGGGAACCACAGGGGTTTTAAGAACAGGAATATTGGGAATACTTTCATAAATGCGAAGTTATTGTGCTAAATTTTGTGATTTTAAGAATATATTAAGGGAAAAAAAAGACGCGCATGCGCTGACAAATGTTTACAGTAATTTTGGGAGATCGAGGTCAACACGTTGGGAAAAGGTATATTTGTTTTCGTTTTACGTATTTAACTAAAAAACTATTGTTATCAAATGTTTACATCATATATTTAAAAGCGTGTTTCGTGTTTTTCGATTTGGACGAAATCGGACTGGGACGAAACTGGTTTATCACTTTCTCTACCTTCACTTTCAAACAAGGTCAACATACTAAATATTAAATCAATCATTTCCAGTGCATCCTATACACATTTACAATGAATTTAAACTTAATGATGTGTATTCAATGCATTCTAGTACACTCATTTTTGTGCAAACATAAACATTTTTTAGGGACTATTTCGGATGTATTTGGCGTAATTTGACCTCAAAACTAGTTATTTTACATCGACTGCGAAACAAGCCTCCGTCCGATATCGGCTTTCTGGAAAGCACAATTAATTTATAATGTTGAAAATCTTTTGATAGGGACAATTTCTCCGGCTGTCACGATGTTTTCAAAAATCGTCTATTACATCTAACTGGTGGA
Organism: Serripes groenlandicus; assembly: GCA_031761405.1. Lineage (NCBI taxonomy): Eukaryota > Metazoa > Mollusca > Bivalvia > Cardiida > Cardiidae > Serripes > Serripes groenlandicus. The sequence continues at coordinate 62,156,411 of JASEVX010000008.1, forward strand.
TTTGGTTTAATCCTGATCGTTTTATTAAACCGATGTAGGGTTGATTTTCGAATGTCATTGTTAAAATGTTTCATGTCTTACTTTTGTGGTGGAACTACAGCTGTTTGGGAGAGGCGGCGTATTCGTTTTACCCTGAAGTTCACCTGCAACATAAAACAATTATCCATTTACCTTGATATTCGGTTTAACAGAAACATACGAGGGTCATTTAAAATATAATGGGAACAAAGATGAAATTGATAGGTGTTTTTTTTTTAGTTTTTCCTAACAAAATGTTGAAACGTTTTTTATAGTTAGGGCTAAAAAAAATCGTCTGTACAAAGTAAGGCGTCATACGCGACGTCAGAACTATGTTTAAAGAGTCCCCAATTTAAAAACGTACAGGTTTGCGCTCGATATATCTGTAATGCATTGTTAATGTAAAATGGAATTAGAGGTCACAATACACAAACAAAATTCCGTCTTTGTTTCAATGTAAATCAACCAGTTTCAACCGTCAACTGTCACACTTTCTTGGCGTGTTTCAGGAAGAACTATTTGTATCATTACAAATGGTAACGTAACTTACCTCTAGGCTTTAGAATATGGGGGGGGGGGGGGGGGGGGGGGGGGGGGGGAAGGGGGGGGGGGGGGTATGTTTTATGCAAGAAAGAATTCACCCCGCGAAGATGGTTACTGTCATTTTGGACGAAATCGGGCTGGGACGAAACTGGTTATTCACACACTCTACTTTCACTTTCAAACAAGGTTACAATAATGATCAAAAACAATCATTTCCAGTGCATCCCATACACTTTTACAATAACATTATACTCAATGTCACATATTCAATGCATTATGGTCAAGGTATACGCTCATTTCTACGCACACATTGGTTTTAATTAGGGATGGGAACGAATATTGAAAACGATATTCGAATATTCGTTTTCCTTATTCGAATATATTCGAATATTCGATTTTCGAATCAGAAATCGGTATCCGATTTCAGGTTATTCCATTCAGATACTCCCGTTTTCTTTTTCAAATAATGGCAATTTTCCAAGTAAAGGTATGAGCTATTGTTTACGTATATTTCATGTTTTCAACTGAACTTACACTCTCTTTTTCCCCAACAGATGTATTTGAATTTCAATTTGAAGTAAATCAAGAAATAAATCCCTTCCAAACGATAAACCAAATCGAAACGTTTTGTGAGCCGTATATTCATTCAGGTGTCGCTTTTTACCGAGTTTAATATTGAATCGAATCAAATAATTAACGAAATAATTATAAATCTTATTCATACAAAAAGCATAGGGAGTTGGGTGATATTTCTTTTACCGATTTCGTCTAGTCAATTTAACCGCGTGTTGGAAGAAAACAAAATCGCGGACGATTCAATTTGTTCGCTTATGTGACTTCATTTTTGAAGAGGTAAAGAGGAAAGCTGCATACTTTTGAGACGTAATGCGATGTTTACATATGATTTATTCAATGTTTGCAACAGCTGTCTTTGATGTAAACATCGACTATATTTTGGTTAGGCTGGGAGGGTTTTACGGAACTGCAGACTGTCAACGTTTATACATGTTTGTTGATTTAAAAATATCGAACAAACTGGTCGTCAATGTGATGTCTGGTTACACACGATTAGATTTCTGGTTAACGTACGCGTGACAATTATTGATTTTATTATCGTTTCTTATGTTTTGACATACGTTGTAAAAACACAACAAACGACACATACACAAACTTTATCACTTCACCCTTAATCATGATTAGCTCCAACTCGCGACCGATGTCAGAAGTTTACTAATAATGTTTTGTTTATTTTTAGAAAATAGTACACTGAAAACGAATATTCTTATTCGACAACAGTATTCGAATATTCGTCCGTTTTTCGAATATTCGAATATTCGAATATTCGTTCCCATCCCTAGTTTTAATGGACTATTTTGGCTCTAGATCAGCGGATGTATTTGGCGTAATTTGACCTTAGAAAGTCCTTATACACTAACATTGTTTATAGTCATAGGACAGGGGGAGAGAAAGAGTCCCTTTAAACATACGTTATCTATATATCTGTAATGCGGGGGTAAAGTCACTCTCGTCTTGTCCATCTTAGCGTCAGTTACAGCATTGTATACTTGGTCCATCCTCGACGACAGCTGTAGAAATTCCTTATCGGTCCCGGACTCACCCGTGAATTTATGAGTAAGTTTACTGAAATTTCAAAATGATTTTCCGCCGTTAATCACGCTTAGGTCTATTGGGTTTATAGATAAAGATTTATTGAAAAGTGAAAAGCGTTCAAGACATTATCCGTATGATATTAATTCAGTGTTATATTTTATTATACCTCACGTGACTTTGTAATGTTAAATTTTCATATACTCATCATGGGCAATTTTTACTGTCTCATGCTAACAGTACGTTTTTGACCGGTTAACAGTATACTGTTACATTGCATGGGTTATGCACGTGCATGACGTCATTTCAAACAATAACGTCACCTTTTAGACGCGCGTGCCATGTAACAGTATACTGTTAACCGGTATATTCATATGTGTGTGTTACATTGTAGTAGATCTACCCCTGTTCACCTCCCCTACAAAGGTACAGAATAAATTGAATAAACGTGTAATTTTGTTTGGTATAATTAAATAAATATTGCTCGGCTTCGCCTCGGGTAACAGTATTTTCCTCATGTTGACAATATGTACTGTCACACTGGAAACCATGCAATATTTATATAATATTAATACGCCATCAGTGTAGATGCGGAAAAGTTAGCACATCCGCTTAGTCTAATCTTTCTATACACTGTTTACCAATATTTCATATACAAACCTTTAACAAACGTTCTTTTGTTTTCCTTAACAATGGATACGTAGGTAGCTGTTTTACCACATGTGTAATAATCACACCGACATTGGTTTTCCCGGAGTCCCGAATACAAGTCCAAGAACATAATGACCCCGTCAGTGATGGAGCATTAATTAGATGATGATGGAAATAGAGAATAATAGGTTGGTGCCGTGGATTGAGAAAGTTTATCTGGCAAGGCGGAGTAATTTATCGGGTGACCCGAAGGCAAATCCGATAAATTACGGTGCCGAGCCAGATAAACTTTCTCAATCCACGGTACCAAGCTATTATTCTATTTATCCTGTCGCATTTATTTTTTATTTTTATGGCAGCTTTAAAAATATGTAACTTACTGAATTGCATTCCTTTTATTGTGACGTCATGTTTTATAAATAAACAGCAGCCATTCGTGATTGATGCGCGGAAATAAATAGTTCTCAAAATTCTAACATAATACAACACAAAAAACAGCTATCTTCATGAATGTTGTATTCACAAATGAGAAATTTATCGACGATATTTGCCATTTTTATCGATTGAAGTTGGAATTTACAGCGACGCTTGCTAAAAAAAGTAGTCCCGGCTAGCAGGTGCCCGCCAGCTTATCACGTGACCAACTGACGTATATCAAAATAAATATACGGCACCCTGTTATCGGGTCGAAATTGCTACACGTGACAGGATATTGTGAAATAATATGTCTTTATTAATCCATGGTCATTTTCATCATTATAGTGTGTTCGAGACGTCCCAGTGGATATTAATTAACAGGGATAGGAATAACGATCCTTCATTTTCAACTTTACTATCTACTCGAAAAAACGAAAAGATAGATAAACTAGAACTATCACTGAAGATGATAAATACCCACAAAACAGCACCTTGACCTACACCATAACTTAATAAGTAAAAGGGCCATAACTCTGTAAAATAACATGCAATTATAGCCCCTTTAGGATATGCACATCTCCTCTTGGTATAGAAGCTTCATGTAATTATTGAATTACACCGAGTGGTTTGTAAGAAATAGGCTGGACAAAATATGGCTTCCGACCGACCGACCGACCGACAGCCCGACACAGTGTCTTCTTCGAAGGGGGTATAATAAATACAGAAAATAAATAGCTTGGAAGAGAGATGAATATTTCACCTACTTAAAGTCTGTTTTCATTCCGCCGATCGCACCCACTGCATTTGTTTGTAAATCGTACAGCTCCTTTTCCAAATATGAAACGTCCTGAAATATACATGTACACAGATTATTCCTATGTCTCAGGGGACTATAAGTACATTTGTATTCGTTCGTTTAAACATTTACATCATGCAGAAGCATTTTTGTGCATCTGCAGCAAATGGATTTTGAAAAAATTGTAGCAAAAGGAGAACTTGCTAATGGTGTGCAATATCACTTATTGCCAAATTGTTTTCAACTGTATTTAACTCTTTCAGCGCCGAATTGTTTAAAGTAGACTCTTCCATGCTCAAAATCGGGGGTTTCCATTTCTCATGTAATAACAGTTTTGAACTATTTTAATGAGTAAAACGCAAACAATGCTGATTTCAGGTGAGACAGCTCGTTACGAGCTGACTCGCCCGAATCAGTATTGTTTGTAAAACCCTCAATATTGCCTTTGGCGCTGAAAGAGTTAATAATGATAACTAGAATTTCACTATTTTTTTTTCATTATTTTTTTTGTAAATGTCATTTTTTTTCTTTCTCTTTATCAATCTCCGTATTGTTTTTGATTTCGAATGAAAAAGTTTGAACATTCCGCCAAATGCTTCCTGTAGTCTGTTGAGGTGTGAAACATATTTTTTCCCGCTAAATCAAAGATAATTTACGTTTTTACGGCTTTTTCTGTCGTTGACGTCGCAAATTTGTGTTACACGTCATTTTCATTTTTGTTATGGAAATTGGCCATTAAAATGATATGTGAATTAGAGACTTTTCCAAATTATTGTAACTGAAACATAGGGAAAAAAGCACATTTTATTTGTGAATGTAGGGATATGTAATGCATTGTATTGCATACAGTAATAAGGAAAATATGCAAACAAATATTTACGCATGTATGACAATGACCTTTGGACATTACGTCGATATTGTCTGCTGAATATGTGTTGTATATAGGAAAGGATAGACCAGAGGTTCTATAAAACATAATTAGGTTTATAAGGCCGATTTGTCGGCCCGCGTTAAAACCAACATTGTGGCCTCTACGTAAAGTATCGACCCGGTTCAGTGTAAGCATGTCGCGCAGGCTTACCCGGATAGACACGTTTCGGCTCCTGTGGATTTTCTATTTCAGGAGGCATAACTCTATACTTTTTTCCCCCTGAGACGGAATGTGTCGGCCCGGATCAGTCTGCGCGGACTGCGCTAGCTGATATGGGTCGATACATTACGCAGAAGCCATAATGTTGTGTTGATCCTCGTAGTACCCAAACAGTCTCGATCTATTCTCATGTTTACATATTAGCAAGCAACTAGTGTTCGCTAGTTGTTCTGTTTGTGTTCTTCGCCTCTTTCAACATTATTTCAGATATTTGACGGCGTTTCCTATGTAAGTTACCCGTACTTCTTACGATTTCTTCCTGACACTATCGACCCAGTCGCAATGTGCCAATCCCACACCCCTGAGCGCAAATAATGGCAAGCTGTTTTTACCAAGTCTTTAGGTATGAACTGCTTCCATCTGACCAGTAGGTTCACGCTTACCTTATCCAGTATGAAGTTTTTTCTACACAAATCATCACTATCCCCGCCGTCCGTAGAAGAGGGGGATCGCTGGTTTAAAATCTGCTGTTTCATCATCGACCGTTTTTGGGTCTCGTCCATATTCTGGACATAGATATATATATACATTTTTTATTTATTATGCAAAAACAATGTACAATCCACCAGCATACATGTATGAATGCATTTGCTAATTTAACAATTTAACAATTTCTGGCCGAATAAAAGAACAAACCAGAGAGAATGGCCCTCCAAAACCCTCACAATGCTTCATGCTGAAAAACGGGGGTTTTGAAAACAATATTAATTTAGATAAGATGATTCCTGAAACAGAAAAAAACACAAGAGGCGAAAAGTGTCTTTCCGGGTTACCCTGCGCGGCGTGCTTCGGCTGATCCGAGTCGATACTTTACGCAGAGTCCACAATGTTGGTTTTTCCCGCGGAACGACTCATATGATAATGAAAACACTCTTTTACTCGACATTCCGGCAAAAAGTCCTAAATACGGATATTACAAAGACCGCAAACTATGATGTCTCCTTTTTTGAAAACAATGAACATCATGGCAGACTTTATGTTCATCGTTTTTTAAAAGATGGACACAACATAGTTATGATATTTGTATTATCACGAAGATTGCCTAGGGCCGAAATCTCGAGCAAAAGAGTGATTTCATTGAAAATCTGCTGAATTAGGCCTTAGATGAGAAATACGAACAAGCGAACATAACACAAAAAATCATCAATACTGTTTTATAAAAAGATATCCTTTTAGGACGGTACCACTGAAATCGGGGAGCCAATTAATAAATGCTTTTCAAAAAATCGGTACGTCTATTGTAGTGTGGAATGTTTGAAAATCATTCATTAATTGGCTCCCCATTAGACAATTCGGGAACCAGCCCAAAAATGTCTCCACCTAACATCACCCAAAAAAGAAGTACCAAACATCAGTCAAGATATCTAATATGTTATGTGCGTGTTATTAAAAATACGTCAGAAGCTCAGTTTACACAGAAATATATAGTGTTCACTGTACTATAAGTCAAGTGGAAACGACAGTTTAATATGCAGGAGGGATACCTACCGACATACGGCGTCTGAAGTTTTCCCGCCCACTTTTCATTTCGGACAATTCATTCTCAAGCTCAATGATTCTGTAAAAGTAAAAATAGAACACCACGTAAATTCAGTAGTTTGATCGCGTCACACACAAATATGACACCGGGGAGTATGTGACCCGCGAAGAACCAAATCAGTGTTTGATCAGGACCTTCTCCGCTCAAGTCTTTCTAACATCTTGTAATCATATGAGAGACGAGTATGAACTAACTCTTACTGTGTAACTTCTCGTGTTCGCCCTCCAGTCTTGCTAACATCTTGTAATCATATGAGAGACGAGAATGACCTAACTCTTACTGTGTAACTTCTCGTGTTCGCCCTCCAGTCTTGCTAACATCTTGTAATCATATGAGAGACGAGTATGACCTAACTCTTACTGTGTAACTTCTCGTGTTCGCCCTCCAGTCTTGCTAACATCTTGTAATCATATGAGAGACGAGAATGACCTAACTCTTACTGTGTAACTTCTCGTGTTCGCCCTCCAGTCTTGCTAACATCTTCTAATCATATGAGAGACGATTATGACCTAACTCTTACTGTGTAACTTCTCGTGTTCGCCCTCCAGTCTTGCTAACATCTTGGAATCATATGAGAGACGACTATGACCTAACTCTAATTGTGTAATTTTTCGTGTTCACCGTCCAGTCTTGCTTACGTCTTGTAAGCATATGAGACACGATTATGACCTAACTCTAATTGTATAACTTCTTGTGTTCGCCCTCCAGTCTTGCTAACATCTTGTAATCATATGAGAGACGAGTATGAACTAACTCTTACTGTGTAACTTCTCGTGTTCGCCCTCAATTCTTGCTAACATCTTGGAATCACACGAGAGACGATTTTGAACTAACTCTAATTGTATAACTTCTCGTGTTCGTTCTCAAATCTTGCTAACATCTTGGAATCATATCAGAGACGATTTTGAACTAACACTAATTGTATAACTGTGAAAATTGATTGTAATTGTGATTAATATAAAAATCGTTGGGTTTAGCCAGTCTGAAATTGTGTTATTTTTATAAAATTGGTATTAGAATTAGACTTTTATTTAGACCAATTGAGCCGTCCCGCGAGAAAACCAACACCATGGCCTCTGCGTAAACTAAGCATACCGCACAAGCTAACCCGGACAGACAGACACGTTTTGACTCCTGTGGGTTTTCTGTTTAAGGATGCATTACTCTATACCTCTACCCCCCCCCCCCCTGATAGGGAATGTGTCGGTCCGGATTAGCCTGCGCAGACTGCGTAGGCTGATCTGGGTCGATACATTACGAAGAGGCCGTACTGTTGGTTTTCTTGCGGGACGGATCAATTGTTGTTGATTACGAACCCAGGTGTGTTTTGTATAACTCCTTTTCGATTGTTTAAAAGGCGTTTTATGTCACCTGATATATGATCCAGTGAATGAGAAAATGTAGAAGTTGGCTTTTGTGAGTAGTATATATCCAGATCTACACTGCTCACATATTACTTACACAAGCTTGTTTGAAGATTATGTCAACATGTGTAGATTCTGATAAGACGGTTTTTGATTGATTGATTGGGGTTTAACGCCGTTTTCAAAATATCAGTCATATCACGGCGGCCAGTTCACCTAGACATTGTTTCCTGGTTTTCTCACACCAGTAAGCCTACTCCACACAACATCATTTCCAAGCAACTGGCTGCTTTTCAACATAGACTGTTAGTCCATTGGTGAAAGACGAATGACGCGTGTTACAGTGACTTTTGTCAAACGTCGGAAAGAATGTTGGCCAAGCTGGGGTTCGAACTAACAACCCCTGGATTGACAGCCCGCGTCGCTACCGACTGAGCTATCGGGGCTCGGCTGACAACTTAAACTTTTTCTCATGCACGTTCAAAATATACTAAAACTTTATAAACATTTTAAGTAGCCAAAATAATATTGATCGAGAACAAAGAATATGCATGTATTTTTTCAGAAGTATTGTTTTTATTTCATTGCCTACAGTATGATGAAATAAGAACTTTATTTCTATTCAACTGGTATACAAACGACACCATCATTACTAAATTGTATCCATTGCTTCATAACCACAATCATGATGTAAGAAAGAAACTATCATAGTTCATCTATATGTTAATTAAAATTATAAGGACATCTTTCTCAGATTAATAATGTTAATGTAATCGAACACTTTGAACTATGGGCCTGTGGTCTAAATACGTTCAATAAATATTTGTTAATTTCATTCCGTATTATTAAGTTCCAATTATAGCATGTTGGCATAGTGATAATATCGTTATTCCATTATGTTAGTTAGCATGTCAGCATAGTGATAATATCGTTATTCCATTATGTTAGTTAGCATGTCGGCATAGTGATAATATCGTTATTCCATTATGTTAGTTAGCATGTCGGCATAGTGATAATATCGTTATTCCAGTATGTTAGTTAGCATGTCGGCATAGTGATAATATCGTTATTCCATTATGTTAGTTAGCATGTCGGCATAGTGATAATATCGTTATTCCATTATGTTAGTTAGCATGTCGGCATAGCGATAATATTGTTATTCCATTATGTTAGTTAGCATGTCGGCATAGTGATAATATTGTTATTCCATTATGTTAGTTAGCATGTCGGCATAGCGATAATATCGTTATTCCATTATGTTAGTTAGCATGTCGGCATAGTGATAATATCGTTATTCCATTATGTTAGTTAGCATGTCGGCATAGTGATAATATCGTTATTCCATTATGTTAGTTAGCATGTCGGCATAGTTATAATATCGTTATTCCATTATGTTAGTTAGCATGTCGGCATAGTGATAATATCGTTATTCCATTATGTTAGTTAGCATGTCGGCATAGTGATAATATCGTTATTCCATTATGTCAGTTAGCATGTCGGCAAAGCGATAATATCGTTATTCCATTATGTCAGTTAGCATGCCGGCATAACGATAATATCGTTATTCCATTATGTCAGTAAGCAAGTCGGCATAACGATAATATCGTTATTCCATTATGTCAGTTAGCATGTCGGCCGTTATTCCATTATGTCAGTTAGCATGCCGGCATAACGATAATATCGTTATTCCATTATGTCAGTAAGCATGTCGGCATAGTGATAATATCGTTATTCCATTATGTCAGTAAGCATGTCGGCATAACGATAATATCGTTATTCCATTATGTCAGTTAGCATGTCGGCAGAGCGATAATATCGTTATTCCATTATGTCAGTAAGCATGTCGGCAGAGCGATAATATCGTTATTCCATTATGTCAGTTAGCATGTCGGCAGAGCGATAATATCGTTATTCCATTATGTCAGTTAGCATGTCGACAGAGCGATAATATCGTTATTCCATTATGTCAGTTAGCATGTCGGCAGAGCGATAATATCGTTATTCCATTATGTCAGTTAGCATGTCGGCAGAGCGATAATATCGTTATTCCATTATGTCAGTTAGCATGTCGACAGAGCGATGATTTCGTTATTCCATTATGTCAGTTAGCATGCCGGCATAACGATAATATCGTTATTCCATTATGTCAGTAAGCATGTCGGCATAACGATAATATCGTTATTCCATTATGTCAGTAAGCATGTCGGCATAGTGATAATATCGTTATTCCATTATGTCAGTAAGCATGGCGGCATAACGATAATATCGTTATTCCATTATGTCAGAAAGCATGTCGGCAAAGCGATAATATCGTTCAGTTTAGATATAAATGTGATCTGACTCTACATTGTTCAAGTGACATACGTTGCTTATTCGGTTATACATGTAATTACATGGATGCAAGGTAGACATTAATAAGTATAGAGTTGAACGTCTTCGAGCATTGGCCATTTCTTACTTGTCATCCGATTCCTTCATGATTCGTTTCCGTTCTTTTTCCCATAGTACCACATTGCTGTTCTTTTCCAACCTATAAAAAATATACGTTACGTCGTTCCATGTTTATCCATTTCCCATATGTATACCGTTTCTGACGCCTCTGCAGCAGATAACGCTTGTTACTATTGTGAAAGATTGAGATATAGCTCATGATAAGCAATTTTATCGTTTTGCCTAAGTGCTTTAAAATATTTTCAGTACTTGCATTTGCATTTATACAGCAGGGTTCCCCATATTGTTTACCCAGATCCTTTCAAAATGAGTCCTGTAATGTAGATTTATTGCATGAGGGAAAGGGTTAAAAGGGTTAAATATTGTATTGTGAACGTATACCAAATAAATTATAAATCCAAAGTATAGTTTGTTACTTTTTTAATCTATTTCCCTAAAACAACAAATCTGAAGCAGACAACTTTGGAAAAAATCTAAGCAAAAATATGGAAAATATCTATGAATAAGTATGATAGTTTGAAAAAGTTGACAGGATTGTTGCAATTAGAGGAATTGGTCATCATGAGCATTGTGTCCTTTTGTTACAATATGTTCCTGCCAAATTGCGTCTTCCTCGTTTCAAAAAGGGCTATACAACTCGATATTAAAATATGCACGGGGTCAAGTGTTACCGTTACCGTGCTTGGTTAAGATATATTTAACAAGAAATATCTTTAAAAAAGATAAACGGCGATCGATATGAGAAAACACTAAAAAATTGATTGAATGGGGTTTTAACGCCGTTTTTAACAATTTCTCAGTTATATCACGGCTGCCAGTTCACATACTCGTGCATTTCCTGGTTTTCTCACACCAGTACTCCACACAACAATCTTCCCAAGCAACTGGCTGCTTTTCCACATAGACTTAGCCCATTGGTGGAAGACGAATGACGCATGTCGCATTGACTGTTGTCAATCGTCGGAAAGAAAGTTGGCCGAGCCAGGCTTCGAACTCACAACCCCTGGATTGACAGCCCGAGTCGCTTCCGACTAAAAAATGGAACCCGCAATACTGTATGTGTTTACCAAAGGCTAATCGGCCATCTCCATCCAGCTTCAGCTTCTATAAGTAGATTATCAAGGCCGAGAATACGCCACATGACTGGAGATTACGCGAGGCTCCCAAGAGGTGTATAAGTTTTAATTGACGATAAAATAACTAAAAACTTATCATGTTTCAAAGATAATTAATATTTTGCTCTTAAATATTATATTTCATACCTTTATTGATTTCTTTCACTAAAATTGATTTCTTAAGTAAAACAGTTAAAAGTTAGTTTACAGAACATTTCATTTTAAAACTTCATCTTATTAGTGCCTCTCGTAGGATCGCCAACTTAACTATGAACCAATCGAATCTTTCATTTCATTTATTTCTTCGACATAATTCATTAAATACAGCATTTGATGGGTGTACAATCTAGATCATTTGTTTAGCATCTAGGTCAACACCGAGGTTAAACAGTTTAACAAATAAAACAACACAATAAGTGTTATTGGATTTATATTGTTATTCCCAATCCGTATTATGCTCGTTTTGGTAACACTTGACCGCACACTTACACACTAATTTCACCACAAAGAACATAAGTCTACTTATCTTGTTTATTTACCGTTCTACTAAAAGGTGATTAAAACCCTTCGCCTATTGATTTATGTAAATCTAACTTTAATACTTTAATACTTGACGTTATAATTGTTTGTGTTTAAATGTGTGTGCGTAAGTGTGTATGCGAGCGTATGTGATATTTCTGCATTATTTTCCGTTTTGTTATTAATCACAACTTTGTATTGCGTGCTCACACATGATAAAATCATTTGTATGACGATTAGCTATGTTATGCTAAAGTCTAATAAACTATTCTGTATTCTGTAATGCTGAGGTTCGAACTCACAACCCCTGGATTGACAGCCCTCGTCGCTACCGACTGAGCTAAAGTATTCGTTAAGTATTAACTTATAAGAAACTACGACATGAAACAAAATAGCGTTTCACTTGTATGCGAGCTTTCTTCAGTCTACATTGTTCATTAGTGTTGTCAAATGTCTCCTATGGCTGAATAACGTGTTAACTTATAATGTTGTTAATTTATAAGGTTGTTAACTTATAATGTTGTTAACTTATAATGTTGCTCACAAATAATGTATTTAAAAAGTTGTACATAACATAAATAGCAAATATTTTCTGAGCATTGTTTAATATATTTAAGTTATCCATCCAAGATAATAAAGCATGTAGATTAATTAGCTTACTCAAGAATTGTTCTGCTTTTCTCGTTGATTACGTCTTGTAAATGCATGTTTTTGGCGACAAGACCAGAGTTCTCGGAACTCTTTTGTGAGTAACATGATTTCGTGGAATGAACCAGCTCCTCACTAGCTCTAAGTTTTACTGAAATAGTAAGAAAACGGCGTGTCACGAATTAGTTCAAATAAGATCGCTTCATTTACATCAGTCTATCGGTGTTTCCTTTAATATTTATAACAAAAACAAAAATCAAAATTTTCAGATTTAATTTTATTTTTCCCTGTCATTACGAAAATTCTAAAAAAAAAAAAATATTTGAACATTGAAAATAAAATGTGTAAATTTGTTTTTATATTCCATAGGAATCAGTGGTCACAATTGCCAAAGCATGGGGTATACAGAAGAAAGGCCCGAGAAACGTTTCCAAACCTGGTAAACCCATTTTTCTATTTCATATTTTGGTAGATTAGATTATATGCTATCAGCAAACAAACTTTCATTAAATTCTGAAAGCTTTCAGAATTGATGAAACCATACCCATCGTCTTTAAGGGAAATCAAATTTTGTTATATGTTCACTAAAAGTATATTTCGTCAATAAACAATTCAATGGAATACAGACAAGTCAACAATTGTTGGTTCATGCCAGACATAATTAATTATAATATTACGCCGGGAACCATACAAGTCATCTTTGTTGGTTCATGTCAGACGTACTTATTTACCATATTACACCGGGTACCAGACTAGTTACCATTGTTGGGTCATGCTAGACGTACTTATTTACCTTAGTACACCGGGAACCAGACATGTCACCATTGATGGTTCATGTCAGACGTACTTACAGTACAGCTCACGCGGAAAACGCGTTTTCCGCGATCCCACGATGCACAAATATTTTTCATCGCGGATAATCACCGCAATTCAACCTATATGATCACCGCAATACCGCCTACGGGCTAATTATATCACCGCGATTGACATGTCGTCGATTCGAGCTTCTTATCTATTCTTATCTATTTTGAAATCACCGCGATTCCACCGCAATATTTACCTGTAAAAATGTTATATTTTTATTAAAAAAATTGTTTTTCCGATTATGTACATGTACACGTTTATTGACGAATTGCGATTATTTTATGACACAACTTGCTAAAATTCATTCCATTTCAGCAAATTATTCGAAAAACAGTGGAATATTGTGTTTGTTTACGATAAGGTCAAGTTTCGTAATAGAAAATGGCGGACATCGGATATACGTTTATCGTACATATGATTATCTTACATTTTTTAGTAAGAGAGCAATATTGTTAAATTACAATACATGTACATGTACATTGTATATATATCTTTGAATTTTGTATATACAGTACATGTACTTGAATCTCTTAATAAAGACAGATTGTTGATTTTTGAGCTTTTCTTATCAACTTAATAACTGAATTATCCAATTGTAATATTGCTGAAAATGATAAATTTTCATTTTAACGCAATGTGTTGTACAGAGTAGAAACATAGTAGAATTTATTTTACATGTAGTTATGTATTGCACTTTATTATGAAGCAACTTGTCGTAAAGCTCAGTAACGTCAATTAGTTTAACAAAATACAGGCTTATATGTAGAAGTGGTTGAAGTGCTGCTTAGATAACTGTCTTAAAGACATTGTTCTTTGACACGAAAAAAGCACTTACAATTCACAAAACTAGCGCACAAAATATCCCTTTTAAATGTGAACACTGAATTTCAATTGACATACGCATGTTGAAGACAAGAGTAAATCGTCATCAAATCAGATTATATAGCGTAATGGATTTAAGTGTCCGCCCCCGAAAATAATTGCTTAATGTGTATGAAAACATGTATAGATGAGAGAAACACATTTAAATTTGTTTGCGTCACCTTAATTTACAAGTATTTTTATGAGTAAAACATGCCAATTAATGAGACTAATCTCTTTCAATTCAGATAATTAGTTTTTGGTTGTTTAATTAAATCCGGGACTAACATGGGCGCTTCACACTTCTTTGTTTGCAAAGTTTTTTTTTGTTATTCAGCCGACTTTGAAACAGGTTTTAAAGAAATAATTTATAGGCGATTAAGAATGAACAATGCATTGGTAATTGTGGTGATTGACAGTGGATTTACGGCATTTATTAGTGAGATTTAAAGTAAGATACACATCTTTCAGGCAGAATTAACAGTTTTATTATCACGTAGTTGTATCGTTTACAGAATACATCAAGTTTAGGGGAATTGTATTGATGAATTTTAATGAATTAAGTTGTTACGCATATATGCTGCTTCATAGTTAGTACTGATTTATAATCATTATCCTCTTCAACAACATTTATTAGTACTATAATGAAATAAACATTAAAAATTAAAAAAAAACTCCCAGCAAAACGGCGAGAAAAAGCTTATCTATTCAAAAAAATATCACCGCGATTCCGCGGTGGTTCCACCGCAACTCCACGATGATCGGTTTTATCAACCCCCTGGGGTTATCTTGTTGCGTCCGCGATGGACATAAAAACAAATCGCGGTGATGGGTGGAATTCCACCCACCTTCGCGGACCAAAATATTTGTCCGCGTTGAGATTTGTCCGCGGTGGCTCGCGGACGATGCGTTTTCCGCGTGAGCTGTACTGTATTTACCATAGTACGCCGGGTACCGGACATGTCACCATTGATGGTTCATGCCAGACGTCCTTATTTACCATAGTACACCGGGAACCAGACAATGCCAACACTGTTGGTTCATGTCAGACGTTCTTATTTTACCATAGTACGCCGGGTAACAGACAAGTCACCATTGATGGTTCATGCCAGACGTACCTTTTACCATAGTACGCTGGGGTACCAGACTAGTCACCATTGTTGGTTCATGCCAGACGTACTTATTTACCATAGTACGCCGGGTACCAGACAAGTCACTATTGTTGGTTCATGCCAGACGTACTTATTTACCATAGTACGCCGGGTACCAGACATGTCACCATTGATGGTTCATGCCAGACGAAATTATATACCACAGTACGCCGGGTACCAGACAAGTCACCATTGATGGTTCATGCCAGACGTACTTATTTACCATAGTACGCCGGGAACCAGACAAGTCACCAATGATGGTTCATGCCAGACGTATTTATTTACCATAGTACGCCGGGAACCAGACTATTCACCATTGATGGTCCATGCCAGACGTATTTATTTACCATAGTACGCCGGGAACCAGACTATTCACCATTGATGGTTCATGCCAGACGTATTTATTTACCATAGTACGCCGGGAACCAGACTATTCACCATTGATGGTTCATGCCAGACGTATTTATTTACCATAGTACGCCGGGAACCAGACTAGTCACCATTGATGATCCATGCCAGACGTACTTTTTTTACCATAGTACGCCGGGAACCAGACTAATCACCATTGTTAGTTCATGCCAGACGTACTTATTTATAATAGATCGACGAGAACCAGACTAGTCACCATTGTTAGTTCATGCCAGACGTTCTAATTTATAATGGTACCAGACCAAAGTACGCCGGGAACCAGACTAGTCACGATTGTTAGTTCATGCCAGACGTTCTAATTTATAATGGTACCAGACTAACCTTCTAGTTCCTTTACTTTGTTTCCAATGGCCAGAGTGTCCGCGTCTTTGGCCTAAAAGAAAGGAAATATACATGTCATATGAAGCATGTAATAGCAAACGATCAACAGCGTGCTCTTTGTTTTTGTTTATTTTCTATCCATGTATAACGCTGATCAAATATGGTATATTGTAAGGTACACCGTCCCTTATGGACTCGGTGATTTCCGAATGAAGTCTTTAGAGTTCGGTATTATTCGTGTTCCACCGGAAAATTTAGTGCTGTTATTTAAAATGTTTTTTATGTGGTGACTATTAAACAGTTTTAAATTCTAGGAAAACATGCATTGACATATATAGTTGATGATTGATCTTGGAAACATTTGCATTAAATTGCCAACGAAAAACAATGTGTTCGCCTTTAAATAATTTAGTAGTGGTTATATATATATATAGTAAAATGCCCCATGATTTGATAACTATGTTATCAAAAATCACAAATTAAAGAGAGAACAACATACACTCAGCGGTGTGAATGTTGGTGTGTGGTTTCTCTTCTTTGAAACGTTTGTCTCCTAGGGTCAACGCCGCCGACCCTTTTATGTCGTTGGCCGATTCCAACCGAAACGAAGTACACGTCAATGTTTAACCATTTCCCACATACAGACGCTTTCTGACGCCGCTACAGAAGACGACTTCCGAAAATATTGAGGCAAGAGGAGGAATTGCTCAAAGGGTTTGCCCATGAAATGCTGTCAAATGAATCATCAAATTCTCTTAAATGATGAAATTTGTGAGTGGAATTTTTTTTTTTCTAATTTTGACGGAATCGTAAGGAAAATATTTTACAATGAGTTAGAGTGAGGCATTTCTTTTTTCTTGTCAGTATATAATATATGTTGCACTGTGAAGTGTGAAATATGACCTTTGAAGTCAGGATTAAGAAGTCACCATTGTATTCGACATCGAGCGTGATTAATAAAAGCTTAAAAGCTTGTTTCACAATAGATGTAAAATAAATAAGTTTAAATTAAACAAATATTCCACTCGGCTTACCTCTAGTTTATTCGTGACTGTTGCAGTACATTGCTCGACCGCCCGTATAAATTTCAGCAGTATGTATATGACCGTGTTTTTCTCGTCGTTGCTGAAGTTGACTGACTTGATTCCCGTGTACTCGCTGTCTAAGAACCTGGCCCTGATTGCCTGCCATTTGGATTCCTCCTAGTAGGGAAAGGAGTGAATTATTGATTGGTTGATCAGTGGTTTAACCATTTCCCGCATAAAGACGCTTTCTGACGCCTCTGCAGCAGACGAGTCGTAAAGACGCTTTCTGACGCCTCTGCAGCAGACGAGTAATAAAGACGCTTTCTGACGCCTCTGCAGCAGACGACTTCTTGAACACATAGTGACAAAAATATTTTTTTTTTCAAAACGAGCAATTTCTCTTTTTGCCACAATGTTTTCCACTTTTAGTCATAGGTTATCCATTCAATTATAGAGACTTTTCTATGTTTTGACAAAATATGTTCAAAAATACGTCTGCTGCAGATTTGTCGTATGGGGGAAAAGGGTTAAGTGCTATCAAAGCGGCCATTTTATATAACGTGTGTTTCCCGGCGTTCGCGGACATGGATTTCACACAACGTTCGTCCCAAGCATCTATCTACCTTCCCACAAAGACTATACAGGCCGTTCGTGAAAGACACACGTCGGTGGAGAATCATTATTAATTGCGTGTAGCAAATCGAGCAGTTTCAAACACTGATCCTCCGTTGTATTTTATTCTGTATTTTAATACATCGCGAAACAATCTTTCAACTTATATAAATGAAAATGACAATGAAAATGACAATGAAAATGACAATGAAAATGACAATGACAATGACAATATAAATGAAAATGACAATGACAATGACAATGAAAAGGGCAATGAAAATGAAAATGCCAATGAAAATGACAATGAAAATGACAATGAAAATGACAATGAAAATGACAATGACAATGACAATGACAATGACAATGAAAAGGGCAATGAAAATGAAAATGACAATGAAAATGACAATGAAAATGGCAATGAAAATGACAATGAAAATGACAATGACAATGACAATGACAATGACAATGAAAAGGGCAATGAAAATGAAAATGACAATGAAAATGACAATGAAAATGGCAATGAAAATGACAATGAAAATGGCAATGAAAATGACAATGACCATGACAATGACAATCTTTCAACCTATATCAATCATGCTCGGTAACTGCTTCCTAGAAACTTTAATCGCGTCGTTTGTTTGGAAGAATCCAAGAGACATAAGCCACTCATTGTGGGATTCGAACCCAGTAACTTTGGCACACTGCATTTTTCGGATGTGTCTAGTTTTCAATTTAAAAGTGCATCATTATCAGAAGGCAGACTAGGTTGTGTTTCACAAATGAGCCGTTCCGCGAGAAAACCAACATTATGGACTCTGCGTAATGTATCAACGCAGTCCGCGCAGGCTAATCCGGGCCGACACATTCCGCTTTAGGGGATTATATGTAAAGAGTAATGGTTCCTTAAACAGAAAATCCACAGGAAGCAAACAGTGGCTGTCCTCGTTAGCCTGTGCGACATGCTTTGTCTGATCCGTGTCGATACTTTACGCAGAGTCCACACTGTTGGTTTTCTCGTGGGAAACGGCTCAAATCCTTTTTATCTAAATCCATATTCAGGTCAAGAAAATATTTATATTAAAGGTAGAACATCCTTAATAGGTTCGGAGACCTCCGTATGAATTCGTTAGCGATCGGTTATGTTCGTGGGATATATCAAATCATTTCTAACGGAAATGACCGACAAAGCCATGAACAATACTTATCTCTAACGTTACCTTGAGTACAAATTGCAATAAGAAACGAATGACATAGTCTTACATCTATATATGCATTGTGTATTTCTGGTAGAAGCGATGAGTTATTAAGGAGGGTAAAACATTCCATTTTAATATTCAAAACGAGCCATAGCTCCTTTTCCCGCCCACAATATATGAGCCGTCTCGCGAGAAAACCAACATTGTGGACTCTGCGTAAAGTATTGACACGGATCAGCCTAAGCATGCCGCGCAGGCTAACCCGGAGAGGCAATGTTCGCCTCCTGTTGATTTTCTGTGTCAGTAATCATTACTCTATACCTCTATCCCCCTGAGACGGAATGTGTTGGCCCAGATAAGCCTGCGCGGACTGCGCAGACTGATCTGGGTCGATATATTACGCAGAGGCCATTATGTTGGTTTTCTAACGGAACGGCTTATTGCATCTCTTTATCAAAGGGGAAACTTCAGTTTTCTAGACAGAAAATGCTTTTCCTGCTATTCACACAGCAGACGACATTCAAAATACCATAATTAGTTAAAGTGTTAACAATGGAAATGAAATATAGCCGTATGAATAACGCTAAAACATATCGATGGGTCTAAATAATTTAAAATTATATCTTAGAAGCCCTTACAACGGCATCTAGCCTGTTTTTGACATCGCCGTAGTTGTAGATTGGTTTCTCTAATAATCCTTGAAATATATCAAACACATCTACGACTGCATCTCGGAGTAGAACCAGTCTGTCGGGTGTAAACATGTCTTTAGTCACGTTGTTGATCGCCTGGAAATATATAGCGCGAGTTAATAAGCATAAATTTTGGGAACCAATCATGGGCTAGTGTAGAAAATAAGGTAAGTGGAAAGTGTGTTTAGAATAGATTAGAAAACAATGCAAACAATTGGTCAAAAGGACTTACAAGAGAAAGTTGATGCAAGGCATCAATGTCGCCAGAAAAGACGGCATTCATTCATTTTTTAACACTCATGCATTCTTGAGTTTCATTAGTCTAAACATACACATAATGTTTCCATTTAAGGAATAATGCTAGTTGCGAGTCCCATTACAATTTAAAAGGAGGCAAGTATGAAAATATTGTTTATCAGAGTTTGTTCTTTTCTTAATTTGTTTCAAGCCAAATACAAATTTATATCACATATTTAATCATTTAAGAGTGTAATATTAGCTATCTATCTGTAATATTAGGTGTTTGAGCATTCTTTCGAAATGTTGACCTCGTGTCAAGATCGAGTCGTTGTGGCATCGAAGAAAGTGAATAAAACATCAGGCAAAGCTTTAGTGCATGTTTTATTCCACTGCATTCAAGAGAAAAAAAAAGCATTTCTATATTATCTTTTATGTGAATTTTATATTTTGAGTTAAATAAAATGATTTAAGTCTTCGTATCGTGACGTATAAGAAATCAATTTTTCGAGCGACATTTTTTTTCTGCATAACTCGTCAATGTCATGGAAGCGTTTTTCTAAGTTCATATTTTACTTCCAGCTACTTCCCTTTATATTTTGGCAATATGAGACTAGGTCACGAACTGAGGAGAAAGCGTTTTGACGTTCACGACAGATAAACAGGCATACATTTGAGACATATTTTCAAAATATGCCTTATTTTTGTTTATGTTCCAGTTTATGTTGATACTTATCTAAAATAAAATAATATTTTGACCACTCGCTTCGTCATATCGAAATGCGCATGCGCGAAAATCGATGTTAAAGGTCACGAAACTAGGACACAACAGGATATGTTAAAGAAAAGACTCGTGAAGGAGTGACATAAAGCAGTGACATAAATATCATATGTAACTAGTTGCATAAATAGCCGACTCACAGCACGTATGTGACGTCACTCCAATGTGACGTCACTTTAAATGACAGCATATTGGTTACAATTGTTCTGAATTTCGGCATTTATTAAAAATATTGTTTAAAGAGAATAAATCTCGTTAAATGAAATGTTATAAGTGCCCGTTGCTAATTTTGTATAAAATCAAAAGGTTATTGATAGGGACTACTTTTTACAGTGAAAGTATGCATTAGAACTTCGGGGTGAACTTCGGTCACTGTTTATATGAGGACAATGAAAGATCGATTTAAAGATTGAAAACAATCTTTTTATGGTGTTATGTGATAAAATAGAATCTTACATTCGTGCTTATTTGATATTGTTTTTATGAAACTCGTCGACTGAAACGAATATGACGCTCGGCAGAGCCCCGCGTCATATTACTTCAGTCGACTCGTTTCATAAAAACAATAACAAATAAGCACTCATGTAAGATCCTCTATTTATACACCTGGGCAGAAGTTAAGCACCATACAATGTTCTCACGTGTATTTAATCAATGTTCTACAGTTAAGACTACAGAGAAATGACGGCAGATTATTTTTCTTATAGAAAAGTTGTTTATGCATCTATAAACAAAGTAATTGATGTTCCAAAGATTTTGATAAATACTGTAATTTCCATGAGCACTTTTCAAGACCTGTCATTTTGTTTACATAATAATAACGAGCATATGTATTAGCATTGAACAAATGATGTAGAGGGTCACTGAAGGCACACTGAAATACGTAGTGAAGGTAACATTTCAATAACTGTCAATGGATATGTTAACTGTGTATGGCAATGACAGTGTCCATGTTGGGTAAAGACACATGTAGCCCTCATGACGCCATTCACACACCTGTTCCTTTAATATATAAGCTAATGCATTCAGAACTATGGAATGTACTTCCATTCCGTCTTGCTATAAGTTATAAATGTTTCAATTCCTTTAAAGAGTAAACATAAATCGATATCCGTAAATCGATATACGTAAATCGATATACGTAGATCGAATCCTGTACCTTAAACGATCACATAAATGCTCTATTCACTTTATGAAAAATATGAATGTAAACGTGGTGCTTAACTTATGCCCATGTGTATAGTTCAGCAATATGTAACAAACCTGTGAGTTCGCCATAGTGCTACTACGTACTGTAGACAATCAACATGCACACAATGGTGGTTTGACCTGAAATAGAATTGAGCTGCTTTATAGCTTTCCCAAATACAATCAGTCTGTAACAGACGACTTGGAAAACACCTTGGCAAACTATGAAAACCCTCAATATCCTTGGTAGGAACTTCGTTGTTCTCTATTTCGCTTCTGACTAACGATAGTGGCCATACATCGGCTATGCGACTAAACAATACAATACACTATAATACATACAATATACTATAAGCAAAGCAATATACTATAAAACAATACAATACACTATAAACCGATACATTATTACACTATAAACCGATACATTATTACACTTTAAACACAAAACACTATAAATCAATACAATACAATATATACATTACACTATAAAACACTACAATATATGAATTACACTATAAAACAATGTAATACACTATAAACAATACAATACACTAAAAAACGATACGATAATATATAAATAATACAATTCACCTCAACACAGTATAATACAAAACAATTCAATATAAGACAAAACAATACAATATAAGTCAAAACAAAACAATATAAGACAATACAATACGCTATAAAACAATACAATATTAAACAAAACTTAATCTTTGGTACAATTTAAAACAATGCAAAACACTACAATGCAATGCAATATGAAACTAAACAATACAATAGTGCATATGCTGGGATCGATATCGTCATAGTCCTACAAATATAAACATTCATACAAGTAAAGGCAATTAAGATCAAGATCTACTTACAAGTCTAGTGTCTGCTATCAGTCTTACGGGATGCTTGTTAATTTGTTTGTCTGTATTGTGTTTAAAGTGGCTTTATCATATAAAGCCTTCTCTGGGAGTGTTAAAATACCATTACATATATATATCATATGACACTACTAGTTTGGTTTCCAGTCTTACGCTAAAGTCTTTGTTACAACGCGGAAACCATGAAAATGACGTCACGTCAGCGGTTTGACGTCATAACGTAAAAGCTTTGGCGCAAAAACCGGTAAATTTCATGTAGAAATATGGTAAACCTTATACATGTACATTTTTTCGAGATACGCCCCATAAGTCACTTATGTGATACATAGAATATCTCATTCGTGTTTATTTATTATTACTCTTAATAAACTCTTTAACTAAGCTGAATATGACGCTCGCCAGTGGCTCGCGGCATATCATCTTAGTGAACTCCTTTAATAAAAGTGATGATAAATAAACACTCATGAAATATCCTCTATCACTTCATTTCATGGGCAAGTTACCAGTATAACTGGTCCTTTTCTCCTGACACAACAATACCACCATTTTTTTTAAAATATTGGATATGTCCTAGTCTAGAATCAGACCCACGACCAAACGTACCCAAGGCGACCACATGGTGCTTGTTCGACTAGATCTGGTGAATAGGGAAGAAACATAATGGAGTACAGCCACGGGTAAATGTACAATTTGGCTTTTCTAAACAGTGTTGATTCAGATCAGCCCTTCCATCCGCTCAGTCTTATCAGAAACTACACACGTTGACAGAAGATTACAACAAATAATTGAGCCATCCCGCGAGAAAACGAACATTGTGGACTCTGCGTAAAGTATCGTTCCGGATCAGCATAAGCACGCCGCGCAGGCTAATCCGGAGAGACAATTTTCGCCTCCTGTGGATTTTCTGTTTCAGGAATCATTACTCTATACCTTTATCCCCCTGAGACGGAATGTGTCGGCCCGGATCAGTCTGCGTGGACTGCGCAGGCTTATCTGTGTCGATACATTACGCGGATGCCATAATATAAATTTTCTCACGAAACGGCTCAATTATAAGTAATAAGTGACAGAGTAAAGCTTGATCGGATTGTGCGGATATATGGGCCGAGCTGGATCTACACTGTTCACTAAAACAACTAGTACCTATTTCCAAGGAAGGACTGGTGTTGGGATCCTGTGGAAACGCATGCTGCCCTGCCCGTAAATATCGGCGGTCGCTAAGTAAAGGAAGATCAGTTTTCACTATGTTACATTTAACCTATACAGACAGGGGCGTACCTTGATGAAAATTGAGTATACACACATCATGATGAACTCAAATGGTCTTTTTAAGTACGCCTAAAATATAAATTAGCTATATCCACATTGAGATTTATTGACAATTTTGGACATCATCAATCGTTACCAATCACCCCCTTCAATTTTGAAGGCATTTTATTTACGTTTTCGGATGAATTTTACTCATTGGCGTTCGTGAGTATGCCTGTATACGCTCCTGACAGAATAGGGAATATATAAGAGATTAACTCCGTTTTCAACACAAGTAGTCTACAGTGTATTATATTCGAGAAAACAAATGGCTACCTTATCGAGTAGACTTCTATAGTATATCGGTGGAGGTGGGAACACGAAGGTCGCCATTTAGTCATGTGTTAACTGAAAAATTGTTGAAAGCGGCGTAAAATCAACATATAATCAAAACGGGCGCATATGTTGTATGCTCATCCCTATTTTGAATAATAGATCAATCCATGACATTCCGTCATTGCTCACTGCTCGAATAGCATCTATACCTGAAACGTAACTACCTTCGCATGAATAAGTATCAACCCGTCACTACTCATTGATTCATGTGTTTCGAGCTCACAATCTCTTGATACAAATGGAAACCTCGAGATACTATGATATTCTGGTTTTTGTCGTTTTGTTTTTATAAACATACAGTACTGTATGCTATGCTTACGATAGAAAGGAATTTTGTTATCGCACACCAATTTATTAACAAGACAGATATAATCTGGTATTTAAACTAATAGTTTAATAGGATTAAAATGAAGAATTTGTATAACGTGCTAGACAGCTATAATACCCGTCTTCAAAGATTGATTTTTTTGTTAGTGTTTTACGCGGTTTTCAATCAACAATTGCCCAGTTATATCACGGCGTTTTCTGTGTAAGTTACCAGTACTATTGGGCATTTCAACCTGACAACAACTAACTTTGAGCTTATGCGACCAGTGTACATTCAGATGATCCCCCATAGCCGTATTTTGACGCATTTGCAGCAGACGATTTTTGAAAACATTATAACAAAAACAGAAATTGCACAAAACCAACACGGATCATATATAATCTAACCACATATGGTATTTAGCCTTTTGTCACATACAGACGCTATATGTAGGCTCTGCAGCAGACGACTTTTGGAAACATTGCGGCAAGAGGGAAAAATGCTCAAGATGAGCAGTTTCTCCTTTTGTCACAATGTTTTCAACTCTATTCACTGACTACACTTTCATTTTATATAGATTTTTCATAGTGCTGCCTTTATAATTTCGTATGCTGCTGCAGATTTGGTGTATGTGGGAAAGTGTAAATGTATCTGCGAACAGTGTAGACCCAGGGGAGACCGAGCATTCGTACCTTCGTCTTACAAGAGCATGCCTGTCCGTTCATATGTACATGTGCATAAAGTTATGTCCTAGATTCGTCTATAGAAGGATAAGAGGTGTTACCCAACTGGTTCTACTCCAATTTCACCTGTTTAATCCTTTCGAGAAGAGTCACTTAAATGGTGAGTTGGTGAGTAATCCCCCCCCCCGCCTCTACCAAACGTCTGATCTAGGTATGCACCTACAAATCACAGAAGGTCTGTTAAACAGTATATATCCTTGTAGATCCCTAGCATGAATACGCCAATTTCACCAATTTGATCCTTTCAAGAAGAGTCACTTAAATGGTGAGTTGGTGAGTAACACACCCCCTCTCCCAAACGTCTGATCTAGGTCTTCACGGTTCGTGTATTAATGACAGAAGGTTAATACACTTCTGTTAAGCAGTATCCATGTAGCATGAGCCGAGCCCCGGTAGCTCCGTCGGTAGCGACGTGGGCTGTCAATTCAGGGGTTGTGAGTTCAAACCCGAGCTCGGCCACGTTGAACAAAAGTCACTGTGACAAGCGTCATCGTCTGTAATCAATTGGCTAACAGTCTATGTGGAAAAGCAGCCAGTTGATTGGAAAGTATGTTGTGTGGAGTAGTTGTGTGAGAAAACCAGCACATATACTGGCCGCCGTGATATGACGGAACAATTGTTGAAAACTGTGTTAAACGCCAATCAATCAATCCCTAGCATGAATGCGCAGGCATGTCTATTTCTACACGTGTTATCATTACGCCACTTCAGCTCTGACTTTCCTTGATTAAACACCTCTTAATTAACCCTTTCCCTCATATAGACGCTTTCTGACGCCTCTGCAGCAGACGGCTTTTTGAACACATAGTGACAAAGAAGAAGTTGCACAGAACGTGCAATTTCTCCTTTTGCCACAATGTTTTCTACCTTTGTCATAGGTTATCCATTCAATTATGGAGATTTTCTATGTTTTGACAAAATACGTTCAAAGTCGTCTGCTGCAGAATTGCCGTATGAGGGAAATGGTTAATGTCGCACACAAAAGAAATCTCACTTATTACTCTAGTTAATATACAGCTGGACCAGTTAACCTTATACCTGTGGCTGTAGATATAGGGTACATAGTTCGAAATTATTTAATTCGCATTTAAAACTTTTTATATGGGTACTTAAAAGAATTGTCTCCATGACAGTTTTGTTGGATGATAGAAATATATATTTGAGGGGTGAGACCATACAGATTTGTTATCTTTATCCAGATCTCTGTAATAAACGTAATATGTCAATCCCTTTGAAATGTTTATTGCACGTCCAATCTCGATAGCATATATATATATAAAATAGATAGAAAATGTCTTACATGTAATTTAAAATCGAAGACGAATAGCATTTTATGAATAAATGTCATGTTTATTCTGACCTGCGTAAACAATATATTTTTTAAGTAGTATTGGTCCAATCCTAGCATGTATAAACTAAAACAACTTTTCGGATGCACTAATGTTTCTTAACTCAGAAATTTAAGTACATATGTAATGAAAGCTTTCCAATTAAGATATGGTCTGTAATGGTAATATAAAATGTACAAATAAGTTGTTAATATACATGTTTTGTTGTCTTGACATTTTATGAACTGATTTAATTTTCATTTATTGATGTGTATGTGTCATACTTGTGTCAATATGCCCCTTGCCTATATTGGACATATTATATTATAATATGTTATGTTATGTTGTATCATATAATATCATATTGTATTATATTATATCATATCATATTGTGTTATATTTGAAGCCGATTTCAACACATTTATTTGTATGAAACCCGACGAGCAAATCATTGAACTGTTATCTGGCTGTATGTCATTTGTTCTCGGTGATAACTCCCGAGTCGCATGTTTTAAACATTGCCTGAAATATGTACATTACTTGAGTAAGAATATCGTATGTATATCTATTTCTTAAAGGTATATATATATATATATATATATATCGGGTATGCTCGATGCGGGTATGTGTCTATGTACATATAGGTATATATATATACATCTGAATGTATGTATATATGTATGTGTGTGTATGTGTGTATATATGTGTATAAATATAATTCTATATTTCTGTATTTACCATTATTTGCTCATACATTGTGGGCTGTGTGCATGCATGTGTTCGTGCGTAAGTGCATATGTCCGTGTTTGCGTGCGCGCGAGCAAGCGTGTTTGTTTATATAAAATTGTATATTGTAATGTCGAAATACCACTATAACCAGACAATAACAT
This sequence comes from Serripes groenlandicus, assembly GCA_031761405.1. NCBI lineage: Eukaryota > Metazoa > Mollusca > Bivalvia > Cardiida > Cardiidae > Serripes > Serripes groenlandicus. Next base: position 62,184,375 of record JASEVX010000008.1, read on the forward strand.
GATATTTATGCGACACATTCTAGCATCAAATATAATATAGGCTACCACATCCTCTGGTAATTCTTTTGTGAAAAGAATTGCTGATGGATATTCAACATACAAAACATTTGAAATGCTGCTGTTCCTTGAGTTTCGTTTCGTTAAGGATAAGCATGAACTTTCTTACATACAGATATAGTCGCGTAGCATGCGTGCATTAAATGATTAACCTGCACCCTCATCATGATCCTTTTCCATTATTGCATCCACAACCACCAAACAAATCCCTCCTATACGCATATACACACTTGCTTAAATTGCGTATGTTCGATGTTACTTGTATGTCTCTTATAGCAACCTGTAAATAACTTATATGTGGACTGTTTACTGTTATTTCTGTTATTTGTCGTATTATGTATGTATGTATTTACTCTTCATTTATGGAGGAAATAAAGAAATATCTATCTATCTATCTACCTCTTTCGAATGTATGAGCTTGCACATTGGTAAATGTGCTCCACTTGCTATGTCATTTATAATGTTTATATGTGTATTTTGTTTTTCTCACGGGTCTTTGAAATAAACTTCTTCTTCTTCTATATATATATGTTTGTTTAATATAATGAAATAATATAGTTTGGTGACTTATAGGTCCATTGGGCCGGGTTGTAGATTATCATATAAAAATTGTTGAGTTATGAATGTATATTTTAAAAAGTTTAATGCAACACTAGCATCACTTATAAACAATTTACTCAGATACCAAAATGATACATGGTGTATGTTGCATGGGGAATTACTTAGATACCATACTGATGCATGATGTATGTTGCATGTAAAATATTCAATATTAATTTACTTAGATACCATAATGATACATGTTGCATGTAGAATATTCAGTATTAACTTACTTAGATACCATACTGATACATGGTGTATGTTGTATGTAGAATATTCATTATTAATATACTTAGATACCATAATGATACATGGTGTATGTTGCATGTAGAATATTCATTATTAATTTACTTAGATACCATAATGATACATGGTGTATGTTGCAAGTAGAATATTCATTATTAATTTACTTAGATACCATACTGATACATGTTGTATGTTGCATGTAGAATATTCATTATTAATTTACTTAGATACCATAATGATACATGGTGTATGTTGCATGTAGAATATTCATTATTAATTTACTTAGATACCATAATGATACATGGTGTATGTTGCATGTAGAATATTCATTACTAATTCACTTAGATACCATACTGATACATGTTGTATGTAGAATATTCATTATTAATTCACTTAAATACCATAATGATACATGTTGCATGTAGAATATTCATTATTAATTTACTTAGATACCATAATGATACATGTTGCATGTATAATTATTATTCAGTATTAATTTACTTAGATACCAATCTGATACATGGTGTATGTTGCAAGTAGAATATTCATTATTAATTTACTTAGATACCATAATGATACATGTTGCATGTATAATATTCAGTATTAATTTACTTAGATACCATAATGATACATGTTGTATGTTGCAAGTAGAATATTCAGTATTAATTTACTTAGATACCATACTGATACATGTTGTATATTGTAAGTAGAATATTCAGTATTAATATACTTAGATACCATAATGATACATGTTGTATATTGCAAGTAGAATATTCATTATTAATTTACTTAGATACCATACTGATACATGTTGTATATTGCAAGTAGAATATTCATTATTAATTTACTTAGATACCGTAATGATACATGTTGTATGTAGAATATTCATTATTATTTACTTAGATACCATACTGATACATGGTGTATGTTGCAAGTAGAATATTCAGTATTAATTTACTTAGATACCAAAATGATGCATGTTTTGTGTTGCATGTAGAATATTCATTATTAATTTACTTAGATACCATAATGATACATGTTGTATGTTGCAAGTAGAATATTCATTATTAATTTACTTAGATACCATACTGATACATGTTGTATGTTGCATGTAGAATATTCATTATTAATTTACTTAGATACCATAATGATACATGTTGTATGTTGCATGTAGAATATTCATTATTAATATACTTAGATACCATAATGATACATGGTGTATGTTGCATGTAGAATATTCATTATTAATTTACTTAGATACCATAATGATACATGGTGTATGTTGCAAGTAGAATATTCATTATCAATTTACTTAGATACCATACTGATACATGTTGTATGTTGCATGTAGAATATTCATTATTAATTTACTTAGATACCATAATGATACATGGTGTATGTTGCATGTAGAATATTCATTATTAATTTACTTAGATACCATAATGATACATGGTGTATGTTGCATGTAGAATATTCATTACTAATTCACTTAGATACCATACTGATACATGTTGTATGTAGAATATTCATTATTAATTCACTTAAATACCATAATGATACATGTTGCATGTAGAATATTCATTATTAATTTACTTAGATACCATAATGATACATGTTGCATGTAGAATTATTATTCAGTATTAATTTACTTAGATACCAATCTGATACATGGTGTATGTTGCAAGTAGAATATTCATTATTAATTTACTTAGATACCATAATGATACATGTTGCATGTATAATATTCAGTATTAATTTACTTAGATACCATAATGATACATGTTGTATGTTGCAAGTAGAATATTCAGTATTAATTTACTTAGATACCATACTGATACATGTTGTATATTGTAAGTAGAATATTCAGTATTAATATACTTAGATACCATAATGATACATGTTGTATATTGCAAGTAGAATATTCATTATTAATTTACTTAGATACCATACTGATACATGTTGTATATTGCAAGTAGAATATTCATTATTAATTTACTTAGATACCGTAATGATACATGTTGTATGTAGAATATTCATTATTATTTACTTAGATACCATACTGATACATGGTGTATGTTGCAAGTAGAATATTCAGTATTAATTTACTTAGATACCAAAATGATGCATGTTTTGTGTTGCATGTAGAATATTCATTATTAATTTACTTAGATACCATAATGATACATGTTGTATGTTGCAAGTAGAATATTCATTATTAATTTACTTAGATACCATACTGATACATGTTGTATATTGCAAGTAGAATATTCATTATTAATTTACTTAGATACCATAATGATACATGTTGTATGTAGAATATTCAGTATTAATTTACTTAGATACCATACTGATACATGGTGTATGTTGCTTGTAGAATATTCATTATTAATTTACTTAGATACTATACTGATACATGTTGTATGTTGCTTGTAGAATATTCATTAATAATTTACTTAGATACCATACTGATGCATGTTTTGTGTTGCATGTAGAATATTCATTATTAATTCACTTTGATACCATACTGATACATGTTGTATGTTGCATGTAGAATATTCATTAATAAACGAATTTTATCGCATCAGGTCGACATTAAAAACACACGTTATTTTATTCCAACTTACCTTAAGAATTAATCATCAAATTTCCGATTTATCTGTTAAAGATCCATGTACCAAATGAAATGAAATAATTATTATTTATCAAATCCAGTTTTTTAAACTTCAATGATTATTCCAGATTAGTGTCGCTGGTCTTTGGGTACATATATCCGAGTTTGACCACGGTCAATGCGGAATTAAAAAGGATTTAGAATACTAGAGCCACAATGAGCTCGGCGATCAGTTATGGTCATTTATAACCCTATTTATTGGAAATTAAACCCTTTCATTTCTACATTTTTTTACAATGGATTTGTCAAACTTTGCATTTGGAAGAGTTCAACGCCAATTATAAGAATATGAAGATAAAAATATAGATTTGAATGAATGGTGACCATGTTGGGGTTCGAACTCACAACCTGAGTTGACAGCCTGCGATGGCACCGAATTGACTACATCTTTATTGTTTATGCATATATATGTATTCTATTGTATTCTATGTAAAGCAAGCGTGATATTTTCATTGTTCAAAGTAGAAAAAAGTAAATGCATGAATCTGAAATAAAATGAGATTAATAAACACAAAGCCACCGACAAATAAGTTTTGAACCTTTTGCACAAAGATTCATTGATTTTCTTTTCTTTAGCTACTAATAATTATTTTCAAAACAAAATTACTTCAACAATTAAATTTAGATTAAACTTTTAGATTTCACACCAAAGTGATTAAATATATCAAATACAATACTGCAGGTAAAAAAAAAATGACATTTCCTTATAAATCGATACAAATCGGTTATATAACTTTGATTCCTTTAAATCTGTGATTGTGTAATTTTATTTTCTTAAAAGTCAAAATTGACATTTCCTTATATATCGATAAAAATCGGTTATTTAACTTTGATTCCGTTCAATCTGTGTTTTTGTACTGCAGTTAGATTTGGAGATGACAAAATTGATCAATAAATGACCAACACAACTCTATCGACAAAATGGCTACACATCTAGTTCTTGCCGACGTATTTTGACGCATCTGCAGCATAAGACATATGAAAACATCGTGACAAATGGAGATCATCATAAGCAATTTCTCCTTCTGTCACAATGTTTTTAAATGTCTCACGCATTTACCGCCATATGCGTCAAAATGCGTCTGCATGGGGGAAATGGTTAGATGCTAAGAGTTCATTCATTTATTACACCTTCGTTTAAAGAGAGGTTAAATGTGTATTACCTAGATGTTTTCAATCGTCTTTTAGATTGTGTTGTGTTCGCATGAGGGAAAGGGTTAAAACGTTTGGAACATACATAAGGAATTTACTTATAAAGTAAAAAACTACATTGTAAATTAAATTCTCGTAGAACGCTCTTTTTTCTCTTCATCAACGCAATCCATTGCAGTTGCTTTAATAACATATTAACTGGCTGCTTTTCCACATAGACTTAGCCCATTGGTGGAAGACGAATGCCGCATGTCGCATTGACTTTTGTCAATCCTCGGAAAGAAAGTTGGCCCTAGCCGGGATTCGAACTCATAACCCCTGGATTGACAGCCCGCGTCGCTACAGACTGAGCTACCGGGGCTCGGCATCATCTGTAACCGAACAATTATTGTAAATACTGCGGCAAATAGAGATAATGTTCGATGTAAGTAATTTTTCTTTTTGTCACAATCGTGTTCAACTCTACTCAATATTAGTTGTTTCATGTAGAGACCGTTTGATTATTGTCGCGAAGATGTTTTCAACGTCGTCGGATGCAAGCTTGTTGTTTAAGAGATAATGGGGGGGGGGGGGGGTAAACAGGGCTACATAATTGTGAGAAACAACACTCAATATATGACAAGCATTCAAGACAGTAGTGCAGATGTAGAGCGCCGGCCTCTCGTACCAAAGTTCCCGGGTTCGAATCCCGTGATGAGCGGGTTCTGCCTTTGAGATTTTTCCTCACAAACAGCGCGAGTACTGGTTAAGTCCTCAGGAAGCAGACATCGAGCGTGATTTATATAAGCTAAAAGCTTGTTTCGCATTCGATGTAAAAATAAAACTATGTTAATAATCCAAATGCCTTAAAACGTACAAAAACTCGTTTCTATCAATGTAATAAGTAAATTACACTCACACAGGATGTTATCGTTATTTGCATTCGAACCTTTCCAACTATTGATTAGGCTGATCTGGGTCGATACTTTACGCAGAGTCCACAATGTTGGTTTTCTCGTGGAAAGGCTCACTTTCTTTGTGATGATCTATTGAGCCGCGCCATTCGAAATCTACCGAAACAACACTCAATATATGACAAGCATTCAAGACAGTAGTGCAGATGTAGAGCGCCGGCCTCTCGTACCAAAGTTCCCGGGTTCGAATCCCGTGATGAGCGGGTTCTGCCTTTGAGATTTTTCCTCACAAACAGCGCGAGTACTGGTTAAGTCCTCAGGAAGCAGACATCGAGCGTGATTTATATAAGCTAAAAGCTTGTTTCGCATTCGATGTAAAAATAAAACTATGTTAATAATCCAAATGCCTTAAAACGTACAAAAACTCGTTTCTATCAATGTAATAAGTAAATTACACTCACACAGGATGTTATCGTTATTTGCATTCGAACCTTTCCAACTATTGATTAGGCTGATCTGGGTCGATACTTTACGCAGAGTCCACAATGTTGGTTTTCTCGTGGAAAGGCTCACTTTCTTTGTGATGATCTATTGAGCCGCGCCATTCGAAATCTACCGTCAGGTCCAGATCAGTGATCGCATCCGCACAGGCTGATCTGACTCTTTACTGTTCGCTATTGAATGCACACGCAGATCTGTTTCGATATGTAATAAAATACTTTTAGGTTGGTTTTCGTAAGAACACGGCTCATATTTTGGATAATATCCTTTTTTTGCGAGTTCAAATGCGTTAGTTAAAAGAAAAATTCAAAGCCAAACTTAACACAAGACCAAAAAAATCACAAAACCTGTATAACGTTGGAAGTAGACAAAATCAAGTCAATCATGCTCGTTTGCGATTAGGATGTAGCTCATTAAACCATGATCTTCACAGAAGAAATATTGTCCCTTCCTCCCACTGTGCTTGCGGTGCCGTTGAGACTGTGTCGCATTATCTCACCCAATGTACAATATATCAAGTAATGCGTGATCGTTATATCCATGGCCTACCTTGTGCTCCTACATTAGAAAATCTTCTTTTCGGTAATGATCGTAATACCCAAGATACAAATACAAGCGTGTTTTTAAAAGTCCAGGGATACATTGCAGCAACAAAGCGTTTTGACGCTTAACATTTGACCACCTGTGGTGTATCGATCTTCTTCCTCTGGACGGTGTGTGTGACAGATTACTTTTACCTTTTTTCCTATTCCGAAAATATTCAAGATAAATTTAATCAAAGCGCTGAAGGCACTGCATTTCTTTGGGTACACCTACCTGTACACTTATTGAGTTTCCATGATATATTACATTAACATATATGTATGCATTGTGATGGAAATGGTTGGAAACCATATACAATTAGGTGGAAGTTTAAACAGCACTAAGTAAAAACTCATGCCAATGCCAAATTCATCAGTGTATATAAAAACAAGAGGGCCATGATGGCCCTATATCGCTCACCTAGTTTAATAGAACTTCAAGTTTTCAGAGCTTTTACCCTTTACATAATAAGGAATGTAAGCTCAGCACGCTGGCAGCCATGTTTTCAATAGATCAGAATTATTGGAACAATCTTAGTTCATACAATTTTTAAATCAGGCCAGCACTTTTGGACTAGAAGGTTTTTTAAGATTTGGCAATTTTCCCCTTTTCTGATGCCGCAACAGCCAAAGTTCTACTTGAATTAAATTCTTCGAACAACTTTGGAAGGGGGGCCACCTAAGGACCATTCCTGTGAAGTTATTTTGAAATCTGTATATCGGTTTAGTAGAAGAAGATTTTTTAAAGTTTTAACAATGCACATATAAGGAAAACAAGCCCCGCCCCCTTGCGGCCATGTTTTTCAACGGATTGGTAATATTTGAACAATCTTGGTAGAGGATGCCCTAAGGAACACTTGTGCAAAATAATTTTCAAATCGGGCTAGCACATTTGGACAAGAAGATTTTTTAAGATTTTGCAATTTTCCCCTTTTCTGATGCCGCAAAAGCCAGTTCTACTTGGAATTAAATTCTTTGAACAACTTTGAAAGGGGACCACCTAAGGACCATTCCTGTGAAGTTATTTTGAAATCTGTCCATTGGTTTAGTAGAAGAAGATTTTTTAAAGTTTTAACAATGCACAGATAAGGAAAACAAGCCCCGCCCCCTTGCGGCCATGTTTTTCAACGGATCGGAAATATTTGAACAATCTTGGTAGAGGATGCAATAAGGAACATTTGTGCAAAATAATTTTCAAATCGGGCTAGCACATTTGGACAAGAAGATTTTTTAAGATTTTGCAATTTTCCCCTTTTCTGATGCCGCAACAGCCAATGTTCTACTTGGAATTAAATTCTTTGAACAGCTTTGAAAGGGGACCACCTAAGGACCATTCCTGTGAAGTTATTTTGAAATCTGTCTATTGGTTTGGTAGAAGAAGTCATTTGTAGGAAATTGTTAACAGACGGTCAGACGACGACGACGACGGACGACGGACATTCAGTGATCACAAAAGCTCACCTTGCACTTCGTGCATAGGTGAGCTAAAAACATGAGGCACATGTGGAAATAATATTTGATAAACAAGTATCATAAGAAATGTGGAGTAATAAGATGGCCATGAAATAGCACAGACTCACTTGTTAAGTTTTGGCATAATTGTTAACCAAACAATTTAAAATGTAATCAAAATATTGTAACAAGAAGGCCATGATGGCCCTCGATCGCTCACCTAAGTGTTAACAAGATTTTCCTTAAATTTGACCTAGTGATCTAGTTTATGACAGGACATGAGCCAGTTTCGAACTCGGCCTAGATATCAATAAGACAAACATCCTAACAAAGTTTCCACGCTTTAGCCAAAAATGTGGCTTCAAGAGTGTTGACAAGATTTTCCTTAAATTTGACCTAGTGATCTACTTATTAACCGGTCATGACCCAGTTTTGCAGTTGGCCTAGAGATCACTCAGACAATCATTCTGACGAAGTTTCATTATTCTCAAGCCAAAGATGTGGCTTCCAGTGTTAACAATATTTTCCTTAAATTTGACCTAGTTTTCGACTAGACATGACTCGGTTTTGAACTTAGCCTTGATATCACTCAGACATACATTATTCAGACAAAGTTACAAAAATGTGGCTTCCATAGTGTAAACAATATTTTCCTTAAATTTGACCTATTGACAGAGTTTTTGATTGGACATAACCTAGTTTCGAACTTGGCCTAGATATCACTTAAAGTTTCAACATGTTAAGCCAATAATGCATCTTCCTCAGTGTTAACAAGGTTTTCCTTAATTTTGAACTAGTGTCCTAGTTTTGACACCAATTGACCATGTTACGAACTTGTCCAGGTTCTTTTCGAGATGATTGGATGCAAAAGTAGTCTGTAGAGTGTTCACATAATTACAGATACAATTGCATCATTCCAATGTTTTTGAGAGTATATTTAACTTGTTCTTTTCTGCTATAGCTATTTTTTTTTTAACTCAAAGCAATATTTTTTACTTTCCTTGGTGCAGATTTACCATGTTTTCCAGGATGTTTAAGGTCCTGTGCTGCAGATATGTTTAATTTGAGAAAGTATTATAAAACATTGACTAGATATCACTAAGACAAACATCTTACAAAGTTTCAACATGCTCAAGCCAATAATGTAGCTTACAGTGTTAACAAGAGTTTCCTTGTGACCTAGTTTTTGACAGGAGAAGACCCAGTTTCGAACTTGACCTCATTATAACTTATACAAACATACTTACAAAGTTTTAACATGCTCAACCCAAAATATAGCTTCCAGAGTGTTAACAAGATTTTTTTCTCAATTTGACCTAGTGACCTGGCTTCTAACCCAACATGACCCAAATTCGAACTTGTCCAAGATTTGATGGAAATGAATTTTCTGACAAATTGTCATGGTGATTGGATGTTAAATGCAGTCGGTAGTGTTTTATAAGGGTAAATGTTGACGACGCAGGTCAGATGATGGAATGAGGCCAGACAAAATGTTATCCCAATACCTCAACTTGCACTGCGTGCATAGGTGAGCTTAAACGGGCACAGGTCAATACTAAATCATCAATGACCACCGACAAACATGGAGCAAAGGTTTTGATAACAAGAGGGCCACGACGGCCCTTGATCGCTCACCTAAATGTTAACAAGATATTCCATAAATTTGACCTTGTGACCTAGTTTTTGACTGGACATGACCCAGTTTTGAACATTGCCTAGATATCACTAAGACGAACATTCTAACAAAGTTTCAACATGCTCAAGCCACACATGTGGCTTTTAGAGTGTTAACAAGGTTTTCCACAAATTTGACCTTGAGACCTAGTTTTTGACTGGACATTACCCAGTTTCAAGCTTGGCCTACATATCGCTAAGACAAACATTCTGGCAAAGTTTCAACATGCTCAAGTGAAAAATGTGGCTTCCAGAGTGTTAACAAGAATTTCGATAAATTTGACCTAGTGACCTTGCGTTTAACCGGATATGACCCAGTTCCGGACATGACCTAGATATCACTAAGACAAACATTCTGACCCAGTTCCAAACTTGCCCGATATTTCATGGAGACGAATGTTCTGGCAAACTTTCATGGTGATTGGAGGCAAAAGGTAGCCTGTAGTGTGTTAACAAGGGTAAAATGGACGCTGGCCGGACGCCGGACAAAATGTGACCCCAATAGCTCACCTTGCACTTTGTGCATAGGTGAGCTAAAAATATGGAAAATCTATGTAAAAATAAAGGTAGCATAGAAGAAAAGAGTTGAATACATAGTTGCAAATATATCACCACTATGATCATTTTATATCCCTTTGTGACAATGTTTCCAGATGTCTTCAGGTGCAAATGTATTAAATGCTCTGCAAGTTGAAAAAGGGTTTTGCATTTTTGGGAACAAAGATATTTTTTACAAGCATACTCAATTAAAAGCTGTGCTTTATGAAGTAAAGAAACTATTAGTTTCCCCCTTCTTACATACAAATAATATTTAAGATTCTATCAGTTTTGTCAAGTGAAAACATTACCCAATAAACTGTCAATCAAACAGACAAGATTACTTTAGCAGATGACAATAAGAAAGTATCTGTGATGTGGCATCTGATCTTTTTCAAATCAAAACATCTCATGCTCAGACTAATATTGGTGGTAATAAACCATATAGTGAGTCGATCAATTCTTAACACATAAACACAGAGAATGAATTCACCAATCTTTTATATTTTTATTATTATTTTTAAATATTACTTTTGGGAAACAGGCTGGATACATGTATCACCATTACTCATTATAATAAGGTGACAGTCTAAAACACTGACAAATTAAGTAGACCCAGATCAGAAAGCAATACTCCTCTAAAATGGGTATGCATACTGTACCAATTTCAGTTCATACTACTTGTGTCAACACATTTTAAAATGCATGCATCAACCTTGAACAATAAATTGGGTTTCATGCCATTTCAACAGTATATGGGTTATATCTAAGTATAACTGTGCTTATACAAACTACAATTAAATTAGTATTGCTAAGAAATGTGCAGTACACTATGACCTGCTGTGGACAGAAATCCAGACTGCCTTTTCAAAGAGCAATGCAACAGTTCTAGTTATTCACACATGCGAATAATTAGAACTGCTGCATGGCTGTTTCCTTTATGCGCTATTAAAATGTGTTTACTTTTCATAACAAGAGGTTCATGATGGCCCTATATTGCTCACCTGATTAATTAGATTGTTAATGTGTTTAAAACAACCATGTTTTTTAAGAAACATTTGTGCCAAATTTTAACAGTTTACAATTTACAAATAAGAACAAGAGGCCCATGAGGGCCTTTGGTCAAAAGGAAACAAGCTCTCATGCATACATAGATACTGTATAAGTTTGGTAATCATTTGTGTGAATGTATATTGTTTTATGGCGCATAGACAGCTAAGGTCATTTAGCGCACAATTAAATTTTATTATTCATGATCCCTGGATAAACAAATCAGTACTAGGTTAGAAAATGTGCCTTGCCCAAGGGCACTCCACTATGACCGAATTGCCGCAACTGGGGATCGAACCAGGGACACCCTGTTTCGAAATCCTCGACGCTGACCACTCGAGCACAGCAAATTCCTAGTAATCATTGGAACGTAAATGATGACTCTATCATGTTCACAAGGTCAATTATAGCAATTCAGCCAATTTAAAGGGTCATAATCCTGACATGCATAAATGGTTTTCGAAAGGAACCAAGCTCTCACAGATATCTAGCTACTGAATAAGTTTGGTAAGCACCAGGTGATAAATAATGATTTATTGTGCTCACAAGGTCAATTATAACTATTTTCCTGATTTTAAAGGGCCATAGTCGTGTCATGCATAAACATATCTGGCTGATCTACGAAAGGAGCTGAGCTGTCACAGATATCTAGCTATTGAATAAGTTTGATAAACATAAGATAATGAATGAAGCTTTTATCGCGTTCACAAGGTCAATTATAACAATCTTGCCAATTTTAAAGGGCCATAATCCAGTTGTGCATTGATGGACCTGACTGGTTTACGAAAGGAACCGAGCTCTGGATAAGTTTGATATAAATCTGATTAAAATAAGAGTCTATCGTGTTATTAAGAAATTGTGGACGTATGGCAGACAAAGTGTGATTACAATATATATCTCACCTTGTCACTATGTGACAGGTGAGCAGATAAACGCATCAGAGAAATGAATAACAGATCTGCCAAAGCAAAAATAATTGTATCATTATATATCTATTGACCACTTGAAAACATCAATAACTCTTTACGATAAACATCAATCTGAGCATGCATATTATCTGATCAATCAGATCAAATTGCACAAAGGTGGAGGTTTGTCTGAATGTATTCTAGTCTCAAAGACCTTTGTTTCTGTTACAGAATGACACTCAACTATGCTACTTAAACTGTTTCATGGTGTGCTTATAGAAATACAGCAAACAGTGTTTATACACATATCCATTTACATCAAAATTTAAGACCAAGATTAGTAAAACATGCAGGTTTACAACATAGGAGCAAGTTTTAGTGTTACTCAAAATGAACATTTGTTTTCAAAGTGACTCTAAATGTTCATTTTTATAGCATTGCAAGCTTTGTTGTAACATTTTGAAAGTTGAATTGTAGAACAGTTAACAAGATGGCCCTAAATCATGCACTCTTAGTGATAGTAAATTAGTAACAAATATTTAACTGCAAATATCTGTGAAAATTTGAACAGGAGCTCAGGTATATGATATTGCAAGGAATGGACACTCTGTTAAAGAAATAGCTTATCAGTAAAGGTCATTTGTTTCTTGAAATGTAACAAGTTTTGTCGTTTTGTACCTTTCCTAATGCCACATTGCTGCCCTGTTTGTCAACAAAATCAATAAGGCTTCAACAGATTTTGTAAGAGGATCACTTTAAGAACATTACTGCCAAAATATCTTGGAATCTGACCAATGAACTTTATTGAGGAAAAGGTTTTGAAAGTTTGGGTACATTTCTCAATTTCTGATGATGCAGCAATCAAAGTTCTACACATAATGCCTACACAGATTGTAAGTTTTTGAAGAGATTGAAAAACACCCATCAAAGAAAAAATCCTATAAAGTTACCTTGAAATTGGTAGAGTGGAATGGTAGGGGTTGTCATTTGTAGGTAAAGGTTCAATTTACCCCTTTTGTAATGACGCATGGTTGCTATGATTTTGTAACCAATCACAACAGCTTGAACAAATTCAAAAACTGTATTATGGTAAACAATTTTTTTTATCTAAGGACACGTTGTTCAATAAAAATTATTATAAGCAACATGTCAAAGTCCATACAGCAAACTTAAAACAAACGTACCATGTTTCGGTTATAATTTGTATTTACACCATTTCAACAGTATTTCAGTTATATACCGAAACCATTTAACTTAACCCTTTACCACTGCAACAATTTTGCGGCAGATTGACTTTGAACATAATTTAAAAAATATCTCTATCATTGCATCAGAATGGATAAACTATTACTTAAAGTGGAAAACATTGTGATGAAAGGATAACTTGCTTGTTTTGAAATATATGTTTGCAAGTGTTTATGAAGGTCAAGTTATCGTTACTTTTAGTAAATTAATACAGTGATTGTATTAAGTAGTAAATCGTATTCGTTTTGTTTGTGCAAGTATTGAATTTGAGAATGAATTCTCCTTTAGGCATTCAGAAAAATTAATATAGTCTCTTTCATCACAACATAATGTCTACAATTTATCACAGTTATTAAATTTAGATGGTTCAATGTTTTTAATAAATATCACTGGCGATGCTTTAGTATCTGATTTGGCTCTTGTATGATTCAATGAGGAAGTTAGCGATTGATTTAGAGTCAATATTTCTCATCATTGATTTTAGAGTGTTGTTATCACTGTCCTGCCCTAAGATGTCACCAAAATGTTTATGTCGTAGTTCCTTGTAGCCTAGGCACGACACAAGGAAGTGTGTCTTGTCTTACGTGTCCTTGGTTACAGGTTCTTCTATCTAGTGGTACTCGGGTCTCCTGTATCACTCCAATTCTATGGATAGTGGGAAAAAACAGCATCTGAATCACACCAATGCGGATCGTTGTTTTATTGACAATTGTCTATCTACATATTGCTCAGTTTTAAAGCAGTCTTTGAACAGTTTATACGTCTGCAGCTTTCGCGATTGATTTAACCCATCTCTCCAGGTTGTTTCCAGCTTGTGTCTCATACTAAGGTTCAAACACTTAATTATGTATTCATGCGACACATCTTTTATGGTATAAACATCAAAAAGGTTTATGAGGTAGTTGTCCTCCAGTATTTGCTTAACGTCTGCCACGTGTCCCCTGAAAGCGTTGTTTTGCCTTTATCCCAGACAAAACGCAATGTGCAACGCGTGAAACAGGTAAGCAAGATAGTCTATGCCAAAGACAAATTATATCAGTGTCTTCTGTAGAGTGGGCTTTTAAGTCCTGTTTCACCGTCCAGGGCAATAAAAGAAGTTTGCTTTCGATGCCCAGAAATGTTTGTATAGCCATGTGTTGGAGTTTGTTCATGTCGTCACAGTTTTTAAATCCCCAAACACCAGCTGTGTAGGGAAACAATTGGAACAGTTTGATTGTTTACAGCCTTCAGATCCAATGGACCACAATTTTCTGACTTTGGCTATGATAGCTCCATACGATCCATCCTTCTGGGAACTTCTGTCACATTGGAAATTTATAAATGATGTGTTACAGCACTGGAAAATAAAACAAAAGGTTAATAAATTAAATCTTCAAGATACTTTTTCGCCTTTTTACCCAATTGTGTGAAATTCAACAGGCGACTCATAAAATATTAGTGACTATATAGCATTTCCCAACTCTGATTAGCGTAACTTAGGCCTCAATGATAAAGGGGAAAGCAGCTGGGTTTTTTAACTACAATACGTGTGTCCAGGCACGTAGCTGCTGTTACGCCAAAAAGCCCAAGCTTGTACATTACTTTCTTGATTCTACTTTTCTTCATATCAATAATTAATTCATTAAAGTACATGCATGATTTCTGTATAGCGGCTTGCAAATCCTATTCAGTCCAGCTACGCGCCTGGTGTCAGAGAGTTTTTTTATGTTATAGTAATATACTTAAAAACCTGTTAACTGAATGAAAAATTTAACTCTTTGGAAAATCAGTAACAATAACACGAGTCAACACACATTTTAAAACAAAAATTGCATCACACATCAATTAAATATCCTTTCCCAGATACAAAAGAAAGACGACTTTATTGAGGTGTTATTAAGGCATATTTCTATAAATGAAAGTTATTGAAAGGAGTTTGTAACACTTTAACGAAAGTAGAAATAGCTGTCAAAATGAGTACAAAATAACTAGGGTACGAAGATAACTTTGTTTCAAATAAACAACATGGCAGATTGACAGTTCAATTGAACAATCACATTTTTTTATGAAAGCAAAACACAGAAATAATACTTACAGAGAGGCTATGCAACTTATTTCAAAACACCGAAATTGCATATAAAAGGAAAAACGAAAACATAACAGGTTTGCACGCTCGGGATACGTGGGAAATACCGGAATACATTGAAATATACCGAAATATACTGAATATATACCGAAATACTCTGAATTACACTCGTGTAGTACACAAATAAGCAGTTTTGAATCGACATACAGCACAGAAAAGTATTGTCTTTCATTACTTCATATTTGTTGAAATTTTCCCGGGTTGGATTCCATCTTGTCAGCTGACAACTTTACACCCGTTTTATCCTTTTGACAGGATTGTGTATTTCACACTTTACTTGTTTTATTGTTGTGTAGTGTTAATTCATTTTTTAATCGGACTGACCAACAACTCTAAGCGGTATTGATACATATAAAAGGCCATGAGTCGATTCAAAAATGCTTATTTGTGTAATTACACAAGTGTATTTCAGTATATTAAAGTCTATTTCTGTATATTCAGTATATTCCGGTATTAACACGTACCCCATATTTGAAGTTACCTACTACATATCGAGGGCTTGGCGTGAAACGGTTGTAACTAAAAACCTATTTTGAAAACCCTGGTTTAGGGGCAATTTTGACCCCTTTGTAAACAATGCAAATTTAGGTGCCATTGCTCAGAACGAGCAATGGCACCTAAATTTCCATTGTTTACCAAGTAAAATTATTTAACGCTTATAAAGACTTTATGGCGAGGTGATTAACCTTGGTAAAAAAATACCAATTTAAGTTACAACCGTTTCACGCCAAGCCCACGATATGGGAATTTCCGGTAGCATATGTTAGTATATTCTTGCGCTATAAAAGACCATCAATTATACATATGTCAATGCGCTTTTGAAGATTAATTAAATCCTAATTATATTTTTTTCAACTTTCAGCAATTACTGGGTTCCTTTGATTGTACTTCAAGCGTAAGCGTTTAAAATCATGTACTACATTGCGCGTAGGCTAATCATTTGGTACCGGTGTATCGGCAAATCGGTTGTGTGTACTTCGGTCGAAATAAGTGTAAGGATCAATTCTACCGCGTTCGATTATTTAAAACACTCTATTACATATCAATACGAAATTCCTTTCCAAAAACTAGACGACACTATACAACTTATAAGATAACTATTGTGTTTCTTTATCAATAATGCTGAATTATTTGAAAATGCAGTGCATATTGGTAGAACTACATTCAGGCGTAGGCAACATGAGAACTGGAATTAACGAGGTTAGCCCTGAGTTTCCCGTAACTATACTTCTTTGGTAAACCAAAGAAATAAAAACTGCCTTAACAGTTCTTTTAAAATTTACTACAAGGCTTAATGATATAGATATTATTCATCATACTGAGCACATCATACACTGATTTTCTTTGTATTCTGTTGCTGTACACTCCTGGAAAGGAATTAGTATACGCAATAACATTGCTTGTTTTCCAATCCATTTCAACCTACTTTTGTTGTACTGTTAATATTGTAAATATGAACTGAATAAAATATGTTTAAACTAAATGCGTTAGTTATCTAATCAGGAAGGCTGACATTTGATCTCAAATAGTGACATTATTTCTGCGTAACTATATTTCAAATGTAACTTCCAGGAAATGAAAACGTCTTTATCATGGAATAACGACGTCATCTACTTCACTTTCTAAGAAGAACAACTTAAAACACTTATGTGTGTATCCCACATACCGAACCAATTGGTGTTGTCAATTATTATTCATTTTGTACGCACTTGATGTGGAAATGTTGCCGAGTCTGTTACTCAGTTCCATTTTCTGTTAAACAAATGTCGATATACATATATTAACCCTTACCCACATACAATCATTTAGTCAAAACATTGAACTTTTCTATGAATGTAAGAACAATTATTGAATAAAGTTGAAAACATTGTTGCAAAAGGAGAAAACGCTCATTATGTTTTCAAAGGATGTCTGCGGCAAAGGCGTCAGAAAGCGTTAATGCGTAATATAACAGTACATTACCAAATAATTTCATAACATACCTAAGACATAGGTCAACTCTTCTTGTTGTACCTAAACGTAATTTAACATTTCGCAAAGGATTATGCATATATAATCTAAACTGTCGGATTCATGTACATTGTATATGTCATGTATTATTCAGGGAAATGTTATGTACACGACCTGGTTCAAGCATTCGAAACACCTCTGCACATTTTTCGAAGGACATGTAGGAATCCGAAATCTACTGAGAAGTGCCGAATGATGGTTCAAGGTTAGCTGAATATAAGAAATGTATATGTTCGTCGATATGCAGGTCTCATATTTAATTCAGTCCGTTTTTAAGAATGTTTCGTTTCTCGTATATATTTCAGATTAAAATGATTCGGTATTGTACTGATAGATTATGCCTTAACGCTTTCTAATGCCCCTGCAGCATATAACATTGGACAACATAATGATCATTTTCTCCTTTTGCAACACAGTTTTCAACTTTATTCAATAGCTGTTCTTTCATTCATAGAACATTTCAATATTTTTAACCAAATTATTTCAAAGTCGTCTGTTTAAGAATTTTTGTATGTGGAAAAGGGGTAATATTTCAAAACTGAGTAACAGGCTCGGCAAAAATACCACATCATGTGCGTACAAAATGAATAATCATACAGGGTACGTAACCGTACCAGCGAAAGTAGTTCTGACAACAATCTACTCGATTGGTTGTTGAGAATAAGGATATGCCCACCTTCTGATGATGATTAAGTGTACATTTTCACATGATGGCAAGCTTCTTTGTTCCATAAAAGAATTTGCAAATCAGGTTTGAGCTGCTTTATTATTATCTCTTTTATAGTGGGTTAAATCATGATTTTCATATATTCAAACTAGGCTTCTGATTCAACGGGATGATCTGAAATCAATGTAAATATACATGATTGTACTTTTGAAAAGTTATGTGTGACTATTTTATACATGTTTTTGTCCTGTCAACGTCGTTTCTTTTTATTAAACCTTTCCCATTTTATAACTCATTTGCAGCAGACGACCTTGAACAAATCTTGTCAAATATATAAATAAAAAAATATTCATTGAAAATAGTTCAAAACAGTGTCGAAAATGGAGAAATTGCTCATTATAAGAACTTTTTCCATTTACTACAATGTTTTCAATAGTATGTATGTGGCAGAGGGATAAAAACACAAGACATGGCCTTATTGATTGACAAGCTTTGACCAAGTGAAATTCCAAGATGCTTCCCATGAAGAAATATACGTACCACGGGAGGTAACTGCAATTTCGATTTAAAAACAAGAAATGACATATTAAGAACGGGAAATATTTGTAGAGACTGGAAGGCTCTGCCTATCTGATTGTGGTCTATATGTCTCCCCCCCCCCCCCTCTCTGTATGTCTGTCTGTCTGTCTCTCGCTTTCACTTTCTCTGACTGTGGTCGGATATAAGCCACACTTCAAGATGATAAGATGTGTGTTTTTTATCAATGACTGATATTCAAGGTGATAGTTATATCCTGATGTCCATAGTTTGGACACTAATGTTGTAATACACCAGCATGCACGTTTGGAAACCAAATTCAAGACAATAAACTATACTTGGTACTTTTTCCACGAAATTGAGTTTATGCAAAGCATAGTTCTCTACAATACTTGAATGATTTGTTTCCTTTAAATGATGTGCTCATGGACAATTTGAAAGTTGTTTTCTGGTTTTCCCACACTAGTACACCACATAACATACTTTACAAGCAACTGGTTGCTTTCCCACATAGACTGTTAAACAGGCCATTGGTGAAAGACGAATGACGCATGTCACAGTGTCTTTTGTCAAACGTTGGAAGGAATTTTGGCCGAGCTGGGATTCGAACTCACAACACCTTGATTGATAGCCCGTGTCGCTACCGATTGAGCTTCCTAATTTGGAAAACCCAGCAAATGATGCTGAACACAACACTTGGATAGGTGAAACCCACGGTAATTCATAGAACCTATGAATAAGTATGGCTAGATTAATTATGTATTAAATAGACCTGCGTATTCCTGTTTATAAATTGAAATAGAGAAAATAATGGCAATTTCCCCTTTTTTATAGATGTGATTCATTTTGTTTTAAAATGTGTTTACAAAACGATTTACGTCCAAATATTCGGAGATGTGCACGTTTTTGACAATTTTGTTTCTGTACTTCATCAAATCAGCACTGAGTTATGTGTACTTTTTATCTTTAATAAATATGCATATTTTAGAAATTGCATTGGTGTGTGTTCCTGATATAATAGTATGTACATCTAGCACAAATGTATCAGATATATTTAAACACGATTCCATCGAATGCAACAGAAGTCATATCCAGATAACGTTTTCACGTACAATTTTCAGCAAAATAAATTTATTTTGCGGTTCTTCATTTGAAAGATCATTGACAGAGCTTATCAGCGGCTGCAAACACAATCAAGCTATCTTTATGTAACAGGAACTTTGCAAATAAAGCAGATAACGCTGAGATATGGCCATCAACTAAGTTTGAATGCATATGGGTATAAAAAAGTTATGTCGAATGCATCTAAAAAGCTATATGCCCTGAAAGTTTACAGGAAGTTACAGTTGGAATTAGCTAAGAGAGTGTCAAGATTTAGTGTCGAAAAGAAAAGTCAAGAAGCTTTACAAATAATGTTTGTCAGTGTGTGAATATTCACTAAGGAGGTCAACTAACAGGTGGGTTATGATCCTCCACTAGTTATAGAGTGTGGACATTTGATGTCGCATGTATCTCTACTGAAAAAGTATTTCATCTTGAGTCATGACATTTTGCAGGAATGGTCATCAAGCATGTGACGGTGTTCTGAGATTTTTGAGATTGGACCGAAACAAGTTTATAAAGCTTAACAGTGTATTCAAGTGTATAATGTTACAGCTTAAACAAAATACTTGACTTTTGTTTATTTTGCATTTTTGACTACATGAAAACCAAGGACATTATGAAAAACCGAGCGGTATGATGAAATATAATGTAGCATAATCTTTAGCCTTGTGGATTTATAAAATGGTTATATGGTTGTGTTTGTTGTTTTATCATCCGATGATTATTTTAGGAGCCGTCACGACATTTTCATTAAATCATGTGGAAAGTGGTGGACACAAAATTGGTGTAGGCCATATTGTTCAAGAAGTTAATGCTACCATTTGCTATGATCATGTCAATTTATCAATCGATTGTTGCTGTAATTTGACGTTGTTTAATAAAAAGGAACAAGAGGATTTCATTGATTACCGTTCTTCTAATTTATAACGCACTTAAAAGGAAGTTATAAACTTCCTGTATTAGTATAAGAATGACGTTTGGAGAGTTAGTTCTCTAGAGAATTATTAAACAATCTGTATTCCAAATAAAATTAAATTTTATGGCAATATATGATTTTGATTTGTGGCAAATTCATTTTCAGTTTAGATTATTTTTGTACCGCGAACATAGAACACTTCTGATCTGAATCTTTGCTGGTCACAAAACCTTGAAGGTCATTTTTCGTGTGACCTGGCCCACGTATAATACATTACTAAGTATTTAGGAGTAGAAAATGTGTCTCTTCCCACAATATCTCTCTTATAAGTTGTGGATATTCAATCAGATACTCACAACAAAAGTGTTAGAGAACAAATAATTATTAAGATTTCAGTACATTAACTATTTCCCATTATTAAATGCTTTCTATCTTCAGTCATCGAAAGTCTTGCTCGAGATAACTGATTTCCATGTACTGAGAATGCTGCAAAATTCTGGAGGACTTTTCTATAAATTCCAAGAGTTTTAGTATTTCTTACCAGTCCTAAAAGATCTAAACTGACCTGACTCCAAGGTCCAAAGTCGAATGCTTCACCGTGTTGATTCTAAATATAGATGTGTAGCAAGTTTAAGTGACCCTTTTTACACATGGCTGCTTGGATATTTTACTCATGTGATTTGAAGAAGAGTATCACACCAGGATATGGCCATATGAATCAAAATGAAGTGTATTGGAAGTGCTTAGAATGTTCCCGACATAAGCATGTTAGCACGTTCCTATCTAAAACATAGTATGATGTCATCGGTTGTGGCTGTAGTCTTTTCATTTATATGACTAAAACATATTATGAGGTAAAGGGTCCATGAACGTTTTTCTCATTTACACACTGTAGTGTTCTGTAATACTAAAGGGTCCTTCGCTCAAAACAAAACAACAACACTACTCTATGTTGTGCGTACAGGGAGACGCGTGTATTGGCAGTCGACACACACATATACATATATACAACACATTTTTGTAATAAAAGCATAATAGCAATGTAAGAGAAATACATGTATGTACCGGTACTCAGACATCAGTTACTGCGTATGGCCGACTCGCCCAGGAACAACCAGTGATAAAACTAATTTTAAAAACTCTGGAAACATGTGTCCACTTGTCAAATGTCATGCCATGAAATGTTGAACCCCATTTGCAGTATTAATCCTTATTCAATAATGTATGAGTATACTCATATGTATTGAACTTTAAAGTGGCATTTCTATCCAGAGGGAAGAAAACTCATGTAAAAAAGTTCAAATCTATTTTTTTTAAAAGTAAGTAGCTGACTGGGTTTGGGATTAACCACAAACATGTTACCCAAGAGCCCACACTCACAAATTATACTTTTCTCCAAGATTTCAGAATTTTAAAAACGGAGCCGTTCATGGGCATTTTCATTCCAGAATGTATTTAAAGGTTGGATGTCATATACAAACCGTGTTAAAATGTACATAACTGTTATAAAAACACACTCAGTTCAATGAGGCATATACATTGTATACACAATAAGTATGTATATCCCATACACAGCATAATTGTATAATGCTTTAACACTAGATAAACACACTTATTGTGTATCTGTGCTTCAATGAATTTAGTTATTTTCATAACAGTTGACTTGTGTACACTTAATTTCCCCCCCCCCCCCTTTTTTTTTATTAGACACCAACCTTTAAAGAGGTACCTACCGAGCAAGGAAAAAAACTTTATTTAAATAATTAAAATATGAAAGCTTTCTCATACTACAGTCTAATTAGAATCAAACATGTTCTCATAAAGGTTTCTAAGGGAAAACAATTGTTATTTTACTTATTTTTTTTATGAATTTCTATAAGAGTGCAACTTAAGTTCTCTCTATCAATAACTTATTAAACATAACTGAAATAAGATTAGTCTAAGAACGATTTCCAAACAGAAATAAAAACATTATTCCCTTCCAAAATAATATATAACATGTGATATTATTTCCATTTCGAATATCTTACATGTGATATAACCAAAAAATATCGAATTTTGAATTTTAAAAGATGCGCTGCCTCTGTCGATTGTCTCGCAAGAAGTGAGTTCTCGAAACGCCCAAGCTATAACTACCTATTGCACATACATCTCGAGCGTATACAAAAACGGTTTTGTAGCTTCTCTCCGTGAGGACAAAGGTCTCGGCTATACGTTGTACGTCCAGTATCAGCAAGTAATTCTGGATAAAGGCATTTTAACATGTCTCTATCTAAATATAGATATATGTGTTCTATTATATTAGAGCGGGGAAATAAACAATGATGAAACATCACACCGGGTGAGGGTTCACGAATTATTTTACCATTACAACACTGTACATGGCGACTTTCTTAGAGTTTTCTGGACAAAGAAATATTATCACTTTTCATACAAAATTTGGTATGACAACAACTGAAAGTTCTTATAGTCTAAGAGAATAGGAAATTA
This sequence comes from Serripes groenlandicus, assembly GCA_031761405.1. Classification (NCBI taxonomy): domain Eukaryota; kingdom Metazoa; phylum Mollusca; class Bivalvia; order Cardiida; family Cardiidae; genus Serripes; species Serripes groenlandicus. The sequence goes on from JASEVX010000008.1 coordinate 62,207,791, forward strand.
CACAATGATTATTTCATTCATATGAATAAAATATTACATTAGGTGAAGTATACCTTACTTATTTTCCCATTTCAACACTCTTGTGTATTGTAATACATTGTACATTAGATTACTCTGGACAACAGCATGTAAACAGTTTCCTATAGAACGTCTGCACTGTACTTAGTAGTGATGAAACTCCTATGGTATATGGTTATGTGTTTTGTTTTGTAATTATATTCTGGCGGTTTTTATTATAATTATGTAGATACATCTTAATATTATGCAGATTCATATTTATATCATGTGGACACCTTTTTTTTACATGATGTGCTTCCTTTACTACATTAGTCCATACTTTATTAAGTGTGTGCATACATGATTATATCCTGTCCATACTTAATATATTGTTTATTTGATAATTTTTATTTTAGCTCGTCGTGACGTTATTGTTTCTTATGCAAACTTTGCCATGTCATGTAACTTAATTGTATCCTGTGCAAATGTTGTTAAACAGTGATACTTTTAGCGGTATAATATTCTGCTTCAACACCGAAAAATTGAAAGCGCGCATGTGATGTTAATTCATAGGGTATGGGTAAACATTTTTTATGAGTGTTATCTATGAATGAAAATACCAATATATGATGTGGTTTATTTTCATATGGATTTGAAACTAATTTATTGTTGAATTGAGATCATCTAAAATTAAAAGAATGGATAACATATTTTTTCATCACCTTTGAACACCAGACTTACTACAAAACAGATTTACAATTTGTGGACTATGTGCGACTTATTTTTCGATTCACACATGACACAATTTTAAACATGAACTTAATTTGATGGAAATTTATGCTTTTATGAACTTTCATGAATATTTGAACACAAATGGAGATTCTGATGTGTTCAAAGGCTTTTTAAACTTGACCTTGTGATCAAATCTTTGACTCCAGATACATGAACTCGAGTTTAGAGCTTAACCGATATTTGATGAAGATGACTTTTTATGAAGAAGGATATGAAATATGGGATCTAATTTTTTCATGAGAAATTGATTTGCAGTTCATATATAATATAAGTTCAAGTGGACATAACTCTTTGTGCTTTAAAGTAATCTTAGTTTGACTTGCGCCGAACACCGGTAGCTCTGGCGGTAGCGGCGTGGCCTGTCAATCCAGAGGTTGTGAGTTCGAATCCCAGCTCAGCCAACATTCTTTCCCGGTGTTTTGACAAATGTCACAATGACAAGCATCATTCGTATTTCACAAATTGGCTTACAGTCTTTATTGGCAAAGCAGCCAGTATGTTGTGTGAGGACTAGTTTGAGAAAGCTAGGAAACACATGAACATGTAAGCTGGCCGCCGTGACTTGACTGAAAAATTGTTGAAAACAGCGTTAAGAAGCCCCAATCAATCAATATTCTCACTTTCCGTCTAGCCTTTTATATATTGGTAAACATTCCCATACAGTTTTATCAAATCCATCCACCGATGCCTTATATATGGCACTGGACAGCAGACGGACGGACGGAAAACGCCAAATCACTATCACATCCGTATTGGTCCATGCATGATTAACAAAATGTTATATAATGTCCATTCAACAAATTATCTTATTTAGTTGATTATTTTCATTTTATTCTGTCGTGACGTTATTACATCTTAGTGCAAATTTTGCTACGTAGCAGGGTGATACCGAAATTAAAGCGCGACAGTCCGTTATAGTGTATTAATAGGGTAAGATGTTTCGTTTAACTGATCTGACAACCAGACACTTTTAAAGTAAAACAAAAACCTGGCAGAATATACAGCACACTACACAGCATGCAAGTGACAGTTTAAACTTTGAGTGAGACAACACATTACAGTGTATGAGCAATTCCTCCTTTTCCCACAATTTCCTTAAAATGTGCCTGCTGCAGAGATGTTTTCCGTGGAGAACAGGTCCAAATTTGGAATTTAAAGTTTTTTTATAAACAATTTCAGCTGGAGCATGACTGCTACAAAGTTTTTTATGTAGCAAGCTGTCTAAATGGTCAATACAGTCTATTTGGAGCATAAATGCAGCTTTCCAATTGTCAAGGTATCTTAAATTAGACAAAACAAAGGTAGAGAGAAGAGGACTGGTTTTGCGAGGAGAGGATGACATGTGGCACATATACGTACACATCCAAAATGATCAACTTTTACACTGAGGTGTCTTCAACAACAAAGAGAAGCTATCGAAAGATGGTCACGGCAAATACCTGGGCTTGAATAATAGCACTGACCCAAACTCCAATTGGTGGCTCAAGTTAAGTTCTCATTTTGGATGGTGGTAATATTGGGGCCCTTCACTTCGTGCAATTGCAAATAGTTGCAAAGTGGCAGGTGATGTTATTGTTTCTGAAAATAAGGCCGACATGTCCATACGTCTGCAACGATTGCGAAAGAATAAAAGATGGCAAGGACGACCAGAAAATGAAATTCCTGTGCAGATAAGCGGGGGGGGGGGGGGGTGTACAATTACAACCTATACTTGGGAGTGGGCAAAACCGGATTTCTGCCGAAACCCTGTGCACCGTTGAAATATTATCCCACGTAAGCAAATCGTTAACAAGGTATGCTGAAAGCACGGATTTGACCCACAGGAGGATATGGGTGGGGGGGGGTGGGGGGGGGTGGCGGTTGAGGGTGATTAAGGTGCTGAACTCCCAGATCATAGATAGTATAGTCAACATTAAAAACTCTTTGTAAATTGTCTAATAATATTAGAGTAGTAATTTCACTTTCCAGTACAATAAAATATCTAAAAATTGAGCGTGTATGCTTCATTTATACTGGGTAGACATACCATTAAGGACCTATTTTGATATATTACATATGACTTTCAATTGACATGTTTTCAATGTTAATGCCAAAAATATTTTAGAACTATTTATTACTAACTTTGTTGTCACTCTTTAGTAATATTTGCAGAAGTTTCAACATTTCAAAATTGTGATCTCAATCAACTTTAAGGCTGGTAATTGATCTGCATTGCCAGCGTGGAGGCCATACATTTGGGATGAGCAACAATGGCGAAAAAAGTGTTTCCGCAGGCTCATAGCTGGAGAGATGGATGTAAATATGTCACCACAGATGGCGATGGCAAATCTTTCGAAACGGCAAACCAACTAAGTCTGGGTAACAAAGGACAGCCCCAATTTATCAACTTGACACACGTTATTTCAGCACAAACCCATAGAAAATTTATAAAACTTTTAAAGTGGTCAACGAGGTGTTACAGCAATCATGCCAGGAGAAACCAATCTAATCCTCCATAAACAGGTTTGCCTTAGTATGAGCAGGAATCATGCTGAGCTTCAATGTTACTCAAGAGAAAGTCCGTCATGTGCAACCAAAGATCTCCTGGGAAACGACGCGGGACATTATTTAAACTATCAATCAATGCTATGCAAGGAATCACAGCTGGAATCCTAATTATATCATACATTGTACTTTGACAAATGGTAAAATGCTAGTCCAATATTTATAAATTAGACCACACTCTAAATATAATATTAGCTAAATTGTGTATAATTTCAACTTAATTTCCAAATAAACTGAACCCTACAACATGATAATTTAATTGTAATTCTTTCCTCCTTTTTTTTAATGAAAATACCAAACTACTCATGTTTTAAAATTATATAAACGATGAGCGCCCTTGTGTCAATGATGTATAACAATATGGCAGATCGCAGCAAAACGTCTGTAGGGATCTAATGATAGATTTAAAATGTCAAGGACGAAATAATTTGTATGAAGACCCGATTTGTTCTCTTTCTTCGCATAGTTGTCGTTCTTTAAAACTCTCATTATATGCAGAGAGTGTTCATTCAAAGTAACTTTTCTATTACACCAGTTTTATCTCAGTTTGCTTCTTTTCCTCCATTGTTTCGAACCAAATAAATATTTTGAATCACCTATAATTAACTAATATTAACTATTTTTAAGTGAGTGTAAAGAACGGCTCTCCGCAAAGGACATTGATCTACACAGTCGGTTTTCACGTCACGTGATCAACATTTTTAGCTTGAAACAGTTTTGTATTTTAGATAACATGGGGTAAACCTTATTAAATGCATTTATCACAAATAAAGACATCTCTTTGAACATGAAATAACATCCAGTAAGTTAAAATTGATATTTGGTAGAACGTCTGCCTTTGGTGCCCGGTAGTCACATTTATTGGACTGGGTGCGGGTGGTCGAAGGCCGACTCCGGTGGTGTCAAGCCAAAACCTTAAACAAATGATATTAATAGACTGCCCTTCTTGATGGCTCAGGGTTGCGGGGTTAGAATTACGACTGACTGTGTCATGATAAATGGACCCAGTAAGTACTGGTAACATACCCAGTACGCAGCCGTCAGATAACTAGAGAATTGTTGAAAGCGACGTAAAACATTTAAAAACACACCAAACAATGACACAGTTGAGAGACTAAACCAGTACAAGAGGTAGCAATTTTATCTTTACCATAAAGAAGTAACAATACAAAATCTAAACCGTCGATATAATGTCCTGCCTCAAGGCGATCGCAAGATTACAACATATATGAACAGAGGAATATCATCTGTGGTTCTACTTATCATAGAGCAGATGAACCAAAAGACGAACATACTGTTCACAATTTCACATTTGACTGCGAGTACCGAGTGAGTGTAAACATCCGGGTACGGACCGAATCCTAATTTTCATTTTAACCATTAAGAAGCATTGGACATGTCTGACATGGAAAAGAATGTTGCGAGGTGCTAACAACTATTCATTAATCATATGTTTGTGATGATGCAGCTCAAACATACATTATGGCTCGGCGCGAACACTCCGGAGTCTTCACCATTTTGGTTGTCTTTACAAGCATGTAAAACATGAACGGGTACTCTACCTACATTAACCGGAAACATTAGCAAATAATTCTCATGTTTCGCACTAATATGGTTCGTGACAAAAATATTAAATAAAACAACATGACTCCGATTGGGCCTAGCAATAAACATATCATGTGACATATATGCCTAACGAATAGACTGAGTGACCACAAATTGTGATAACTGGGCCATGATCAACCGTGTTGATTAATCATGAAAGCTCCAGCTTACCTGACGGTCGT
>JASEVX010000008.1:62213110-62257385 GCA_031761405.1 Serripes groenlandicus
TAGAATAAACACACTTATTGTGTATCTGTGCTTCAATGAATTTAGTTATTTTCTACAGTTGGACTTGTGTACACTTAATTTCCCCCCCCCCCCCCTTTTTTTTTATTAGACACCAACCTTTAAAGAGGTACCTACCGAGCAAGGAAAAACAACATTATTTAAATAATTAAAATATGAAAGCTTTCTCATACTACAGTCTAATTAGAATCAAACATGTTCTCATAAAGGTTTCTAAGGGAAAACAATTGTTATTTTACTTTTTTTTTTATGGAATTTCTATAAGAAGTGCAACTTTAAGTTCTCTCTATCAATAACTTATTAAACATAACTGAAATAAGATTAGTCTAAGAACGATTTCCAAACAGAAATAAAAACATTATTCCCTTCCAAAATAATATATAACATGTGATATTATTTCCATTTCGAATATCTTACATGTGATATAACCAAAAAATATCGAATTTTGAATTTTAAAGATGCGCCTGCCTCTGTCGATTGTCTCGCAAGAAGTGAGTTCTCGAACGCCCCAAGCTATAACTACCTATTGCACATACATCTCGAGCGTATACAAAAACGTTTTGTAGCTCTCTCTCCGTGAGGACAAAGGTACTCGGCTATACGTTGTTACCGTCCAGTATCAGCAAGTATTCTGGATAAAGGCATTTTAACATGTCTCTATCTAAATATAGATATATGTTGTTCTATTATATTAGAGCGGGAAATAAACAATGAATGAAACATCACACCGGGGTGAGGGTTCAGAATTATTTTACCATTACAACACTGTACATGGCGACTTTCTTAGAGTTTTCTGGACAAAGAAATATTATCACTTTCATACAAAATTTGTATGACAACAACTGAAAGTTCTTATAGTCTAAGAGAATAGGAAATACACAATGAATTATTTCATTCATATGAATAAAATATTACATTAGGTGAAGTATACCTTACTTATTTTCCCATTTCAACACTCTTGTGTATTGTAATACATTGTACATTAGATTACTCTGGGACAACAGCATGTAAACAGTTTCCTATAGAACGTCTGCACTGTACTTAGTAGTGATTGAAACTCCTATGGTATATGGTTATGTGTTTTGTTTTTGTAATTATAATTCTGGCGGGTTTTTATTATATTATGTAGATACATCTTAATATTATGCAGATTCATCTTTATATCATGTGGACACCTTTTTTTTACATGATGTGCTTCCTTTACTACATTAGTCCATACTTTATTAAAGTTGTGTGCATACATGATTATATCCTGTCCATACTTAATTATATTGTTTATTGATAATTTTTATTTTAGCTCGTCGTGAACGTTATTGTTTCTTATGCAAACTTTGCCATGTCATGGTAACTTAATTGTATCCTGTGCAAATGTTAGTTAAACAAGTGGATACTTTTAGCGGTATAATATTCTGCTTCAACACCGAAAAATGAAAGCGCGCATGTGATGTTAATTCATAGGGTATGGGTAAACATTTTTTTATGAGTGTTATCTATGAATGAAAATACCATATATGATGTGGTTTATTTTCATATGGATTTGAAACTAATTTTATTTTGTTGAATTGAGATCAATCTAAACATTAAAAGAATGGATAACATATTTTTCATCACCTTTGAACACCAGACTTACTACAAAACAGGATTTACAATTTGTGGACTATGTGCGACTTATTTTTCGATTCAACATGACACAATTTTAAACATGAACTTAATTTGATGGAAATTTATGCTTTTATGAACTTTCATGAATATTTGAACACAAATGGAGATTCTGAAGTGTTCAAAGGCTTTTTAAACTTGACCTTGTGATCAAATCTTTGACTCCAGATACATGGAACTCGAGTTTAGAGCTTAACCGATATTTGATGAAGATGACTTTTTATGAAGAATGGATATGAAATATGGTATCTAATTTTTTCATGAGAAATTGATTTGCAGTTCATATATAATATAAGTTCAAGTGGACATAACTCTTTGTGCTTTAAAGTAATCTTAGTTTGACTTGCGCCGAACACCGTAGCTCTGGCGGTAGCGGCGTGGCCTGTCAATCCAGAGGTTGTGAGTTCGAATCCCAGCTCAGCCAACATTCTTTCCGGTGTTTGACAAATGTCACAATGACAAGCATCATTCGTATTTCACAAATTGGCTTACAGTCTTTATGGCAAAGCAGCCAGTATGTTGTGTGGAGGACTAGTTTGAGAAAGCTAGGAAACACATGAACATGTAAGCTGGCCGCCGTGACTTGACTGAAAAATTGTTGAAAACAGCGTTAAGCCCCAATCAATCAATATTCTCACTTTCCGTCTAGCCTTTTAATATATTGGTAAACATTCCCATACAGTTTTATCAAATCCATCCACCGATGCCTTATATATGGCACTGGACAGGCAGACGGACGGACGGAAAACGCCAAATCACTATCACATCCGTATTGGTCCATGCATGATTAACAAAATGTTATATAATGTCCATTCAACAAATTATCTTATTTAGTTGATTATTTTCATTTTATTCTGTCGTGACGTTATTACATCTTGTGCAAATTTTGCTACGTAGCAGGGTGATACCGGAAATTAAAGCGCGACAGTCCGTTATAGTGTATTAATAGGGTAATGATGTTCGTTTAACTGATCTGACAACCAGACACTTTTAAAGTAAAACAAAAACCTGCAGAATATACAGCACACTACACAGCATGCAAGTGACAGTTTAACTTTGAGTGAGACAACACATTACAGTGTATGAGCAATTCCTCCTTTTCCCACAATTTCCTTAAAATGTGCCTGCTGCAGAGATGTTTTCGTGGGAGAACAGGTCCAAATTTGGAATTTAAAGTTTTTTATAAACAATTTCAGCCTGGAGCATGACTGCTACAAAGTTTTTTATGTAGCGAAGCTGTCTGAAATGTTCAATACAGTCTATTTGGAGCATAAATGCAGCTTTCCCAATTGTCAAGGTAATCTTAAATTAGACAAAACAAAGGTAGAGAGAAGAGGACTGGTTTTGCGGGAGAGGATGACATGTGGCACATATACGTACACATCCAAAATGATCAACTTTTACACTGAGGTGTCTTCAACAACAAAGAGAAGCTATCGAAAGATGGTCACGGCAAACCTGGGCTTGAATAAAGCACTGACCCAAACTCCAATTGGTGGCTCAAGTTAAGTTCTCATTTTGGATGGTGGTAATATTGGGGGCCCTTCACTTCGTGGCATTGCAAATAGTTGCAAAGTGGCAGGTGATGTTATTGTTTCTGAAAATAAGGCCGACATGTCCATACGTCTGCAACGATTGCGAAAGAATAAAAGATGGCAAGGACGACCAGAAAATGAAATTCCTGTGCAGATAAGCGGGGGGGGGGGGGGGGGTGTACAATTACAACCTATACTTGGGAGTGGGCAAAACCGGATTTCTGCCGGAAACCCTGTGCACCGTTGAAAATATTATCCCACGTAAGCAAATCGTTAACAAGGTATGCTGAAAGCACGGATTTGACCCACAGGAGGATATGGGTGGGGGGGGGGGGGGGGCGGTTGAGGGATATTAAAGGTGCTGAACTCCAGATCATAGATAGTATAGTCAACATTTAAAAACTCTTTGTAAATTGTCTAATAATATTAGAGTAATAATTTCACTTTCCAGTACAATAAAATATCTAAATATTGAGCGTGTATGCTTCATTTTTACTGGGTAGACATACCCATTAAGACATATTTTGTATATTTACATATGACTTTCAATTGACATGTTTTCAATGTTTAATGCCAAAATATTTTAGAACTATTTATTACTAACTTTGTTGTCACTTTTAGTAATATTTGCAGAAGTTTCAACATTTCAAAATTGTGATCTCAATCAACTTTAAGGCAGGTAATTGATCTGCCATTGCCAGCGTGGAGGCAAACATTTGGGATGAGCAACAATGGGCGAAAAAAGTGTTTCCGCAGGCTCATAGCTGGAGAGATGGATGTAAAATATGTCACCACAGATGGCGATGGAAAATCTTTCGAAACGGCAAACCAACTAAGTCTGGAGTAACAAAGACAGCCCCAATTTATCAACTTGACACACGTTATATCAGCACAAACCATAGAAAATTTATAAAACTTTTAAAGTGTCAACGAGTGTTACAGCAATCATGCCAGGAGAAACCAAAGCTAATACCTCCATAAACAGGTTTGCCTTAGGTATGAGCCAGCGATATCATGCTGAGCTTCAATGTTTACTCAAGAAAAGTCGTCATGTGCAACCAAAGATCCTGGAAACGACGCGGGACATTATTTAAACTATCAATCAATGCTATGCAAGGAATCACAGCTTGGAATCCTAATTATATCATACATTGTACTTTGACAAATGTTAAAATGTAGTCCAATATTTATAAATTAGACCACACTCTAAATATAATATTAGCTAAATTGTTGTATAATTTCAAACTTAATTTCCAACATAAACTGAACCCTACAACATGTTAATTTATTGTAATTCTTTCCTTCCTTTTTTTATAATGAAAATAACAAACTACTCATGTTTTAAAATTATATAACGATGAGCGCCCTTGTGTCAATGATGTATAACAATATGCAGATCGCAAGCAAAACGTCTGTAGGGAATCTAATGATAGATTTAAAATTGTCAAGGACGAAATAATTTTGTATGAAAGACCCGATTTGTTTCTTCTTCGCATAGTTGTCGTTCTTTAAACTCTCTTTATATGCAGAGAGTGTTCATTCAAAGTAACTTTTCTATTACAACCAGTTTTATCTCAGTTTGTTCTTTTCTTCATTTGTTTCGAACCAAATAAATATTTTGAATCACCTATAATTAACTATAATTAACTATTTGTAAGTGAGTGTAAAGAACGGCTCTCCGCAAAGGACATTGATCTACACAGTCGGTTTTCACGTCACGTGATCAACATTTTTAGCTTGAAACAGTTTGTATTTTAGATATACATGGGTAAACATTATTAAATGCATTTATCACAAATAAAGACATCTCTTTGAACATGAAAATAACATCCAGTAAGTTAAAATTGATATTTGGTAGAACGTCTGCCTTTGGTGCCGGTAGTCCCACATTTATTGGACTGGGTGCGGGTGGTCGAAGGCCGATCTCCGGTGGTGTCAAGCCAAAACCTTAACAAATGATATTAATGACTGCCCTTCTTGATGCTCAGGGTTGCGGGGTTAGCATTACGACTGACTGGTGTCATGATAAATGGACCAGTAGTACTGGTAACATACCCAGTACACGCCGTCAGATAACTAGAGAATTGTTGAAAGCGACGTAAAACATTTAAAAACACACCAAACAATGACACAGTTGAGAGACATAACCAGTACAAGAGGTAGCAATTTTATCTTTATCCATAAAGAAGTAACAATAACAAAATCTAAACCGTCGATATAATGTCTGCCTCAAGGCGACGCAAGATTACAACATATATGAACAGAGAATATCATCTGTGGTTCTACTTATCATAGAAGCAGATGAACAAAAGACGATACATACTGTTCACAATTTCACATTTGACTGCGAGTACGAGTGAGTTAAACATCGGGTACGGAACGGAATCCTAATTTCATTTTAACCATTAAGAAGCATTGGACATGTCTGACATGAAAAGAATGTTGCGAGGTGCTTAACAACTATTCATATAATCATATGTTTGTGATGATGCAGCTCAAACTTACATTATGGCTCGGCGAAACACTCCGAGTCTGCACATTTTGGTTGTCTTTACAAGCATGTAAAACATGAACGGTAACTCTAACTACATTAACCGGAACATTGCAAATAATTCTCATGTTTCGCACTAATATGGTTTCGTGACAAAAATATTAAATAAAACAACATGACTCCGATTGGGCCTAGCAATAAACATATCATGTGACAAATTTGCCTAAGAATAAACTGAGTGACCACAATTTGTGATAAATGGGCCATGATCAACCGTGTTGAATAAATCATGAAAGCACCAGCTTACCTGACGGTCGTTGACTTTCAACAGCTATGGATAGTTTAATACAAACAATCCATTGAACAGTTTTCTTAATGATAAAATGACGGTGTTTCCTGTATTTTGTTTCCAACGAACGCATATCGGATCTACTAGATCGAAAAAATAAATCGAGTCGATACGGGCCAGAGGTCAAGAATCCGCCATTTTTAACGTGGTTAATGAAAAGCTTGAAATTTGAATGCGCTTAGTGACACTGACGTCATTTTTATGGAATTTTTCTCCGAACAGAATCTTCGATACATGTTCAATAATGTGAACATTTGATATACAGTCTGAGTAGACCCGAATTTCCCATAGAATTCGTTTTGTAACAAGCAAAAATAGCACCATAGTATGTGTGACCTTTGACCCTGACCGTAAGAAGTTTCTAACCGAAACTTTATGATAGATCTAGTTGTTTCCAATGTTATCATTTGCATCATCATTATAAGCAAGAAAAGCAAACAAAATATACTTTTGTTACTTTGTAGAACCAATCATTTTAAGATTTTCACCTTACATGCAGCTTATTTATGAAGAGTTATAAATGCATTATTTGAGTAATGTTCATTTTAATCTTAAATGTACTATTAGCAATGATTGTTGAATTCAAGATAAGGCATGATTCATCTAGCTAAAGTACACCATTCCTTCATAGCTTCATATACATACTTATAATTGTATCATGAATGAAAAAAAAAAATACATGTATTTAATATGCCAATATTATATTATTTTACGAAATTGTTGTTAGAGAAAGACAAATTTAACCTCATGGGCTGCTTTTTCGTTTTCAAACTGAAAGAGGTGTGATATGGAGACATAACAGTCACCTGTATCAAGGATAGTGTTAAATTTAAATTATTCAATTATAGCATTAACTTTTATTTAAAACTACATTGATTTTTCTTCATTTCCAGTGCCATTTGTCAGAATAGTTGTATAGACAACTTTCTACTTAATGTGCAAACGTTTGATTGTGATAAATTTACATGTTAAATATTTATTTTCTTCTCTTTTCAGGATTTCAAACAGAACCCTTTACCTCATACAGATACACATTTTAATGCTGTGCAGCAGACAATATTTGAAAACACCTTGAAAAAAGGAGAAATTACTCTGTTTGCCACATTGTTTTCAGCTCTATTCATTTATGAAATTTTCATTTACAGATATTTTCATATTTTGGCCAAGATGTATTCAAATCCTTTCCAACATTCAGGGAATCTGTAGCAGATCACTTGAAAATTCCTTTGTTAAATATAATATCTGTAAATGAAAGATCATTTATTGAATAGTGTGGAATTAAATGGGACAAAACCAGAAATTTCTCATGCTGCAGATGTATCAACTGTGTCTGCCGTGCTGGTTAATGGGAGGGGAAAATGCTGGTCATAAGCATTATTCTGGTTTGTCCATAAAACATTCCACTTCAGGTCATAATTATTATTTAGATACATATGTATGTATGCTTATATTTTCCTTTCCGGTCTTCAAAGTATTTTGTGCCAAGGAAGTATCAGCTTATGTTGCTTAACCCAAACCAACATACAACATATCTGCAGCATATGACTTTGGAAATATTATGTGTAATTCTGGAAAATCTGGTTCAATTGGCAAAAATCTTTTTGAAATCATAGTCTGTTACCTGGGAAGAATGTTGTATACAGGTTCAAGTGTATATCTAAGACATACTGTTGGAAATGGCATTACACTCCAATCAATCAATCAATCTTAATTGCTTTGGAAAATTACTTTGATTAACCTTTTATAAACCATTTTTCATGTTATTAAAATTTAAATTCTATGCAAAACACTGCAGCATCATAAGGGTGGTTGGTTGGTTGAATGACACATGAAATACTTCTCTTCTAAATCTGCACGTCTGATATTAGGTAATTTGGTAGAACTATAACAGTAACTTGTGCGTCTGCGGTGGCGTCGTCGTTGCAACTTTGGTTAAAGTTTTGCATGCAAGGCTTTTTCTCAAAAACTACAGATGCTATCGTTTTGAAACTTCACACACTTATTTGACATCATCAAGTGACCTTGCACGACAAGTCCCATAACCCTATCTCCGAATTTGACACAATCATATCCCTTTTTGGACTTAGAAATTTTGGTTAAAGTTTTGCATGCATGGCTTTTTTTTACAAACCACAGATGTTATTGCTTTAAAATTCCACACACGTATTGGACGTCATCAAATGACCTAGCAGGACAAGTTTTGCGTGCAACTACATTAAGAGTCAATATCTTACTAACTACTTGATGCATTGCATTGACTCTTTATACAACCCTTTTGAACCTTTTGAACCATCACACATATGTAAACAATTAAGTATGATAACTCTATCTAGCATTTAATGCAAATTATGACCTCTTTTTTATTTAGAAATTCTGGATAAAGTTTTGCGTACAACTACGTTAAGGATCCATATCTCTGTATTTTCTTAATGCATTGCATTGGAACTTTAAATAATCCTTCCAATCTATCACACCTCTGTATAGTATTAAATTAGATAACTCTATCCTGCATTTACTGCAAGTTATAGCCTTTTATTAACTTAGGAACTCTGGTTAAAGTTTTGTGTGCAACGACACTAAGAGTCCATATCCAAGTAACTAGTTTATGTTTGATAACTCTTTTTTGCTTATAATGCAAATTATGGCCCTTTTTTTACTTGTACATTCTTGTCAAAGTGTTGCATGCAATGTACTATCATGGATATATCTCAGTAACCACTTATGATATTGACTTGAAAGTCAAGTCAGATAAATCTTGTATGAATCTAGTACAAATTAAGGCCCTTGTTTAACTTTGAAAATTGGGTTAAAGATGTTTCATGCACACATCTCAGTAACCACTTAGGGATTGATTTAAAACTTCAGTATAGTCTTTGAACGTATCAAACACTCAGGCTAGGTAACTCCTTACTGAATCTATTCTAAATTATGGCCCTTGCTGAATTTAGAAATGTGGGTTAATGTGTTGCATGCAAGGCCTTTTCTCACAAACAGCAGACGCTATTCAAACGCGACTTATCCCATTTGACTTATAGTACTCTATTATCAAGCCACTATCTCAATAACAACTGTTGACTAATATCACATGACCAAATAGTCGAGCATGCTGTCTTGCGAACATCTCTTGTTAACTATGAACTTTTGCCAGAATGAGTGTTTGCATGATATATAGGATGGGTTTGAACATAGCTCTAGTCCCGTAAAGACTAAGTCACTAGGCAAAATTGAAGACATTCTTGTTAACATTTTAGTAATAGCTTACCTGACCACATAATGAGTTAATTAAAGTGTATATGTGGTTGGTATAACTCGGGTGAGTAATCAAGGGCCATCATGTCCCTCGTGTTTATCCAAACTTTAGAAAAAATCATCAGAACATTCATCACCATCAAATCGCAGTCAGGTTCAAAACTGGACCATGTTAGGTCTAGAACTAGGTCACTGTGACAAATTTAATCTTCTTGAAACATGATTAGAACAATGATCTACATCAAGTTTTTCAGTTATATCACGGCGTTTCCTTGATAAGTTACCAGTGCTACAGGTCTATTTTATCCTGGCACTAGCCAGTCAGTTGTAATGAAAACCTCGCAACCATGAGCGCCAGGGAGGGCAGCAATTACTACCATTGACAGTCTGCGGAGTCGGGTTTGAAACTGGGTCATGCCGGGTCAAAAACTGTTTACTTTTGGCTTTCCGCAGTTTGCTTGGAAGACATTTACACATGTCCTTTACTTATATGCTGGTTCATTGACAATGCTCACTCCTTGCAGCTTTATTCCTACTGTAAATCAAATTTTCACCCGACATATGTCTACCAATTATATTGGATGTACTTGTTTATGTATATCTGTCATTTGAATACAGGCTACTTCTATGAAGAGAAATTAAGATGGACTCGAAAGTCTTATGTCAAAAGAATCTAATCATTTTGGCGACTTGTCTTTTAAATACACTGCTTTTCAAAAATGACTCATTGCACATAGCTTTGATTATGATTTTCATGTAAAGCTCTAGAATGTATGCGCTTCAAACAAGGCCCTCTCTTTAAATTAATTACGTGTTTTCAACAACTAGATGCATCTATAGCAAAGTGCAACCTCGTAACTCATTATCATATCTACATACAGTTTGAGCTTAATTTGTTGTTAAACATTGTCTTCAAAAATAAGTTGCAAATGAAATGAAATTTATCATTCTAAATTCGACAGTTCTTTCCATAAACGTATTGAGTATAGTGTCACTAGAAGACACATTTATACAGATTTAAATACAAATATTTGAGTCTATTTGGGTTTAGAAAAGAAGAAATAATTAATAGCCATTCTCTGTAAGCATTTGCACTCCCATATAGGGAGTGTGGCACGCATGGTCACGGATTTTGTTCAAACTTCACACATTTTCTCAACTTGATGAAAGAAATAGAAAATGGCAAAAAAAAACTTTGCTATAGACTTTGGTTGCCATAGCAACCGGCTCTCGTTTATTATAGGACTGATATCAATGGGAAATTCACTAAATTTTCCAATCAGTTTTTAGCATAAATGAAGATATATATGCAAAAGTTCATATTTTCTACCAAAAGACATCATTTGATGAAGGAAATTAAGAAGAAAACAATTGATTATCAAATTGTTAAATGTGGTCCCAAACCCTTCTTTGCAAATGGTGTTTTTTACGGGAAAAAAGAACATTTTTTTGCCATTTTTTGAATGGTTATAAAAATTTAATGCGTTCATATGAATACAAATGACCAATGAATGCATGAAGGTCAACATCTCTTCTCACAAGAAATGAAAAAAAAGCTATGGGGGAACAGTGCCTCTAAAATTAGTTACCATGGGATACAAACAAAATGTATCATTTTAAAATTTAAAAAAAAAAATTAAAAAATTGTTTAATGTTTATTTAAATATTGCCAACATGTGGGTTAAAAAAAAATGGATAATATTTTCTACCAAAAGTCATCATTTGATGAAGGAAATTAAGTAGAAAACAATTGATTATCAAATTGTTAAAAGTGGTCCCAAACCCTTCTTTGCAAATGGTGTTTTTTACGGGAAAAAATAACACTTTTTTGCCATTTTTTGAATGGTTATTAAAATTTAATGCGGCCATATGAATACAAATGAACAATGGATGCATGAAGATCAACATCTCTTCTCATAATAAATGAAAAAAAGCTATGGGGAACAGTGCCTCTAAAATTAGTTATCATGGATACAAAATGTATCATTTTAAAAATTAAAAAAAAAAAAAAAAAGAAAATGGTTTAATGTTTATCTAAATATTGCCAGCATGTGGGTTAAAACAAATGGATTCATTTATATCATTATCTCTTCTAACAAATAATTTTAAAAGTTTTCAGGGAATTTGGCTTTTAAATGTATTTCCATTGCTATGAAATATACTATTTTTCTAATATTCTAATATAAGATTTTCACGTTGGACGGCTGTCACAATCAGTCAAGATCCCAAGCTGAGTATTGTGTATGAATTGGACAGGCTAATGAGATGGTCAACTGTAACTAAAGATATTGAATATATAACTGTTTTCATATTTCTAGTAACAGTGACCTTGACCCCAAAAACACAATCTGATTGAAGATATTCATAATACGTTTGAAATACATTATGTTTTTATTGCTTGGGGAAAATTTGAAATCAATGTAACAAAAAGTGAAGAAACTATGTTGAATTTTCATAAATAACCAAAATACATCAAAATGTATGTGTTTTATCCTAAAAAACAGGCCCGCTCAGCCTCTTTATCATTCAATGTGAAGAAGGTTATTAGATGCACAAGTTTTCCTAATTTTAAAGTAATAGGTTTGATAGTTTCCATGTAAGTGACCTATATGCAAAATTTAACCAACTATGTCCAATTCTCAAAATCAACCAAAATACATCAAAATTGATATTTCTTACCCCCCCCCAAAAAAAACAGGCTTCAGCATCAAGGTTTGATAGTTTCCATGTAAGTGACTTAAACGCAAAAATTAAGCAACACCGCCAATTCTCAAAATCAACCAAAATTCATCTAAATTTATGTTTTTTACTCCAAAAAACAGACAACACTCTTTGCATCTTTAGCATACAATGTGAAGAAGGGTATTAGACGAACAAGTTTCAAAGTATTAGGTTTGATAGTTTCCACGTAAGTGACCTAAACGTAAAACTTAACCAACTATTTCCAATTCTCAAAATCAACAAAAATACATCAAAATTGATGTTTTTTACCCCCAAAAAAGGCTACACTTGGCATATTCAGCATACAATGTGAAGAAGAGTATTAAATGAACAAGTTTCCCAAATTTAAAAATGTTAGGTTTGATAGTTTCCATGTTAGTGACCCAAACGCAAAACTTAAGGTTTGATAGTTTCCATGTAAGTGACCTAAACGCAAAACTTAAGCAACGCCGCCGTCGACGATGAAGACGACTACGACGATCAAGTGACGACAATAGCTCGTCTTTTTTCCCCCAAAAAATCAGACGAGCTAAATATCAAAATAGAAGGAGAAGTTAGTGATATAAAGCATGGAAAATTGTAATCTTCAAACAAAGTTATCATTAGTTGTTATGATTCAAATAAAGAAGTATATTATTTTACATAAGTTGGGTGACGCATTTTATACATGAAAGTAATGTTCATCATTATTTGTATTAATGTATAATATATTTTTAAGAAAAAACACTAATACACTTTCATAAAGTGTCTATCATAGACCCCGATAGACAACTAATTTATGAAATACTATTGGAAAAAGAGCATTCGTTTTTTGCCAATAAAAACAGGTACAGGTACAGCAAACGTATGCAAAAAGAATTGAAGGATTTATCCCTTTCTCTCATACGACAATTCTGCAGCAGAAGACTTTGAACATATTTGACATGTCTTAAAACTTTGTCATAAACCTACAAAATAGATGAAGTAAAATGGTATTAGGAAAGTCATTGGTTAAACATCTGATAATTTTCTGTTCATGTATCTCCAATATAGGTTCGAATGTTCAGCAGTGATTATGAGCCTATAGAGTCACAGGTTCGATCCAAAAGTGCCCCACACCAATTATGGTTGAGTACCTTTGGGCAAGGTACATTTCCTAGCATAGTACTGGTTTGTTTACCAAGGGATCACAAACAAGTGAATTGATGCTGTGATATTACTGAAATAATGTTAAAATGGCTCAAAACCCCAATAAAACAAACATCTAAAATTCCAAGGGAGGTAATTCATGTTTTTTTATTTTTCTAAATAACTAAGGGAGGTAATTTGTATTTTTTGGTATTTTAAAATCTTATTTATGCAAAAACGATCATATGTTCCCCGTAGCTTTTTTCTTGCGTTTGATTAAGCAAATGTTCATCTATCTATTTATGTAATTCACTTAATTGGAGATGGCTGCATTTTTTTTAAAATAAGTGGTAAATATTGCGTTTTTCATAAAAAACTCAACTTTGTACACTGTTTCCATGGCAACAGGGCAATATTTGGAATTTCTAACACTATTTTTCTGAACAGTTCACTGATGTCAACATGTGGAATAAGTTTAAGCAATATCCGTGACTATGCGTGCCGAAAAAGTTTAAATGCTTACAGAGAATAGCTATTAAATAGCAAAGTAAGCGAGTGACTTGTCGGAAACTGTTCGGAGAATACCGACATCCAATCGGTTTGACGGAATTACACGTATTATACCGATTAATTTGAACATGTAGATGTGATTCTTATCTTTTGTTATAGAGAGTTCGGGGTAGGTTTGTAGGTTTCGTTCCGTTCCATAGACACAGCTTAAACGTGTTTACGTTGTGTTTACTATGGAACACACGGCTGGTAAATGGAACTTCATACACATTGTCTATGAACGGGATTTATTTCGTTTACTCGTATAAACTTTAGGTTATAGCTCCTATAAGCTCCAAACGAACGCATGCATGTACAGACGGGTGGAAATACATCAGTAATTGTGACGACTTTGGACTGCGCTCATGAATCATACAACACGTTCCGTAACACTTTACTTTATAAACCATAAATGGTGTCACCTACCACTGTCAATTTATAAGTATTTGCAGATCAGCTCATACATTGTTATCTTAATTACCCTTGTCTTTTTATATGCATAGAACTTTAACTAGGCACTCATAAATATTCATAAACGTTTTCGTGTATATTCTCGACACAAAAATAAGAGATTGTTATAAAAGCTTTAAGAATATTTAGAATCTTCAAATAATCTTGTTGACTTATTCCTTTGGTGACCCTCTTCCAGATTCTCTCAAGCTCTTTTGTAAAAAGAAACATGGCCACCTGGGGTCAGGCTTGTTTTACCTTATATGGCCATAGTGATTTTATTTTTGTCTAATGGAAGTTGACCGATACTGGCCCTCTTCGACCTATTGTTTAGATGACATCGTTTAATATGCAAACTTATGTAGGGTCATTAAGAGTTCGAGTACAACACTAATATATATATACAATCTAGTTCGAGGATCCTCGGGAATCAACGCTGTAGGATCTCTGTGTATTATTTAAGCGATAATTACTGTAATTTATGTCTTGTACAGGGAGAATGCCAGTTCAAAGGATGGACCTGTTATGTAAAACAACCAGAAATGAGTAAGACTGAAAATGGGCATTTATTAATGCCATAACTATTCTTAAGATCACATATAAGTATATACAATGTACTTAAAAACCTATATATGACATATCTGGGGGACAAATACCGCACACAATTTGTCAGTGGGTCATTCACTATTCACAGATAATCTTCGTAACAAAATTTAGCGTTTTTGTCCTATTCATATGCTGATCTCACGATATAATCTGAATGATTTGATTTGTTTATAGTAAAATAATTGGAGTGAATATACAACTGTAATGAAATGGATGTTTTTGTGACAAGTTATGTTATGTTTATTTTAACTTGATGTCAAGTATATGCTTTTCTATTTCATGAAATAGATTCGTACATAAAATATTTTGGTATCTAAATTTGTATGATTTATAATAAATCTATATATTTAGAATCATAAAACAGCTCTACATTATAGTTTAATCAAACAGCAGCTTATAAGTTTATTTTAAAGATTGCACAGGTATGGTGTATGTACATTTTACTATATATCTTTTGTATAAATTCATTCTATACAATTATTTTTAAAAACATACTTTAATCAGAGGCAAAAGCAATGACGTAAATTTGAACATGTTCAACAGTTTTGTGGGAGATGTACACTAAAAGAACGAAATTCTTAAAAAACCTTAGTGTGTACGGGACAATTGGATACCTATGAGAATGTTTTGTTGATGTTCTAGTTGAAGGAAAGAAAACCGAGGAGATTTTTTTTTTAAATAATAAAATGTCAATATAAGCTGCGTGATGCTTAGTCGTATAAGTGCACAAGCAAGTATCGGAGATTCAGGTGAATCTGTATATGTATACGCACAGTGTCATCAGAGCATTCACTGTCTGGCTCTAGCACCAAATCGTCAAAGAGACTAGAAATAGCTTTCGGAATTTCGAGACCAGCGAAGATGCATATCATCCTGCGCATCCGTACAGTCTAGTCAGGGTCAGGGCCATCTAGCCAGACATATTATATGATGGAAGCTGATGGAGAAAAGTTTGATAAGAAAGCAACAAAGACCTGGCTATAGAAGTATGCAATTTTTTTAAAATTTCAAAACAAACGAAATTTTGCTTGCGTCTGACGTGACTCATGTCTATTTTTTTGTCTGTTTGTGTGCCTGTGTGTATGTTATATTGATTCTAAAGACTAGAAAAACTAGGTTTACTCAAATATAATTATGTATTCCAAGCGTTTACCATTCTGGAACGTTAAATCAAAGTACTATTGTGACATGATGTTTGTCGGTTTACATGTATCTTTTTAAAATTCTAAATATAGAAGATACTCTTAAGAGTTACGCATATGCGTGTATGTACTACACAAACGTGGAGTGTACTTTTATGCGAGGTTTTCTATTTCTCCTTTGCGTTTTTACTTTTAAAATGACGAAAGAAGGTACGTTTCGATAAACTGTTGATCTAGATTTGTATTGCGCCATTAATAATGAATGATAAATTTCTTAATATACAATCATATTTCTACACAAGGTCATCTAAACGTCAACAGCATGAGTCAGATGCTTTTTTTTAAAGAAAATGGCCGTTTTATTTCTTAAAAGAACAGGTGTTGAAAGAATGAACATAGACAGAGACAAAACTCTCGGCTTGTTACGTCAACTATTTAGCCTGTATTACATATGACATAATTAGACATTGAAGTTAGCTATTAAATAAATGTCCAGGACGATCTACCATTTGAAAACCTTCACGCCTGAGGGAACAGCTCTTGGGATAAGACTTTTGAGGTTTCACTTCAAGTATTAGTATTTTATGTTATTCCTCTGTCCTGGCAAGCACTCCCTCCGCAACGATATTTGACAGAAAGGGGAAAGGTCAGTGAAAGAAAGAAACAGAGTGAATAGTGAAGACCCACGAAATAATTTATTTATTTAACTTGAGAAAACAACAACGACTCATCAAATATTTTTAGATGAACTTGAGGCATGTACATAAATGACCATCTGTCTGTCTGTCTGTCTGTCTCTCACTCTCTCTCTGTCTCTGTCCCTGTCTCTCTGTCTCTGTCTATATCTCTGTCGCTGTCTGCCTCTCTCTATCTGTTTATGTCTCTGTCTTCCTCTCTCTATCTGTTTATGTCTCTGTCTCCCACCTCTCTCTCTCTCTCTATCTCTCCCTCTCTCTCTGTCTCTCTCTCTCTCTCTCTCTCTCTCTCTCTCTCTCTCTCTCTCTGTCTCTCTCTCTCTCTCTCTCTCTCTCTCTCTCTCTCTCTCTCTCTCTACCTCAAACCACCCCTCCATCGTCAAGATGATGAGACTGTGTGTGTTTTAACACTAACTGACATTCAAGATTATAGTTATATACTGCTCTACATAGTTTGGTCAATAGTGTCGTATTACACCAGCATGCACATTCGGAAGCCAAATACCAAACAATAAACTATGCTTGGTACTTTTTCTACGAAAATGATTTGTTGCAAAGCATAGTTCTCTAAAAGACTTGAATAATTTATTCCTTTAATAATATGTGCTCGTGCACATTTCGGAAGTTAAGGTATAAACATAAGAGAGTAAATCAAAAACCAAAAACGATGGTTGAAAGACAAGATAGACGTCATCCATTGAAAAGGGAATAGTTGTAATCCAAAGTAATTAATTTATTCATTGAAAGGGATGGTACAATGTTTTTCAAATACAATATTTATTTGCAATTTTCGATTTGATTAGTACCTATGAATTAGTAATGCCGTATGAAGACCGATCAGTTTCAGCTAAAAAATGTTATTTCTATTTTAGAGACCGAGGAAGGAAAAGCTCCTAATTTGGAAAACCAAGATATTGCTGAAGACAACACGTGGATAGGTGAAACCAACGGTAAATAATAGTACCTTTGCATACGAATGGCTATATTTATTATTTATTTTTTCTTTTATAAATATGCATATTTTAGAAATTGCTTTGGTGTGTGTTCCTGATAAGCTAGTATGTACATCAGCACAAATGTATCTCATATGCAAACACGATTATGCATAGGTTGTTTTAATTCTTCCACCTTAGCATTTTCAAAAAAATAAATTTATTTTGCGGTGCTTTATCTGAAAGATTATTGACATAACTTATTCAAGCGCCTGAACACACAATCTACCTATATTTATGTAACAGGAACTTTTATTTGATTTTGTTACAAATAAGAGTTCATTGCAATAATACAGATACAGCTGAGTTATGGCCATTGACTAAGTTTGAATGCATATGGTTATGGAAAAGTTATGTCGCATGCATCTCAAAAGCTCTTTACCCTGACAGTTTACAGGAACGTGTATCAACTTACGCATATGGTGTTTTGAATTCGCCGAAACCAAAATTAGACAGAGATATGGCAGAGGAACTAGTTAGAATAAGATAAGTGAGTGTGAAAATTTAGTGCCGAAAACATTCAAAAATATTTAAGGAGCAGTCAAGAAGCTTTGTAAATAATGTTTGTCAGTGTGTGAATATTCTCTAAGGCCAAGTTAGTTACAGATGGGTTATTGTCCTCAACTAGTGGACAGAGTGGACATATCTCTACTAAAAAAGTGTTTTATCTTGAGTCCTGAAATTTTGCAAGAACGGTCTTTAAGAACGTGGAAGTGTTCTGATATTACTGAGATTGGACCGAAACCAGCTTATAATGTTACAGCTTTTTAAAGTATAGATTATACTTGACATTTGTTTAATTTGCAAATTTGACTCCATGTACTCAAAAAGCAATATGTAAAACCGATTAGTATGATGAAATGGAAAAGCCTTGTGGAATTTTAAAATTGTTGTATGGTTGTGTTTGTTGTCTTATTATCCAGTAATTATTTCATAACAAGGAACAAGAGGGTTTCAATCATGACTCAGTTCTGCAATTTTTTTAATTTCACTTAAAAGAAAGTTATAAACTTACCGTATTAGAGAAAGAATGACATTTGGAGGGTTAATTTTCCAGAGAGTTTTTAAAAAATCTGTTTTCCAAAATAATATTTAATTTTATGGCAATATATGTTTTTGATGAGAATCAAACTCATTTTCAGTTTAGATTATTTTTGTATCATACATGTATGTTGTTTTTGACAATTACTTTTCATGTGGATTTAATGGAAATGAATTTGGGAATGTAACGTTTTAGTCTATAACCATTGTGTCTATGCCGATGAAATTTCACAGAGAGCACATGTCCTCACTATTTCTTCAGCTTCGTTTTCAAAATATTTTTATAGAAATGTTTCTTAGTTGATCCTTTACCCGATTCTTTCATGCCATGTAGATTTATCGATAAACATGGCCGCTAGTCAGAACTGTTTTGCCTCATATGGCTATTGTCAAATCTTTCAATAAATGTTCTTTTCCGAAATGATCAGGCCGATATCCAAATAGGTTTGTAGAACTGTTCCTTTGGGTGATCCTCTATCAGATTTCTTTAAGTCGTGTTGATTGGTCAAAAGACATTGTCAATCCTGGGCTGGGGCTTTCTTGCCCTTTTTGCCCAGAGTGTAAGATTAGGAAATTATTTCCAAAGAAGATAAATGTCTGATTTGGATATACTAACTGGTACATTGATATTTATTTTGTGACATTTTAAGTCATATTGATTTGACAAAAGACAGACAACATAGGGTGTGGGTTATATTGTTTTATCACACAAATCCCTTTCTGGGAGTGTCAAAATCTCATTAGATGAATATCATATGATACTATTAGTTTGGTTTCCAGTCTTAGGCTTACGTCTTTGTTACAAGGCGGAAACAAAACTATAAAAATGACCTCACGTGAGTGTTTCGACACAACGTTAGTCACTTTCGAAATACGCCTCATAGATCATTTTATGTGATAAAAAAGAATATTTATCTCATTCGAGTTTATTTATTATCACTTAATAAATTCGTTAACTAAGCTGAATATGACACTCGCCAAAAGGCTCAGGCATATCTTAGTAAACTCGTTTATTAAAAGTGATAATAAATAAACACTCCTGAAATATCCTCTGTGTGTGGCAGTGGAGCAAT
Organism: Serripes groenlandicus; assembly: GCA_031761405.1. NCBI lineage: Eukaryota > Metazoa > Mollusca > Bivalvia > Cardiida > Cardiidae > Serripes > Serripes groenlandicus. Next base: position 62,232,788 of record JASEVX010000008.1, read on the forward strand.
ATGGGTCATCTTGGGCCTCTTGTATAGGATACCTGAAGGCAAAATGAGTTATTGTGGTTTCCATGACAAATTACATTGCATTACTCAAATGAGGATCTATGGTCACTATAATTACTTATTGTTATATTTGACTACAATGAACATTTCCTGTTTGATTCTTCAGCACACACGGAGACACATGTGGATGTCAATACCAACAATGGTAGTGTATCTGATGACACTGTTGAGTAGCAAGTAACTGTTGTTTCACAATGTAATAAGGCCGATCTTTGTGGACAAACAATACAATGTGTTTGTGTAACTACCTCAACGCTATAGTCAAAGGAGAAAACCGACAGTTTAATTCATCAGGAGTTATTTTATAGAAATGTGAATATTTCCATGCAAACAAGTCTGTAAATTTAAACATTTTAAATGAATATTGGGTAATTTACATCTTTTCATAATAATAATAAATAAAAAACAAATAACAATAAAAAAATCATATTATTAATAATAATTCTGCAAACACTTCCACTACTACTTTAACTACTGCTTCCTTTAGTGATAATATAAACCGATCAAATAATTCCCAACTCCGTTTTACTTTCAGGGAATGGTCGAGCCTATTCCCAACCAAACGCAGGACTTACTGTGATATATCCTATTGGTAGCACACTGCCGTGTTACTTTACTCCAGGTATAATTTTTGTTCCTACAAACAGTTGAGTCTATCTTGTGTCCAGCATTATATCATAGTATATGCCGCCGAGCCCCGGTAGCTCAGTCGGTAGCGACGCGGGCTGTCAATCCAGGGGTTGTGAGTTAGAACCCCAGCTCGGCCAACATTCTTTCCGACGTTTGACAAAAGTCATTGTGTCAAGCGTCATTTGTCTTCAACCAATGGGCTATCAGTCTATGTGGAGAGGCAGCTAGTTGTATGGACAGAATGTTGTATGAAGTACAGGTGTGAAAACGCCAAGAAACATACGAGTAGGTGCATTATATGCCAACTGTTGGCTTGGAGTTATTGAAATTCTTATCTCGATTGTTTTATATTTTATAGTCGTAAATTACGTAAATTGTAACCTTTTCGAAAATGTTCTCTAATTGACTTTTTTTTAACGTAACCATGCTCTGCTCATTTGAATTGAATACAACTTACACACTGTCAGACCTGTGTGTATAAAAGTACATACGAAAATCTAAACTGTGTCTAATTGAATGCACTATTTATTGATTTCAGTGTTATCCCATCCGGCTTTGGAAGGAGAAATCAGATTTGGCTCATTTGGAAACACCATTCGCATGTAATGATGAAAACACACGATAAAACACCATTAACATTTGATAGAAAACAAGTTGCCTTTTTTCCGAAATGACTATGTAATCCTGTGGCACATTTTAAGATCTTTTAAATTCTTCATAATTCAGCCGTCCCGAGAGGAAACCAACATTATGGCATCTGCGTAATGTATCGACCCAGATCAGCCTGCGCAGTCCGCGCAGACTGATCCAGGCCGATATATTCCGCCACAGGGGGATATCAATATAGAGCAACGATTCCTGAAACAGAAAATCCACAGGAGGCGAAATGTGTCTATCCGGGTAAGCCTGCGCTGCATGCTTAGGCTGATCGGGGTCGATACTTTACGCAGAGGCCACAATGTTGTTTTTCTCGTGGGACGGCTCATATAATGTATTAGGCTTAATGTTAAGAGAAATAAGATAGACCTGTAATTAATTACCGTGCGTGTTCTTCTTTGTGCCATCAATGTGTGTTCCAAGGCGAATATTAAATTTCGTGAATATTCATATATCCAATTGTCTTACTTTTTATTTTTATTCACTGATTTAATTGCATCTCATACAAGTCATGTGTTCTTTATTTAATTTGTTTGATTTTGAATGGCTTCTGATACTATGTAGAAGTCCAAGGATCTTGTCAGTTAGTAAATACGTACAATGGGAGGTAACTGCTATTTCAAATTAAACATAGAATAACAAATTAACAATTGGGGACAGAAAAGGGAAATGGCCTGGTCATATACTGAGCTCGACTCGAATGATCCCAATTTTGGACATTTACTGTAATACTTTAGTTAATTCTTTCCCATACACAACACAATTGCGACAGACAACTTTGAAACATATTGACAACAATTTGGAAAATCTCTCTAAATTAAGGTTTGATAATTGAATAAAGTTGCAAGCATTATGAGCAATTTCTCATTTTTGCCACAACGTTTTCAAAAGTCATCTGCTGCGAATGCTTAAGACTAACATATGCGAAGGGTTAATTATTTTCCCATTAGACACATACATCTGTACTCTAATGCTTATTGGAATCTAAATTATTCTATACAATTTGATATTGATTCGGTATTGAACTGATAGATTACGCCTTAACGCTTCCTGATGCATCTGCAGCAGATAACCATAATGAGCGTTTTCTCCTTTTGCCAGAAAGTTTTCAACTTTATTCAATAATTGTTCTTTCATTCGTAGAAGGTTTCAATATGTTTAACCAAATGATTTCAAAGTCGTCTGCTTAAGATGTTGTGTATGTGGGAAACGGTTAAAATATCGAAATATGGAGCTGAGTAACAGACTCGGCAAAAATACCACATCATGTGCGTACAAAATGAATAATCATACACGGTACGTAACCGTACAAGCGAAAGAAGTTCTAACAACAACACTAGATTGGTTGTTCAATATAAGGACACGCCCACTTTATGATGATGATTTGGTGTACATTTTTACTATCCTCGGTACCCTGGCTAATCATATCATATATTGAATATTATGAATAGCCTGGGTACCGTGGATGATTTTCACATGATGGCAAGCTTCTTTGTTCCATAAAAGAAATTCTGAACCAGGTTAGAGCTGCTTAATTATTATTTCCTTTATAGTAGGTTAAATCATGATGTACATGTATTCGAACTAGGCTTTTGATTCATTGGGATGATCTGAAATCATTGTAGATCTACATGTACTTTTGAAAAGTTTTGTAATTGATACCTTAACCCACTTCATGAAGATCTTGCGTAGTGTGACTATTTTATACATGTTTTTGTCCAGTCAACGTCATTTCTTTTCATAAACCCTTTCCCATTAAGAGCTCATTTGCAGCAGACGACTTGTCAAAAATATAAATGAAAGAATATTCATTGAAAAGAGTTCAAACAATGTGGAAAATGGAGAAAATTTCTCATTATGTGAACTTTTTCTATTCTCTACAATACTTTCAATAGTTGTATGTATGTGGTAGAGGGGTTCGACATAAGCTATGGCCCTACTGAATGACAAGCTTTGACCAAGTGAAAATTCCAAGATGCTTCCCATGTAGAAATAATACGTACAAAGGGAGGTAACTGCAAAAAAAAAACCCATAGCAATTGTAGGCAAGAAAAGGCAACTTTAACTTTGACCTTTTCTACGACAGAAATAACGATCATTTGAAGAATAACTTTGAGATGGATACATATTTTTATATATCAACACCGTATTGACTTCGAGGATAAAAATGTACATACCTTGAATATTACCGTATTTATAAGCAAAACAAAAAACAAGAAATGACACATATTAAAAACGGGAAACATTTGTAGAGGCTGGAAGGCTCTGCCTGTCTGATTGTGGTCGATATGTCTCCCTCTCTTCTCTTTCTCTCTCTGTCGATCTCTCTTTCTCTCTCTGTCGATCTCTCTTTCTCTCTCTGTCGATCTCTCTGTCTTTCTTTCTTTCTCTCTCACTCTCTCTATCTCACTCTCTATCTACTCTCTCTCTCTCTCTCTCTCTCTCTCTCTCTCTCTCTCTCTCTCTCTCTCTCTATCTCTCTCTCTATCTCTCTCTCTCACTCTCATCTCTCTCTCTCTATCTCTCTCACTCTCTCTCTCTCTTTACCATCAATCCATCCTGTTGTCGGATATAAGACACACTTCAAAAAGTTATATCCTGATGTCCATAGTTTGGGCAATCGTGTCGTAATACACCAGCATGCACACTCGGAAAACAAAACTCCAACACATAAACTATGCTTGGTAAATGCTTCCGAGGATAAAAATGTACATACCTTGAATATTACCGTATTTATAAGCAAAACAAAAACAAGAAATGACACATATTAAAAACGGGAAACATTTGTAAAGGCTTGGAAGGCTCTGCCTGTCTGAATGTGGTCTATATGTCTCCCTCTCCTCTCTTTCTCTCTATGTCTATCTCTCTGTCTTTCTGTTACCATCAATCCATCCTGTTGTCGGATTATAAAAGCCACACTTCAAAAAGTTATATCCTGCTGTCCATAGTTTGGGCAATCGTGTCGTAATCAGACCAGCATGCACACTCGGAAAACAAAACTCCAAACAATAAACTATGCTTGGTACTTTTTCTACGCAAATGAATTTTTGCATACCCTAGTTCTCTACAATACTTGAATGATTTGTTTCCTTTAAAAGTATGCGCTCGTGAACAATTTGAAAGTTAAGGTAGAAAGAGTCTCAATCAAAAAACAAAAACGATGATGAAAGTGAAAGGCAAGAAAGACGCCATCCATTGAAAAAGCAATATTTGTAATCCAAAGTAATTAATTGATTCATTGAAAATGGGGGGTGGGGGGGGGGGGGGGGGGGGGGGGGTGATTATAATGTTTTCAAATACAGTACTACGATGTAATCATCGCTTAGACTACTTCCTATGAATTGGTTATGCCGTATGAAGACCGATCAGTTTCAGCTGAAAAATGTTATTCCTTTGTTAGAGACCAAAGAATGATTGATTGATTAGGGTTTAACGCATTTTCAAACAATTTTTAAGTCATATCTCCGCGACCAGTTCACCTACTCATGCGTTTCCTGGTTTTCCACACTAGCACACCACACAATATACCTTCAAGCAACTGGTTGCTTTTCCACATAGACTGTTAAACAGCCCATGGTGAAAGACGAATGACGCATGTCACAGTGACTTTTGTCAAACGTCAGAAAGAATTTTGGCCGAGCTGGATTCGAACTCACAACACCTTGATTGATAGCTCGCGTCGCTACCTACTGAGCTTCCTAATTTGGAAAACCCAGCAAATGATACTGAACACAACACTTGGATAAGTGAAACCCACGGTAATTCATAGAAAATATGAATAAGCTAGATTAATTATGTATTAAATCGACCTGCGTATTCCTGTTTTCAAATTGAAATAGAGAAAATAAGGGCAATTTCCCCTTTTTTTATAGATGTGGTTAATTTATGTTTTTAAATGTGTTTACAAATTGATTACGTCCAAATGTGTTGAAATGTGCACGTTTTTGACAGTGGTGATGCTATACTTCAACAAAGCAGCACTGAGTTAAGTGTACTTTTTATCTTTCATAAATATGCATATTTTAGAAATTGCTTTGGTGATGTGTTCCTGATATACTAGTATGTACAGAGCTAGCACAAATGTATCAGATATATGAAAACACGATTATGCAATGGTTGTTTCAATTCCTCCATCAAATGCAACAGAAGTCATATCTAGATAACGTTCTCACGTACAATTTTCAACAAAATAAATTTATTTTGCGGTTCTTCATTTGAAAGATCATTGACATAGCTTATTCCAGCGGCTGCAAACACAATCTAGCTATCTTTATGTAACAGGAACTTTGCAAATAAAACAGATAAAGTTGAGATATGTCCATCGACTAAGTTTGAATGCATATGTGTATAGAAAAGTTATGTCGAATGCATCTCAAAGCTATTTGCCCTGAAAGTTTACAGGAAGTTACAGTTGGAATTAGCTAAGAGAGTGTGAAAGTTTAGTGTCGAAATGAAAAGTCAAGAAGCTTTACAAATAATGTTTGTCATTGTGTGAACATTCACTAAGGAGGTCAAGTAACAGGTGGGTTATGATCCTCCACTAGTTATAGAGTGTGGACATTTGATGTCGCATGCATCTGAACATGTATTTCATCTTGAATCATGAAATTTTGCAGGATATGGTCATCAAGCAAGTGAAGGTGTTCTGAGATTTTTGAGATTGGACCGAAACAAGTTTATATAGCTTAACAGTGGATTCAAGTTTATAATGTTACAGCTTTTTTAAACATAGACAAAATACTTGACTTTTGTTTATTTTGCATGTTTGACTAAATGTAAATAAAGGGAAATATGAAAAATCTTTAGTCTTGTGGATTTATAAAATAGTTATATGGTTGTGTTTGTTGTCTTATCATCCAATGATTATTTCAGGAGCTGTCACGACAAATTCATTAAATCATATGACAAGTGGTGGACACGAAACTGGTGCAGGCCATATTGTTCAAGAAGTTAATGCTTCCATTTGCTATGAACATGTCAATTTATCAATCGATTTTTACTGTAATTTTACGTTGTTTGATAAAAAAGAACAAGAGGATTTCATTTCATTCTGTTCTTCTAATTTATAAGGCACTTAAAAGGAAGTTATAAACTTCCTGTGTAGTTATAAACTTCCTGTTTTAGTATAAGAATGACGGTTAAGGGGTTAGTTCTCTAGAGAATTATTAAAAGATCTGTATTCCAAAATAAAATCCAATTTTATGGCAATATTTCATTGTGATTAGAAGCAAATTCATTTCCAGTTTAGATCATTTTTGTACCGCACTTCTGATCTGAATCTTTGCTGGTCACAAAACCTTGAAGGTCATTTTTAGTGTGACCTGGCCCACGTATAATACATTACTAAATATTTAGGAGGAGAAAATGTGTCTCTTTCCACACTATCTCTCTTTTTAGATAACCCTAAGTTGTGGATATTCAATCAGAGGATTATTTTGAATACTCACAACAAAAGTGCTAGAGTACAAATAATTATTAAAATTTCAGAACATGAACTATTTCCCATTATCAAATGCTTTCTAACTCCATCCATCGAAAGTCTTGCGCGCGAGATAACTGATTTCCATGTACTGAGAATGCTGCAACATTCTGAAGTATTTTTCTATAATTCCCAAGTGTTTTAGTATTTTTTACCAGTCCTAAAAGATCTAAACTGACCTGACTCCAAGGTCTAAAGTCGATTGCTTCACCGTGTTGATTCTAAATAAAGATGTGTAGCAAGTTTAAGTGACCCTTTTTACACATGGCTGCATGGATATTTTACTCATGTGATTTGAAGGAGAGTATCACACCAGGATATGGCCATACGAATGAAAATGATGTGTATTGGAAGTGCTTAGAATGTTCCCGACATAAGCATGTTAGCACGTTCCTAGCTAAAACATAGTATGATGTCATCTGTTGTTGCTGTAGTCTTTTCATTTATATGACTAAAACATATTATGAGGTAAAGGGTTCATGAACGTTTTTCTCATTTCCCCACTGAAGTGTTCTGTAATACTAAAGGGTATTCTGGACAAAGGCATGTTAACATGTCTCTATCTAAATATATAATGACATCATCAGGTTCTTGTTCTATTATATTAGAGCGGGAAATAAACAATGAATGAAATATCACACCGGGTGAGGGTTCATGAATTATTTTACCATTACAACACTGTACATGGCGACTTTCTTAGAGTTTTCTGGACAAAGAAATGTTATCACTTTTCATACAAAATTTGTATGACATCAACTGAAAGTTCTTATAGTCTTAGAGAATATGAAATACAGAATGAATTCTTTCATTCATATGACTAAAATATCACATAAGGTGAAGTATACCTTATATGGTTATGTGTTTTGGTTTTGAAATTTAATTCTGACGGTTTTTATTATATTATGTAGATACATCTTTATATTATGCAGATACATCTTTATATCATGTGGACACTTTTTTTTACATGATGCGCTTCCTTTATTACATTAGTCAATACTTGATTAAAGTGTGTGCATACATGATTATATCCTGTCCATACTTAATTATATTGTTTAGTTGATACTTTTTGTTTTAGCTCGTCGTGACGTTATTGTTCTTATGCAAACTTTGCCATGTCATGGTAACTTAATTGAATCCTGTGCAAATGTTGTTAAACAGTGGATACCTTTAGCGGTATAATATTCTGCTTCAACACCAAAAAATGAAAGCGCGCATGTGATGTTAATTCATAAGGTATGGGTAAACATTTTTTATTAGTGTTATCTATGAATGAAAATACCAATATATGATGTGGGTTTATTTTCATATATATTTGAAACTAATTTATTTGTTGAATTGAGATCTATCTAAACATTAAAAGAATGGATAACATATTTTTCATCACCTTTGAACACCAGACTTACTACAAAACAGGATTTACAATGTGTGGACTATGTGCGACTGATTTTTCGATCCAACATGACACAATTTTAAACATGAACTAAATTTGATGGAAACTTATGCTATTATGATCTTTCATGAATATTTGAACACAAATGGAGCTTCTGAAGTGTTCAAAGGCTTTTTAAACTTGACCTTGTGATCAAATCTTTGACTCGAGATACATGAACTCGAGTTTAGAGCTTAACCGATATTTGATGAAGATGACTTTTTAGTACATTTAGAATATAAGTTCAAGTGGACATAACTCTTTGAGCTTTAAAGTAATCTTAGTTTGACTTGCGCCGAACACCGGTAGCTCTGTCGGTAGCGGCGTGGCCTGTCAATCCAGGGGTTGTGAGTTCGAATCCCAGCTCGGCCAACATTCTTTCCGGCGTTTGACAAAAGTCACAATGACAAGCATCATTCGTATTTCACCAATTGGCTTACAGTCTTTATGGCAAAGCAGCCAGTATGTTGTGTGGAGGACTAGTTTAGGAAAGCTAAGAAACACATGAACAGGTAAGCTGGCCGCCGTGGTTTGACTGAAACATTTTTGAAAACAGCGTTAAGCCCCAATCAATCAATAGTCTCACTTTCCGTCTAGCCTTTTAATATATTGGTAAACATTCCCATACAGTTTTATCAAATCCATCCACCGATGCCTTATATATGGCACTGGACAGGCAGACGGAAGGACGGAAAACGGCAAATCAATATCACATCCGTATTGGTCCATGCATGATTAACAAAATGTTATATAATGTCCATTCAAAATTATCTTATTTAGTTGATTATTTTTTATTTTATTCTGTCGTGACGTTATTACATCTTGTGCAAATTTTGCTACGTAGTGGTAACTTCATTATATTTTGATGAGCAAACTTTGTTATGAAATAATACTTTTAGCAGGGTGATACCGGAAATTAAAGCGCGATAGTCTGTTATAGTGTATTTTACATGTCAAATGATGAATAATGCAATTACAAATCAAATTTAGTGATTTTGATTAAAATCTAATTACATAACCCTTTATTTTGTAAAAAATAAGGTTTGTTCTTCAATAAGGCCTTTTTTACAGCTTTTTATCGCAAAATTATATCCCAAATGTTAAAAACACTGCTTCTTTGAACTGATCTAATTGACCAACAATGAACGGGTGTTTTCTGTCATAGACATTACTCATTCAATTGTGTGCAATTTAGACAACATACAGAGAGGATATACTCATTTGTATTTATATAAGCTTTGTCTTTTGAGGATTTTAATAATGAAAGGGTACAAGGAAAAATACAATGTTTAAACCCTGATTTAAGGGTGGACCATGAGAGAAAACGAACCTGAAAGTGAAAAGAGACAGTGAATATGTCAGACCAAATGTTGAACAATCAGAATAATTCGATGTAGACCCGGTCAATCATAACACCATATGGCGACAACATCAACTTCAACTGACCAGAAGCCGGACGTCATGATTCTGCGTCCTAGACGAAAACAGCCCCAACACAAGTGTACTCGCAGCCGAAACACACAGGAGTTAAGCTAAGAATACATTATTTAGCCTAGAAATATACTATGTAAAGACTCCTTTTGCTGTGATGAGTCAAAGAGAAAAACATACATGCACCCATCACCTTACACATGTATAGTAGGGACATTTAACTATATAAAATTAACAATTGTGTTATCAATTTGTGTTTTATCAATATGAAGGAAAGTAAAAAATGCAGTAATTCTCTAATAGTACAGTCGAAAGGGAGAACACTCTTTCATACTTATGCAAAAATGCCTTATAATTTCTCTTCAGAGTTTTTTTTTTGTAGGGGAGAAGGGCGGGGTAGTTGTTTTCGTTTAACTGATCTCAGAACCAGACACGTTTATAGTTAAACAAAAACCTACAGAAAATACAGCACATTACATTGCAAGCAAGTGTCAGTTTAACCTTATGATAGACAAAACATTGCATAGTATGAGAAATTTCTCCTTCCCCATCATTTCCTTCCATGTGCCTGCTGCAGAGGTGTTTTCGTGAGAGCACAGGTCCAAATTTGGAATTTAAAATGTGTTGTTTATACAGAATTCAAACCTGGAGCATGACTGCTACAAAGTTTTGCATGTGGCAAAGCTGTTGGAAATGTTCAACACAGTATATTTGGAGCATAGATGCAGCTTTCCCTAATGTCGAGGAAATTTTAAATTCGTAAAAAAAAAGGAAAAGAGATGAGTTCTGGTTTGGTGGGAGAGGATGACCTGTGGCACATGTACGTACACGTTCAAAATGTTAAAGCTTTACACCGAGGTGTCTTCAGCAACGAAAGAGAAGAGGTCGAAAGATGGCCACGGCAAACCTTGGCTTGAATATAGCACTGACCCAAACCCCAACTGGGGGCTCAAGTTTTGTTCGCCTTGTGACAGGTGATGTTATTGTTTATTGAAAATAAGGCCGATATGTCAATATGTTTGCATCAATTGCGAACAATTGTTGCGATGGCATGGACGACTAGAAAATAAAAATTCTTATGCAGATAGATTCGGTGTACAATAACAACCTAAACACGGGAGTGGGCAAAACCCTATTTTAGTCGTGACCATGACCGAAAACCCAGTACACTGTGACCATGGAAGAACATATTACCCCACGTAAGCAAATCATGGCAGTGGAGACAGTTAACAAGGTATGCTCAAAGCACGAATATCACACACAGGAGGATATGGGGCCGTGTGAAATTAAAAGTGCTGCATTGCAGATTAAAGATAGTATAGTCAACATTTTAAAACTCTTTAAAAGTTGTCTTGAAATATTAAAATCATAATTCTGAGATAAAAGTAGAGTAATCATTTCACTTTCAAGTACAATAAATATCAAAATATTGATCGTTTATGCTGTGTAGACAAACCCAGTAAGCTAACTTTTGTATGTTTCATTGATTTTCAATTGACTTTTCCTTTTAATATTTACTGCCAAAATAGTTAAGAACTATTGATTACTAACTTTGTTATATTTGCAGAATTTTCAATATTTCGAAATTGCAATCTCCATCTGGAGTTCAGCACCTTTAAGACAGCTAATTGCTCTGCCACTGCCAGTGTGGAGACAAGCATTTGGGATAAGCAACAATGGACGGAAAAGAGTTTTCACAAGCTCAAAGCTGAAGGGTGGAGGTAAACTAAGGAAAAATATTTCAAAGCGGCAAACAAACTTTACCATTCTGGAGTAACAAAGATTGCCACAATTCACAAACTTGACACACGCCATCTCGGCGCAAACCAGAGACAATTTATAAAACTTTTAAATGGTCATCGAGTGTTACAGCAATCATGCCAGTAAAAATCAAAACATACCGCCAATACAGCCAAAACAAGTTTGCCTTAGACATGAGCCAGCGATATCATGCTGAGCTTCAATGTATAATCCAGAAAAGTCGTCATGTGCAATCAAACATCATGGAAGCGAGGCGGGACATTATTTATGTCCACTATCAAACAATGCTACGCAGGGAATATTAGTGTGTACAAGATCAATTCTGCTGTATGCAAAGGAAGAAAGATCGACAACTGGGTCTAAAACAGTATCTTCCTCTCAAGCTCATTCCAAATTAATATACGTATAAAGGAGATTGAGAAAGTATTAATGGAAACTATCGAATATCGCCTCAGATAAAGTTGAGGGGACAACAAGGGCCATTAAACGTCAATATGGCCCCGGAAATTCTTTGCACAAACTGTGTTCTGCTGCTGGGTGTCCTATTCCACCAGAAAGTAATGCTGACTGTCAGCTAGGGTCTCTTCAAAGTTACTCCGAAATTGACAACAAATGGAAAGTTCATGTCTTTCAAGATAAAGCGCAGACTTCGACGACAACGGCTTTTCAATTTGTATGAAAAGCATTGGGAGCAGAGGTATTATGTAAACAATATATTGACAAGGAATTTAAGGAAAACACGAACAAATACAAACATGTGCCACACTCTCGACGACTCGGTGACAATACAGACCATGACGCATTCTTCCTGAGAAGAAGAAAAGTAACAACAACAAATTCACCTACGGTCCAAAATAATGGGATTAAATTAATAAAAGAATACAATATATTTTTCATTATCTTGGTTTACCTTGGTGTAGAGATCAAGCTTAAGCTACTGCTACTTGGATTCGTCTCTAAAAGGTTCCCCACTTACGGTCATTTTGTACATTTTAGTTAGCCCTTTCCTTAGTGCCAGCAATGCATAATCTTCTGACGATGCATCTTTGTTCAAAATTTGCGGTAGCACGTAGTGATACGTAACTATGACGTTGTAGAAATGATGACGTATACAGCGGATCATGTAGAACTGTGCAATATCACCGAATTCAACCTATATGAGGTCAAAGGTCTAGCACTCGTTTTAAAATAGATAACGATTTTTCTATCGATAATAGATTTGCACGCAAATTATCGCATATCAGAGTGCGTTTTTACGTTCCATTACCAAGTAGGTTTTATCTTATTTCATCAATGCCTCTAGAAATAAATATTGTTTTGATTTTTTTTTTTATATCCAATCAAAACGTAGAACTATCAATGACTGTGACCGTAACCTTTCTGGAAACAATTGTTATATACCTGGTAAAGAGAACTTCATACCTATGAAAGGGATTTGTTTCTTTTACTCGTATACATGTTATATCTCATATAAGCTACAAACGAACGCATGCATGTACAGACGGTCGGAAATACATCAGTAATTGTGAATACACATCGCTCATGAATCATACAACACGTTCCGTAACACTTTACTTTATAAACTATAACTGGTGTCAGCTACCACTGTCAATTTATAGGTTCGAGCACGGTGTAGGCCTTGCCGAAAGTTTCGTTAAAACAACATACGGAAGTCACGGGTTCTTTCCAGGAGTGTTTCTCTTCAACGGACACTCGATATCTGCAATTAATCTGAAATTTAACTTAGCGTTAAAAATTACCCCAACACAGATCAAAATCTAACTATGATCAATTTTAAATAAAAGTTATTAATGTTCAAATTGTGTAATGATTATTTTGAAGCATTTCAACACGTTACACCCACTGGCCGAAGATCGAAGCCGTAAACTCACGCACCAGATGTGGACGCTCTACCACTACACATACGAGGCGGAATATTTCTATTGTAAAACGACTGAGAATTCCTTTGGAACTAAATGGAAAAATGGGAAGTTCGACATTATATTATGTCGTGGTTCAAATAATAATAGTCTTAGAAGAAAAAGCGAAATATGAAATTACTTTGTCGCATTTACTTCTAAATCGTATCTAAGCATACACACCATGTACCAAAAGGGTATTTAATGGCAACAATATCGATCATAAAACAATGTGAGAAAGGGAAATGATACTTGTTTGAGCAAAGTGTCTTTTTCTTAAATGACTCGGAAACGCTATCTGTACACTTCAGAAGTTATTTATCACAGTAATACTGCACAAGGTAAACAGTACATGATTTTATCCGAACACTTAGAAAACATGTTTTACCCGTTCTTCATAAATCGTCGACTGTCTTTGTTACCACTGTGTATATATATTCTTTATTTAGATGTTAATTGAACTTATTATTGCAAGTTACCAAAGGTGACTTAAACATTGATGCAGTTGGTAAGAGCAAATCATTGTTTAACAAAGGAAGTTAACTCTTTACGGATAAGGAATATTGTGATTCGAACCCGTTTGAGCAGTATAAGCAACTGTTTGCACTTCGAATTGCATTATTTGTTGACAACCCGTTTTAAATTGATATTGTATTTTGTATTTTATCGTTGTATCGATAATATAAAGTAGTGACGAAAACGTTTATGAATGTTTATCAGCCTATTTGAAGTGGTTATAAAAAAGATACGAGTAGTTAATATAGCGATACAATCATTATACAATACATGTACGTAATAGACGGACGGCGACATGTTGATACAATATTGATTAAACTAGCGTATATAGATAACGAAATATGAGGCGTTCCGCGAGAAAACAAACAGGTGTGGACTCTGTGTAAAGTATCGACCCTGATCAGCCTAAGCATGCCGCACAGGCTAACCCGGACAGACCCTTTTCGCCTCCTGTAGAGATATTTCAGGATCATTAATTTATACATATATCCCTCTTACACGGAATGTTTCGACCCGGATTGGGTCGATACATTACGCAGAGTCCATAATGTTGGTTTTCTCGTGGAACGGCTCATATTATACAAACTGTCATAGACACCATATATGGATAAAAATATTTTTAAGTTATACTGTGCAAAAAAAGAAAAGAAGTTGCTCAAATGTTGTTTAATATTTAATTATCTAAATGTTAGAGAAACTTGTTAATGATATTGACGAATACTATATGTGTAATTGTCAATTGTAACAGTCTTTAATACTGATGTATGACAAATAATCTATTTTTTCATAAAAAGAGGATTCTATGTACATATAACTTCTTTATATATTAGGATTTCTTAAGTTTTAAGGATCTTTTGACAATGAAATAAAGTTTTACGGTAGTAAATAGAAAATCAGGTATGAAGTGGTCTTTGACTACCCTGTCATTGTTAAGGGCAACTTTGAGCATATGGGATTTTGACCAAGCTAGGGGATGTTTAGATGAATCCAATTGTTCAGTAAAGTTTACCTTTCTCAAAACTTTCCCAAATAAAGATCGGTAAGATAGTGATGTCAAAATTATTTAAACATTAATTTTGGATTTGTTTTTGGACGAATTTCTTTTTTTAATATTTGAAAATTTCAATGATATTTTCTATAGTATCATACTGGAATTAGGGTTAGGGTAAAATTATTTAAACATTAATTTTGGATTTGTTTTTGGACGAATTTCTTTTTTTAATATTTGAAAATTTCAATGATATTTTCTATAGTATCATACTGGAATTATTAACATATAATTTAGTGGCTTGTGACAACCAAATACAATTATTGTTATTTTGGTAAGGTGATTTTAAAATTCTATTTCTGGCGTTGTTCGTAAAATATTTAATAGATTCTGACATTTTTCTCAATATTACTAATTATACGGGTAAACAAATTGACGGCGAAGACGGCGATTTTTTCCCGTCAATAGGTAATTTGTATGAACTTTACTTTACCATGTATCCAAAAATTGTATCCAGAGAAGACTTGTTGGTGCAATCACGATACTGCTAGGTTTTGATTGGACGAAAAGAAAATATTGAAACAACAAATACTTCTAGAGAAAACAATTAAATAAGATAATAAGTATTCGATAAATGAACGAAAACTAGTAATCTAAAAGTGATAATTTGCGTGTATTACACTCTTTGTCTATTTTTAAAAGAAGAAACTACTTATATACATGAAATGTTTAATTATTCTCTCTTGCACTTACACATTCTGTATATAAATGTATGTTGTATAATGAGCAATACTAATATAATTATCAATATTAGTATTTCTTTGTATATATGAGTGTGTGTGTGTGTGTGTGGGGGGGGGGGTTGTATAAATGTATGTATATGTGTATGACATAATGTATGTATGTACATGTTTATATATTTATATATTTGTGTATAATTTAATGTTATATAGAGGTTTTTATTATTATGACCTGAAAATAACTGGTAATCATGTATGGACGAGAAACATCTTGTTTAAGTCCAAATAAAATTTGTGTTCTGTTCTGTTCTGTTCTGTTCTGTTCTATTTTTAAAATGAGTTCAAATAAAACTGATACGGTTTAACTGACTAACTGGATTTTACAAATCCAAATTTATATAATGATGACGTCATTGTATTATCGTAACGCAAATGATGAATAAATACCCAATAGGAAAACGTCAGAAATTAAAGGAAAGGATAGTTTGACTCGTCACAAATGTCGTTCCGTAGATTAAGGAATTATTTCATTAGAAGTACTTTATGAAGGGCAAGTCGATTATTTGTTGTACCTGTCATTCATGGATTTAAAATCTTTTCCATATTTTAAAGTAGAATATATGCTTAAGCAGATGCTGAGGACGGTAGGACTCGTAAATAACTAATCACGGAGAATGATTTTACCGATTATAAAAGTTATTAATTGTTTACCCAATTTTTGGTGCCAGTTTCCGACTTTTTATAACCAGTCAATATGGATGGAAACAATTATGTGGGAGGTCACATTTCTGCTCAATTCTCTCCTAATAAAGATGGTTTCTGACGCCTCTGCAGCAGAAGAATTAGGAAAAGAGTGTCGTCAAGGGAAGAATTGCTCATTATGAGCAATGCATCCTTTTGCTTAAATGTCTGATCAATAATTATACTTTCATTTCTAGAATTGTTTAAGAACAAAAATGCAGTTATTGAGAATTCATAGTAGCTGTGAAAATATCTCTCAATATAGTGATTGGTCTGTAATTGTAAGGGTCGAGAGAATAAGCTTTACGCTTGCAAATGGGCTTAATATTTCATAATAGCAAGGCGTAAGTTAAAATTCCATTGTCAAGAATGATAGATTTTTTTTTTTTGTATAGCAGGATAATAATTATTTTCTTTTTGGAAATGTTTTCGTTTAATAAATTGCCTTTCGCTGAGGGAAATGTTACACGTTTTAACTTACAATTTCTTGAAAAGATGTCTTTTTATTGAGATTTCAGGTCGGGATTTGAAAACGATTCTGATACATTAACCTGATCGGGCTCTTTAGAGAAATAAGATGGTGAACTAGTAAGGATTGATAATAGTTATCAAACTTACTGAAATCTGGTGACACATGTTCAGACTGACACTTGACAAATGAAAAGTAGTTTCCGATAGTAGGTTGGCTGATTTTTATTGAATGAGCGTTATTTATTGCACAATATACTTGATGAGTTTACTTTTTTTATCTATGTTTATTTGATACGTCTTTATACATAGATAATGCACCTCTTTACACAGAGGCCCAGGAAAGGGGAGCTATAATGCTGATTATCACACTGTTTCGATTACACCACCCAAATCTGTATGGAAGGGGGATTGTTTTACATAGACAAAGAAGAAAAAACGCCTCAATTTGTTCATCCCCGTGTTTGTTAGCTATGCACGAAAAACCAATATGTTTTTTTTTTCGTAATATGAGTATAGATGCTACCTATTTTGGGTTTACTAACACATCTTAATGGGGATGCAGATTCCTCGAAGAATACATATTTGGAGTGTTTCCTATTTTGAAATATCAGCGTATTTATGGCTTACTTTGGCCGTGAGAGTTAGAAGTTGCAGAGTAAGGATTTGGTGACCCCCGACAAATCACAAGTTGGTTTAAACAATATTTTAATTATATTCTAATTTACAATATCATCTTATTACAATTCATATAAAATATAAATATAATTGAGAAGAAAGCATTAAGCATATTTAGGAAGCCCTCTTCGATAAAATGTTCAAATATGGCAGCAAGCGGGCTTTTCTACGGCTATATAGTGATTTTTCGTAAAAAGCAATCCTTTAAAGTATCTGTCCAGTTTTCGAAATGTTCGTTGGGTGACCTTCTATCAGATTCATTGAGCGGTTTGGACTTTTATGGATGAAGTCAATAATTTAAAAAAAATTGTAGAAATATTCCTGGGAAGACCCTATCATATATTCCTTCACGCCATGTTGATTAGTTTTAAAACATAGCCGCTAGGGTTAGGCTGATAGCCTTATATTGGCTTTAGTGCAGACTTAAAAAAAATATTCCCACTTCCGAAAAAGTCTTGCCAATTTTCAAATAATCTTGTTGAAATATTCGTCTTAAAGATTCCTTCAAGTTCTCTGGATTGGTAAACAAAATATTTGGCCACCTGGTGCATGGGTGTTTTGCTTTATATGGCTATAATTGTTTTATGTTTGCCTCATGGAAATGGAGCGATACTGGCTCTCTTCGACCTATAGTTTAGATGACACGTTTGATATGCAAACTCATGTAGGGTCATTAAGATTTCGAGTAAAACATTAATATATACAACGTAGTTCGATGATCCTCGGGAATCAACGCAGTAGTTTAACATGTTTAGTGACATGTCTCCCGTACTGGTATTCAACTGTTTCGAGGATCTCTCTGTATTATTCAAGTGATACTTGCTGTAGTGTATCAGTCAATCATTCACTACTTTGGAAGCGCCTCAGCTTAGATTATCTTCGCGACATTATCTATTACCAATTGAACAGCGCATTTTCGTATTCATATGCTGATCTAACGATATCATCTTAATGACTTGGATTCTTTTTTAAAGTAAAGTAATTGGAGTGAATATACAACTAGAATGAAATTGATGTTTTTGTGACAAGTTATGTTATGTTTATTTTAACTTGATGTCTAGTATATGTTTTTCTATTTCATGAAATAGAACTTCCTTTTTATGTGATTTAATTTATTTTTATCAACAAAATAAACAGATTCGTACATGACATATTTTGGTACCTATCTCGTAGATTTGTTTGATTTATAATAAATCTTTATATTTAATATCATATTAAAGCTATACATTATAGTCAAATCAAACAGCAGGTTATGCGTTTATCTTAAAGATTACGTTGGTATTTTAAAAGACTTCATTTAATTTACATATTTTAAATCAGAGGCAAAGAAAATGACGTTAATTTGAACATTTTCAACAGTTTTGTGGGATATGTACACAAAAAGAACAAAACTCTTAGAAAACCTTAGTGTATACTGGACAATTGGATACTTATGTGAATGTTTTGTTGATGTTCTAGTGAAGGGAAACAAATAACATGGAGATTTATTTTTTAAATACTAAACTGTCAACACGAGCTGCGTGACGTGTCGTCAGAGCCTTCACTGTCTGGTTCTAGCAACAAATCGTCCAAGAAACACGAACGTTATCTTTCTAATTCTAATATTTGAAGACAACTTTAGAACAGTTTTATACTTTGACTATCTACAATCTGGAGTTCAGCACCTTAACTAAAAAAAACATCCGCATGTGGGTTTTCATGTGGCATGGCTTATTTGGTCCAACGAGGTCATGTGATTTAAATGTCTTTGAACATTTCCAGTACTCACCATTCAGGGAAGTATCATTGTTATCTTAATTTTTTCTGGCAAAACTTTCCGTTTTAGAATGTTAAATATAAATAGTGCTTATAGCCAATTGTTGACATACGTTGACATACGAGCATTGTATTAATGAAAATATGCAAGAGCGTCTGCTATTCTACCGGAAGTAAATATCCAAAATAAGGAAGCAGCTTTCTTGTTTTTCGTTTCATTGCATCAATATTTGATAATTTCATCAGTGTTTTTATTTATTAATATAAGCTTCATTCTAAATAAATTTTAATTATAAGTTGTAATATTTGTAAGACATGTTTAGATGTGTTTTGCTTCGAGGCTATAGTTTAGTCATCGGTCTTCATGCTTCAGTGTTGAAGTCACATCGCTCATAGAATTCATAGTAGCTGTGAAAATATCTCTCAATATAGTGATTGGTCTGTAATTGTAAGGGTCGAGAGAATAAGCTTTACGCTTGCAAATGGGCTTAATATTTCATAATAGCAAGGCGTAAGTTAAAATTCCATTGTCAAGAATGATAGATTTTTTTTTTTTGTATAGCAGGATAATAATTATTTTCTTTTTGGAAATGTTTTCGTTTAATAAATTGCCTTTCGCTGAGGGAAATGTTACACGTTTTAACTTACAATTTCTTGAAAAGATGTCTTTTTATTGAGATTTCAGGTCGGGATTTGAAAACGATTCTGATACATTAACCTGATCGGGCTCTTTAGAGAAATAAGATGGTGAACTAGTAAGGATTGATAATAGTTATCAAACTTACTGAAATCTGGTGACACATGTTCAGACTGACACTTGACAAATGAAAAGTAGTTTCCGATAGTAGGTTGGCTGATTTTTATTGAATGAGCGTTATTTATTGCACAATATACTTGATGAGTTTACTTTTTTTATCTATGTTTATTTGATACGTCTTTATACATAGATAATGCACCTCTTTACACAGAGGCCCAGGAAAGGGGAGCTATAATGCTGATTATCACACTGTTTCGATTACACCACCCAAATCTGTATGGAAGGGGGATTGTTTTACATAGACAAAGAAGAAAAAACGCCTCAATTTGTTCATCCCCGTGTTTGTTAGCTATGCACGAAAAACCAATATGTTTTTTTTTTCGTAATATGAGTATAGATGCTACCTATTTTGGGTTTACTAACACATCTTAATGGGGATGCAGATTCCTCGAAGAATACATATTTGGAGTGTTTCCTATTTTGAAATATCAGCGTATTTATGGCTTACTTTGGCCGTGAGAGTTAGAAGTTGCAGAGTAAGGATTTGGTGACCCCCGACAAATCACAAGTTGGTTTAAACAATATTTTAATTATATTCTAATTTACAATATCATCTTATTACAATTCATATAAAATATAAATATAATTGAGAAGAAAGCATTAAGCATATTTAGGAAGCCCTCTTCGATAAAATGTTCAAATATGGCAGCAAGCGGGCTTTTCTACGGCTATATAGTGATTTTTCGTAAAAAGCAATCCTTTAAAGTATCTGTCCAGTTTTCGAAATGTTCGTTGGGTGACCTTCTATCAGATTCATTGAGCGGTTTGGACTTTTATGGATGAAGTCAATAATTTAAAAAAAAATGTAGAAATATTCCTGGGAAGACCCTATCATATATTCCTTCACGCCATGTTGATTAGTTTTAAAACATAGCCGCTAGGGTTAGGCTGATAGCCTTATATTGGCTTTAGTGCAGACTTAAAAAAAATATTCCCACTTCCGAAAAAGTCTTGCCAATTTTCAAATAATCTTGTTGAAATATTCGTCTTAAAGATTCCTTCAAGTTCTCTGGATTGGTAAACAAAATATTTGGCCACCTGGTGCATGGGTGTTTTGCTTTATATGGCTATAATTGTTTTATGTTTGCCTCATGGAAATGGAGCGATACTGGCTCTCTTCGACCTATAGTTTAGATGACACGTTTGATATGCAAACTCATGTAGGGTCATTAAGATTTCGAGTAAAACATTAATATATACAACGTAGTTCGATGATCCTCGGGAATCAACGCAGTAGTTTAACATGTTTAGTGACATGTCTCCCGTACTGGTATTCAACTGTTTCGAGGATCTCTCTGTATTATTCAAGTGATACTTGCTGTAGTGTATCAGTCAATCATTCACTACTTTGGAAGCGCCTCAGCTTAGATTATCTTCGCGACATTATCTATTACCAATTGAACAGCGCATTTTCGTATTCATATGCTGATCTAACGATATCATCTTAATGACTTGGATTCTTTTTTAAAGTAAAGTAATTGGAGTGAATATACAACTAGAATGAAATTGATGTTTTTGTGACAAGTTATGTTATGTTTATTTTAACTTGATGTCTAGTATATGTTTTTCTATTTCATGAAATAGAACTTCCTTTTTATGTGATTTAATTTATTTTTATCAACAAAATAAACAGATTCGTACATGACATATTTTGGTACCTATCTCGTAGATTTGTTTGATTTATAATAAATCTTTATATTTAATATCATATTAAAGCTATACATTATAGTCAAATCAAACAGCAGGTTATGCGTTTATCTTAAAGATTACGTTGGTATTTTAAAAGACTTCATTTAATTTACATATTTTAAATCAGAGGCAAAGAAAATGACGTTAATTTGAACATTTTCAACAGTTTTGTGGGATATGTACACAAAAAGAACAAAACTCTTAGAAAAACCTTAGTGTATACTGGACAATTGGATACTTATGTGAATGTTTTGTTGATGTTCTAGTGAAGGGAAACAAATAACATGGAGATTTATTTTTTAAATACTAAACTGTCAACACGAGCTGCGTGACGTGTCGTCAGAGCCTTCACTGTCTGGTTCTAGCAACAAATCGTCCAAGAAACACGAACGTTATCTTTCTAATTCTAATATTTGAAGACAACTTTAGAACAGTTTTATACTTTGACTATCTACAATCTGGAGTTCAGCACCTTAACTAAAAAAAAATCCGCATGTGGGTTTTCATGTGGCATGGCTTATTTGGTCCAACGAGGTCATGTGATTTAAATGTCTTTGAACATTTCCAGTACTCACCATTCAGGGAAGTATCATTGTTATCTTAATTTTTTCTGGCAAAACTTTCCGTTTTAGAATGTTAAATATAAATAGTGCTTATAGCCAATTGTTGACATACGTTGACATACGAGCATTGTATTAATGAAAATATGCAAGAGCGTCTGCTATTCTACCGGAAGTAAATATCCAAAATAAGGAAGCAGCTTTCTTGTTTTTCGTTTCATTGCATCAATATTTGATAATTTCATCAGTGTTTTTATTTATTAATATAAGCTTCATTCTAAATAAATTTTAATTATAAGTTGTAATATTTGT
This sequence comes from Serripes groenlandicus, assembly GCA_031761405.1. NCBI lineage: Eukaryota > Metazoa > Mollusca > Bivalvia > Cardiida > Cardiidae > Serripes > Serripes groenlandicus. Next base: position 62,255,415 of record JASEVX010000008.1, read on the forward strand.
AAGACATGTTTAGATGTGTTTTGCTTCGAGGCTATAGTTTAGTCATCGGTCTTCATGCTTCAGTGTTGAAGTCACATCGCTCTCTATTCCAACTTATTGTCTGAGTTTTCATTTCCAAAATGGAGAAAGATGGTAAATCTTGATACAATTATATGGCTTTTATTAATGCGTTACATATAAAACACTATTGCTTTCAAAACTAGGTCATTCGTTGTTTTTCAATACAAAATGGCTGCTTGTATCGAAAGTACAATGTATACACGCCGACAGGAGTTTCTTTCATTTTAATGTCCGTCCTAAACAGAAAAAGCATTTTGAAAAAGTGTCCGCCAAACTAAACTGACCAACATCAACTATACTGTGTGTGTGTCAAACGTCGGAAAGAAAGTTGGCCGAGCCGGGATCCGAACTCACAACCCCTGGATTGACAGCCCGCGTCGTTACCGACTGAGCTACCGGGACTCGGTGTGTGTGTGTGTGTGTGTGTGTGTGTGTGTAAGGGGGGGGGGGGAGGGTATTTAGAGCATAAACAAACCACGGTCTTTCAAATAGGCAGAGAGGGATGCTTGTAGCTGAGGTGCTTTCAGTTCACCATTAGGCTGTTAGATGTACACCCAAGCTTAAAACAAAAGAAAGTGTAGCTGGGGTCATCCTTATAGTACTATATCTAATTATTAGGTTATAGTACTATAAGGATAACCCCAGCTTACACTTTCTTTTGTTTTATCAGGTTAAGCTTTTAACGTATGACCGTTGTCATGGATTATGTTTTGTGTTGTCTATGTAAAGATTTGTGTTAATCATTGGGACCTGATACTTGTGTGATTTCTGCTCCACACTTTTCGCCCTAAATTGAGGTTATCTTACAAGAAGGGGGTTGCTAGATCTTTGGTAACTTGTCATGAATTTTTACTTCATTTTTTTGTTAGGAGTAATTTACTGATTGTCAGATCTGATTCCCTAAAGCTCATGCGAGAAAGAGATTGATATCGAGAGAGAAAGAGAGAAAGGCATTGAGGGAGGGGGTGAGAGAGAGAAAGAGAGGAACGCATTGAGGAAGGGATGAGAGAGGGGATAGAGAGAGACACAGAGAGAGAGACACACAGAGAGAGAGACAGAGAGAGAGATATAGAGGGAGAGAAAGAGAGAGAGAGAGAGAGAGAGAAAGATACCAATAAGGTTGGGGTTATCTTTCATGAAGGCAGTGGCTAGAGTGAGTGAGGACAGACAGACAGACACAGAGAGATAGAGTTTGGTATCGAGATAGAAAAAGAGAAAGGGAGAGGGAAGGAGGGAGAAATACCAATAAGGTTGAGGTTATCCTGTAAGAAGGGGGTTGCTATATCTTTTGTAATTTGTCATGAATTTTTATTTCATTTTTCTGTTTGGAGTAATTTACTAATTGTCAGATCTGAAGATTTCCTAAGGCTCATGAGAGAAAGAGTTTGATATCGAGAGAGAAAGAGAGAAATGCATTGAAGGAGTGGGTGAGAGAGAGAAAGAGAGGAACGCATTGAGGTAGGGAATGAGAGAGGGGGGAGAGAGAGAGAGAGGGAGAGAGAGAGAGAGAGAGATAGAGAGAGAGAGAGAGAGAGATATATAGAGAGAGAGAGAGAAAGGGAGAGAGAAAGAGAGAGAGAGAGAGAGAGAAAGGTAGAGAGAGAGAGGGGTGAGGGTGACATACATATAAATAGATATAGATTGATATCGAGAGAGAAAGTGAGAAAGAGAGAAAGAGAGGAAGGAAATAAGAGAGAGAGAAAAAAAAGGAGAGAGAGAGAGAGAGACGACAGACAGATAGACATACACACATACATAGAGAGAGAGACAGACAGACAGACAAATAGACAGAGCTAGAGCAAGAAAGATAGAGATTGATATCGAGAGAGAACGGCATGGAGGGAGGGAAAAAAAGAGACATACATACAGGGAGAGAGAGAGATAGAGAGATAGAGATAGATAGATAGGGAT